>VZRZ01000910.1:45882-86295 GCA_013398175.1 Climacteris rufus | reverse complement strand
GGGAGGGCCTGTGGACACCGCGGGTGGGCGGCCCGTCCCACGCCCGTCGCGGAGCAGGGTCGGCCCCGGACCGTCGCCCAAGGCCGGAGTAGCTGAAGCTCGAGTGCTCGCCAGAGTAGGGGTGCCGCCTCCTCTTCGGGCAACCTGTCCAAGTATATCTCCCCCCTCACAGTGAAAATGTGCTTTCTTATGTTTAAGTGGATTTTCACATGTTTCAGCTTGTACACAAGGCTTTGCTCCCGTCACTGGGTTCCGTCACTGGGTACCACTTGAACAGCTTGTTCTGTCTGATGTACTCCCTGTCGGGTGTTTGTACACAACAGCAAACTATCCACCCAAACCCATCTGCCGAGGACAAAGGGGCTCCCACCCCAAAAGAGCTCCTGTGTTACCACAACGTGTCCTTCCTAAACCTGCCCTACCAGAGGACTGTGGCAGGATACCCGTGCAGTTTCAGCTAAGAATGGCCCAGGAGCTGCTGAGATGCTCCAAGGGCTGTAGTTCATAGAGTTACAGGATAATTCAGGAAGGGACCACAAGGTATCTCCAGTCAAACCCTGCCCAAAGCAGAGCCAGCTTTGAGCTTAGACCAAGTTGGTCAGTTGGGGTTTGACAACCTCCAAGGCCGGCGATGGCAGAGCCTGCCTGGGCCCCAGTGCTGAGCTGTTCTTGTGGGGAAAATGTTTCTTCCTTGTGAATGCTCTGAATTTCCACTGTTTCTGCTGTACTACTGCATCTCACTCTCCAATCATGCATCACTCTGATGGGTCGTGATGCTGCATTTTCCCTGTCCCTCTCCTGCCCACACCAGGACTACTGTTGGGTGTCGCCAAAGTAATCTCTCTTCCCAGCTGAACCAGACCTGGTCCTGAAGCTTCTCCTCACAGGACAGGTCTCCAGGCCCACTGTCTCAGTGGCCTTCCCTCCCCTTGCATCTAACAAAGAGACTAAGATCACTTAATTTGTTACATTGCCAATGCTGAAATTCTGCATTATTTGTCTATCCAGGCTGCAGACATAGCATACTTGCTGGATCTGATTGGTGGCATACAGTAGGATTTAAAACACAGACTTTCATTTTAATACCATTATGTTGCCTCCTCAGTAAGAAGACTTTACCTAAGACTTGTCATCAAAGCCATACACACTTATGATTTCGGTGTCTCTCCCAGTCCAGAAAGTTATCAGAAACTTGAATGATCTCACATGCATCTCAGTGCATGTCTGCTGTGAAACATTATTGACACTTGGCCAAGTAATATCTCTACTTA
This sequence comes from Climacteris rufus, assembly GCA_013398175.1. Taxonomy (NCBI): domain Eukaryota; kingdom Metazoa; phylum Chordata; class Aves; order Passeriformes; family Climacteridae; genus Climacteris; species Climacteris rufus. Next base: position 85,024 of record VZRZ01000910.1, on the reverse strand, counting down.
ATCTTTTAGAATAAATGGATTTGTTCCTGTTTCAAAGTGGGTTTTTTAGCCAAACTTTCTGAAACCACATATGCTATTAAACATAATTGAGTATAGTGCATTATACAGTATACACCACTTTTGAAGAGCTGATGGCCCAAATAGCTACCTGATACTGATGACTCCCCAATATAAGCACTCACTAAGAATAGCTGAAGTGGCTAATGCCCTCAGTTTTTTCCTTACTGACATTCAAGATGTTCCATCTCTTAGCAGAGGTGGCTTCGCTGCACATGCAGGAGCTCCTCAGCCACCAAAGTTTACACCACCATGTGTTAAACTGGTTCTTAAGCTAGCATCTCCAGCTTGCTGCAGCCTCTCAGGAGCCAAGGAAGTAACAAATGTGTGTGAATGAGATGACTAAAATTCCTGAAACTAATGTAAAGCCTCAAAGTAGCCCACTACACTCTTCCAAGAAATGTATAGACGCCATTTTCCTTAATGAGGAATTTGTAAAAGCATTTTGCACTGTATTAACTCACGTTTTCTGAAATCTCACCCTGTCCTTTCCTGATGCTAATCTAATTAAGTTGTCTTCACATCAGGAGGAACATATTCAAGCACATGCTAACCAGGCTTTTTCACAAGGGAAAAAAAAATGTCAGAAGCTTCATTAGTAGTTATATAGGAGCATTCAAGAGGTACAAGAGCCTTCTACAGCTAGGAGAGTTTAATTCCATAGGCACTTGCCCAATTTTGTTCCTGACCAGACAGGAAATTGGTAAAGCCACATTTGTCCTTAATGCCTTTTAAGTCAGGGAATGCAGAGATCTAGGACAAGGCAGAAGGCCAATTACACCTCCTGTTGATTCCTATGTGATCTTGTTTTTAGTAAAAAGTTAATCCACAGTACAAGGTTAATCCACATTTGATTTATAGTAATTTGACTCCTTTCCTTTTTGCAGATTAACTGTAACACCAGAGAAGCAGACAAGCAATACTTGAAGTCTGAGTTTTTCCAAATTCTCTGCACAGCTAAAGATACTGTCCTCTCCAGTACTTTTTTGAAATCTTGGAAAATGTATTTCATAAAAAGATGTCTTTGCACGCCCAGGCACATCCAAAGTTTCCACTTGTTCTCAGACATTGGACACCGGTACCCTTCTCAGCTGGAAAAGGACATCAGGACTGGAAAAGGAAATGAGGTCTTGTGGTACCTTTCAGTGTTCAAATTTCAGTCTTCTCATAACATGTGTTAATGTTCTTATTTTATGCCTTATATGATTTAATGTACTATAATCATGCATGACACTTTACAAGTCTCCTTAGGCAGAAGTCTGGCATCTGTTTCATTTTATATTTATCTTCAATAAGAAAAATACAAATAATTTGAGCTGAGGTCATATAATCTAACTGCTTTGGTATATCCAAAGTTCTTATGTCCTTTGCCCATTGTCTCCTGTGCTTCACAATTCCAGCTGATTCTGATCTTGCCTCTGAGCCAGCTTCTGCAGCTGCTGTCTTTTCCATTCTCTGGAAGTATGCCATGTTGTAGGAATATTTCCACTGGTAAGGCAGAAAGTACTAGCAGACAGTGGCTGTGCTGGACATTTCCCCTCCCATATGGTTTACCATTTCAGGGTGGAGTAAGAGAAGAAATGCATCCATGCATTCATTGTTCTTGTTGCTATCATATTGTACTGCTTGCAGCAAACTGCAACTGCCACCTGAAGCACTAGGGCAAGTTCCTGTTAGTGCTGTCTATGGCATGAACCATACGTACATCAGCATAGCAGATACGTCTGTGTGCTTTTGGGAATGGCTCAGAGAGGAAATTTTTTCACATTCTGTTGAACTGATTCTGTACAATGTTTTGGAATGCCCTGCTCTGAACAGCCTGACATGGTTTAGTCCTAACAAAGTGCAAGTGTTTGTCATGTTGTCCCCACATAGTGTGTTTTGATTCATCTGTGCACTGAAGTTGCATCTGCTAATTGGTACTCTGGAAACCACATGTAGAGACCCATGGAGCCCTCCAACACTTCTAGGTTGCTGAGGATTGGTGACTGATCTTAAGGGGCACCTGACTTTGTTAGTGAAAATTGCAACCAGTCTGGTGCTGATTCATCTTCTGAGGCTCAGCGAAGGGAATCCTGCTGTGGCTGAGCTTGGTAAGATTAGCAAGATCTGCTGAGAGTTGTCATACAGAGCCATAAACCCTGCATAAACCCAAGCTGCATTACCTTGCTTCACTATCAAGAGACACGAACCACCACAAGAGAAGACATTGCAAGGCAAGGCTGAGCCCTTCTGTGCTGGAACTCCCCAGATGCTCTGTTTGAGATTAGTAGTTATGAAATGAACTCGTGAAGAAGAAGAAAGAAATATTAATACTCCATATTTTGATTTTTGAGGATCAGTATTCAAGGAGGTTTCAGTTCCTTGACAAATCCACAGAATAACTGTAAGGTTCAGGCATTTTACTGAATATTTCAGTACTTTACTGAATATTTCAGCTACTCAGGTGAGAACAAAAATAAATGCTTCAATTAAAGTTGTACTGTGAGTGCAATTACTGAAGGTTAGTTATATCTAGATGACAAAACAGCCTTTGCTGTTGTACATGAAAATATGAGTTTAAATGAGTACAGGCACATGGTGTGACTCGAGGAGACATCCGGTGCAGGGCCAGGAGTTGGACTCCATGATTCTTGTGGGTCCCTTCCAACTCAGCATATTCTGTGAAATATAGAATAGGGACTACTTGCAAAAATATAGTCTAAATATTAATTTCAACACAAGTATATTTTCCATTTTAAATGGGATTCAAAGTACACCGAAGCAAGATGTACCAGAGCAGGCAGTTATACAATGATTGTCAGTGTAACTCTAGCTAGTTAATTGCAAAGTTTTTCCCATGAGGACAAATTCCAGGAAAATCCCGCTCAGCCCAAAGATGGGCTCAGGATGGAGTAGAAAGACATCATATATTTGGAACCGGAAAGGTTTATCATCTCCTCTGGAGAAGGCTAGAGTTAGGATTTGGTTTAGTGGTAGGGAAATCAAAGACTTTAGAGCTGCAATGCCAGCAACATCTTGCTCAACCCAGAAACCTAGGATGGCAGCTGGGCTCAGGACAAAGCTGTAATTCAGTGCACATATGGAATCATGAACAGGTATCTCCTCCAAGGACAGCTAGTTGTAAAGTTAGCATCTGGGTTAATTATCTGAGGGCCACGTTGGAGCAATGTCCAATTGACCAAAGTAAACTGCTCTTTCTAGGATACCTGTACTCTGCTACAAATTTTAGCTCTGAAAATAGAAAAGTATTCTTTTGTTCAAACAACATTCAAATGCCATTATAATTTTTGGGCATTACAGAATGAATCAGGTAAGAGAAAAAATTGTGAACAAAAATTTGTAATAATCCAGAAATAACAAAACACTGTGGACAGTAATTTGTACCACATGCTACAGTATAGAAGTAAATATAATTAGGCCTATTAGGAGAAAAATAACGTAATTGATCATTATAAAATAAGTAACTTTTACTTATTATCATGAACAAAAGCCATTGACAATTGCAGAAAACCTCTTCTACAGATGATGTTTCTTTTACTTATTGGTTCTCTGCCTGTAACAATCTATTTTTAAGATTTCTTTGATATATCAGCTGCAGAAGAAGCAGGGGAATGCTCAGCTGTTCAAAAGCTATTTCATGACCCATAGGACTGCATAATGAAAAAAGTTTGGGTTGCCATGGTAAAGTATTATTTGTGTACAAATAAATGCCCTGCAGACAGTTTCTCCTTCAGATGACATTACTTTTGCAGAGCTTTGTACAAAACAGAGGACAAAGCCAAGTATGACGATATGTGCAGAGATGGCAAATGGGGAAAAAAAGGAAGTGAGACAAGAAAAGGAAGATTTGTTCAGTTCTGTTGAAAATCATTAGTGCTTATTTTTTAGAATTGAGTGAAGTGGATCTGCATGTGCCTTATAGCTTTCCAGGGACTTCTTCAGAAACAGCATAATGAACCTCCCCGGCAGGGGAAAATTTTTGCCCAAAAAAGTAGCAAAATCCTGCAGAGAAGCATTGCCCTCTTTAAGAGAGACCTTCTGTCACAGGACTAGTTTGGCTATGTCAGGACCTTTTCTGTCTCCTGAGTCAGCAAAGAGCTGGCACAAACTATGTCAGCATTGTATCCTTGAGTATTGGAGTCCTACAGTTGGAAGTTACTGCACTCACCTGGCTGCTGGGCTGGGATTTTGTGTGGCTTGAAGTCATGGAGTAATCCACGTCTTAGCTGGGTATCTCCTGCCTTTGTCAGACCTTTCTCTTTGCTAGCACTGGAACCATCTCTTCTGTTGAAACATGCTGAATAGAGCAAGGATATGTACATATGTACATAAATGAAAGACAAGTTCGCAGCAACAACAATTCCAGTTGCAACATCAAATAATAAGTGTATGAGATTAAAAAAAAAAAAAACAAAAAACCAAAAAACAACCAAAAAAACAATGAACCCACCACCACAAAAACTGAGAGCTGACATACATATGGCACTTTTGCCTGAAGGAGATATGGCTGCAGTTTTACAAATTCATAACAAAGTGAAGAATACTCTTGATTTCACAAAAACTGCAAAGGAAATCTGGATACTCACTCAACACTAGAGATTGTTGAGTACCACCAAAAGCATGGCTTCACTTTTACCCTCCAAAGAGGCAGCTCCAGCTTCTCCTTGTTTTTCAATCTGACATACAGCATAAATATATGGGCAACGAGAAAAATATACATTTAAAGTTATACATTTAAAGTTATATAGGCAGGTATTGCCATAGGGTTCCCCCCAGCCTGTGTATGTTAAGTCCTAGCATTTCAACTGATTGCATGCAACAAAGAAAAATGTCTGTAATGTATTGCTTACTTTGTTTACAGGTCATAACTTGTTACCTGCCTGATGAAAAACCTGAACGGCAGCTGCGCACTGTTCCTGCACAGCCAAATTGATCCTGACTTTCACCTTGTTTCATGGGGAAAACTGGCATTTTGTTTCCCTGCTACACCAGTTTGTTTTTATCTGTATATTTTGTGACACTCAAGCAGTTGTTGAAAATCTTTAGTGCAGCATTTATTACAATTGTATGAGAAAGGAAATCATTGGAAGAAAAAAATGAGAGATTAACATGGTGGTTATTTATTGTTTGGAATCCTCCATTTCATTCCTCAGCAAGAAGGTATCATGCTAATAACCTCAGATGTTTATATATTTAGTGTTGTTTAAACAGTTAAGTCCCGATGGGCATTTCATATCTCTAGTTTTATACTTCAGTCTACTTATTCCTGGTTTACCCCATGACTGTGCAAGAAGAGTGAGACTTCTCAAACGGAAATGTCATGTAGATCATTTTAAGGAAGTGTAGGACCCAAACAATGGACATAAAGATCTGAAACATGCGAGGTATAGAAAAATCCCTGTATATTCTGTTCTTTAGAGGAAAGAGATATCTTTCATGAAAGAGACTGCATCACTTTGCTATTCCTGATTTGCTTTCCAACCAAAAAGCCTTGCCAATCTGAAAATCTGCAAGGACAAAAATTTCTTCCACAGGCTAAAATATATGTTCCCTAGGAATTATTAGAGACTGTTGGGCATTACGAATGCTTCCAACTTGGCAGAAGGAATGACTGACTCACACTGCTCAGGAAAAAAGTTTAAAAAAAAAAAGTAAACTTAGAAACTTTAGAAGTTCTTCCTGTTTTTAAAGCTAACAAACAGATGAGGCTATTTCTTCTAAAGTTTTTTACTTGGACAAAAACAGAAAAGCCACAATTACACCCCTTCTTGTGGCTGTGGTTTTGCCCTGTCAGCTGATCTGATCAATGTCTCCAACCAGCTGTGTATGCACCCCAGCCATCTCACACCAGGACAAAATTGTCAGATGTGCAAGCAGTGGTCTTTGCAACAAAAGCTGCATATTGTGGTAAACAAGCAATTTCAGTTGTCAACAAAGCCACAATTCTGTGGATTTCTTGAAATAATGTAGAGATAAAAGCAGTGAGTGAGGATTACAGTATATGGCAAGGTCCAAGGGGGGAAATGACTAAGTTTTAATGACACTGGGTATGAGGTTTCCACAACAATGTGCTGTCATGGACTGAGTCCTATGACTGACTTACACAATACATGTATATGTCTTTTAGTTGTGGTCTCATCTGGCAAGGGTACTCCATTTTTAGTTCTAGCATCATGACAAGATGGCTTCAATAACTAGCAAGCTGCCAGATTCCCTATTTCCATCAGTTTCTAGACTTTGATTATTTCTTGTTCTGACAGACATGCTCTGAGTCTCACCACATTTTGTGCCTCATCTGTCAGTCACTGGAGTATCTGGACTGGTTTTTGTCCAAGGAGAAAGCTCACAGACAGGTTTATGATTCTAGTGTGCCAGTATCTATAGCCAGCTAGGGAACAAACCAGAATAAGTGTTGAGGTACTCAATTACAGGTGGGCCAACGAGAATTAGTCTGCTGCTGGGCTCCCACACAGATCTTACAACTGCCACCATGACAATAGCAACAACTTCATCAGCTTCCTCAGGCGGACTGAGCCACTGCTCATCAGTGTTCCACATTTCCTAAGCATTGGGGTACTTACTTCTTTGTCCAGACCTAGCATTACGAAAAGGGAGAGCTGGGCACTGTCAACACATCATCTCCTAATTAACTTTCTACTGCTCTCCTCTATATTTGGCTGACGATCTGGTAATCATCGTACCAAATGACAGCTTGTGAATAATACTATTAATTGATGCTGCACATTAGTCCTAGTTACATGACAGCTTACTGTATCACTCAGCTCACCTTCTGCAGAGCAGTGAAGCTGTGGGCTGAAAGAGCCATAGAAGTGCATGGGAGCATAAATAGGAGCATGTACTGCTGCTATTTGTATGGCACTGTGCATAACAGAAAAAAGAAAGCTGATGCTGCTGTAATTTTAAACAAAGCAGCCTTTAGAACTGGTTTGTCAGCTGTGATTCCTCCCTGTAATTTCTATATGAATAAGCTCTTTTAAAATTTACCATGAAATTTGCTTTGGAATGTATTTTTAGCACAGATTCTTGTCACATAATCTCAGAGGTTGGCAGGCATCTCTGGAAGTCACCTAGTCCAAACCCCTGCTCAAGCAGTGTCAGCTACAGCAACTTTACCAGGACTGTTGTGCAGTTGGGTGTTCAACATCTCTAAGAATGGAGACTCTACCACCTGCCTAAGAAACTTTATGCACTGTTTAATGTCCAAACACTATTTTTTTTTTCTCACCTTTAAGTTGTAGCAGCCCAGAGCTGCTGCCTGGGGCTGCTTGTGAGAATGTCCTTCTTTCCCATGAAAGGTATGAAAAACAATAAGATAAGCACCTGTTGTTGTGGGTCTAGGCATGGTATGTTTTGAATTGGGTGGTGTAGAACTCAGCCAACCATACCAGGGGGTGGTTAGATTTTAGCGAATCATCTGCCTGGGTCCCTACCATATAAAATGGGAATAGGACAATAAACGGGGCTTGCTCGCTCTCCGCTCGCTACGAACCCAGCTGTGTTGCCGTGTCTTTTTTGCCCCCATTGCGACATTTAAGTAGAATTTTCCCTATTTTTGTTTGTACTTGCTGCCTCTTGTCCTGTCACTGGGCACCACTAGAAGAGTCTGGCTTCATTTTCTTTATTCCCCTCACAGGTATTTGTACACATTGAATTATACTGTCTTGTGATAACTGCAGTCATAGCTGCTCCCAACCTTCACATTCCCAACCAATTTTTCTGTGAAATTAACAGAAACAATAGAGCTTCTTCAGCTCTTCAGTCACTCATGTCAGGAAATCATCATCACTGGAGTCCAGAAAATTCCTGAATTGTGCTGTACTTCGTTACCTCTGCAGCAGATACCAGGGTGGCTGAAGACCCCCATGAGGGCCAGGGCAGGAGAAAGTAAAGTTTCTTCCAGCTGTCTGAAGATCTTATCTGAAGATCTCCAGATCCTGCCTGAAGTAGATCTGATCTACTTTTTCTCGTAAGCATGTCTTCTGTAGAAAACATGTTTCTCAACACTGCTCATATGTGTCTGCCATCCCAAGGTAGTACTCCATTCAACTCCTGCTGCTCTCTTGTATGAAGGACAGCTCCATCTCCTCAGTCTCCCAGCCTGTCCTTCCCAATGAATCTGTTTCCATCCATCACAACACTCCAGCCATGTGAGCTATCTCAGTAAACCAAGATGATTGCAGTGAGACTGCAACCCTGCAAATGCACAGACCGCTAATTCCTTCTGTTTGTTCTCCAAGGTGCAGTAGATAATTAAATGGTAGTTGGTGCTTGTAACTTAAATAATGAATTCCAAAAGAGAGGGTGAAAAAAATAATCCCCTTGTAACTTCTATTTCATCTTCTAGTTTACAGTCCTTAAGAAAAAAAAAAATACTGTAACCAAGAAACAAAGAGTTGTGATCTTTTCTCCAGCTTAATCCAAAGATCTGTGGAAGTACTAGGCTTTAGATGGAAACAGCAAAGAATGCAAGGGAATAAATGAGCACCGTAGCCAATTACTTCTTTAATTTTGTTTAGTAACTCCTGTGGAAATCACTTGGTTTCAGTTTTAAATAACCTGAAAAGAATACATTATGTCTGCCTTCTGTTTTGATCCCAGTCAGAAAAAAGGCAGGAAGAAAGGCAACTCCATGCTTGCTTGTGAGACAGCTGTAAGCCCAGGAAGAACTTCAGGACCTTGAGAACCTATCCCAACACTGCAAGCTGAGGCATCCCAAAGGGATGGTCACATAGAGATGCTGACATTGGATCGTGTCACAAACCCTTTCCCATGTTGACTAGAGCGTTAGTGGCTTAGGGCAAAGGAAAGTGCTGTGTTGCTTTTGGGAGGTGGAAGAAACAGCACAGATCTGTGTTCACCGGGCATTTTGAAAAACTCTGTGGTGTCACCATGTATGTATGGGTCAATGATTTCATAAGATTGCAAGGAACAGCCAGAGTGAAGGAAAACTTTTTAAAAAAGCAAGGGATTCAAAGTAGTAAGATGGGCAGGGATGTCTAACCTGTACAGGACAGCAGAGGAGCCAGAAGAGGAAGATGAGACTGTCTTTAACAGCAAAGAAATCCAAGCATGTACCACAGCTATTTTTCATGAGTTATAATCACAGGTAGCAGCCTAATTTTCCCTTGTCATATCAACTGGCACATTGTGATGTTTGCAAAAGAAAAAAAAAAACATACTGGTTTTTGAACAAATATGAAAATTAAGATATTTCTGTTGTGACAGAAAATTTGCAGCTTGCATGAGAAACCTGTGCCACAAAAGTAGCAACTGTGAACAAAAGCAGATGGAGAATAATGCTGAATGGCAAGTTTCCTTAATACAAGCAACAGAAGTTAAGCTATCTTAGATGACCATAGGGACCATTTAACAATACCCAGCTTTAAAAATCAATAGACCCTAATTATTACGTAGTTCAAAAACTTCATGCTTACAGCTGCTTAATCCATACAAGATTTGCAATCAACTTACCTGACAATTCAGTCTATTTCCTATTGTTCCCTTTTCTGCTACTGGTAATTTTATATTTGATATCTCTATGCTTTTCACTTGAAACCTTGTCTTATGTATTTCATAATACATTATGATGCATCAAAATTGTAAATGACAGTTACAGATACCTCTGTAATATAAAAATCAGTCTATAAAACAAAATGTGAGTGATTTGAGCTCTCTTAATTGAAGATCCTAGGAAAGGTAAACCCAGAATGACAGAACTACAGACTGACTGAGGCTGAAAGGGACTTCTGTAGTCCATCTCGTCCAACCCCCAGCTCAGTCAGGGCCACCCACAGTCAGGTGCCCAGGACCATGTTCAGATGACTTTTGAATATCTTCAGGGATGGAGTCTCCAAAGCCTTCCTGGGCAACCTGTACCAATGCTCGATCACCCTCACGGTGAAAAGCTATTTCCTGATGTTTGTAGGGTATTGTCTGTGTTTCAGTGCATGCCCATGGTCTTTGGCCCTGTCACTGGGCATGTCTGGAAAGAGTCTGGCTCCATCCTCTGTGTGCACTCAGGTTTTTGTACACCTTAATAAGGTTTTTGTACACCTATAAGATCCCCCGTGAGCCTTCTTCAGGCTGAACAGACCCAGCTCTCTCAGACTCTCCTCAAACGAGAGATGCTCTGGTCCCTTCATCACCTCTGCAGCCCTTTGCTGGACTTTCTCTGGTGTGTCCATGTCTCCTGTATACTGGGAAGCCCAGAACTGGTCCCAGCACTCCAGGTGTAGCGTCACCAGTGCTGAGTAGAGGGGCAGGATGGCTTCCCTCCACCTGCCAGCAGCACTGCTTGTAATGCAGCCCCACATGCTGTTGGTGGGGGTTTTTTGCTGCAAGGGCAGACTGCTGGCTTGTGGTCAGCTTGGTGTCTACTAGGACACTGACTAGCACTTTCTGTGAAGCTGCTTCCCAGCTGGGCAGCCCCCAGAACGTACGGGTGTCTGGGGCTGTTCGTACCGTCATGCATGATGTTGTACTTACTGAACTTCCTGAGGCTAAACACTACAAAACCCACCACGAAATAAAATACATTATGTGAATTCCTGTTCTGTAGAGCTTCCAATGCAGTCTGAGTATTTTCCTGTACCACTGCCCCCTGCAAAAGGAGGATTCCTGTCAAGCCAACAGGAATCATACAACACACAGGGATGGAAAACATGACACATGGCCTGTTTTTATATCAAGCTCTGAAAACACTGCATTTTCCATCCCTAAAATGAGACATTCTATTTGTGGCCTGACTATGCATTCTGATTTCCTATTATGCTATGGTAAGTATATTAAAGAAAGACAGTGGTACTTACTGACCAAGCAGTAGGCACAGTAAACACTTGCAGGTTTTGGTCATAATAATTATAGAATCTATAGAAATAGAGATAAAATACCAGTATCCCAAAGTATGGAGTGTGTTAAAATAAAAAAAGCCTTGTTTAAAGATATAATGCCATGCAAAGATGTTGACAAGTCTGAGCTAAGCTGAAAATACTATGGCCAACTTAGTACTTGGCATGGATGTGTTAGCAATAAAGTAAAATGTTAATTAAAATCTACAGTGCATATGCAAAGTGAGTGTATTTCCACTGAGACAAGTGGTCTCATTTTGAAGAAGCCAGAAATTTGATGGAAAAGACATGTGAAAATCTATGTCAAAAAGTTATGCTGTGATCAACAAAGTCTTCTTACTTGGAATTCCCTGATTCAGTCCTGCCAGGAACTTTTCATAATTGCTGCAGACAGCTTCACACAAAACATGAGCGTTGAAAGCACCAGCTATTCTTTTCTGCAGACATGTGAGGAAATGGGGTACCTATCAGTAAATAATAAACATTTGTACGAAAGACATTATTCAGAAAAAATTACAAAATTCTTCATTGAAATAATTTGTGCTTAAGAACTAACTGTGCTGGTTTTCTTCAAATAAAGACATTCCCAAACATCACCAGAAGTGGAGACTTCTGTGAGCAGAAGAACTGAAAGCATCTGGTTTTAAAGACAGACATATAAAAAACTATTCTTCAGACATTTGTATAATTATAAGTCACATATAGATCATAATTCTGATCTCAAATATATTCATGAAAAACAGGAGAAAGACTCCCTGTGCCAGTGGAGTACATTTCAAGAGGAGGTCCAATTTAAGATGGAAATACAAGTTTGATGCTGTAAAACAGCTGGCGACCATCAGGCTTGTTGAACTCAGACCACAAACTCATTAAAGCAGGAACTGCTTCTTTGTTCATGGCTGGTGTCTTATTTCTTAATTGCCAGTGTTACTACAAACTGAGAGCAGAAATAAAAGCTCTGATTTTTGCTAATTCAGAGCAGCACTAGAATGGCATTAGTTTGTTACGGCTGGAAGCAAAATTTTGACATGCATAAATAACAGAAACCCTATTACACTATGTCAAGCACTAGAGTCCAATCATGTTTGACTTTGCTATAGTCACACATTTTGTTCAATATTAATATTTTGCACAATCTCCTGCTTTAAAAAATTGAGCTAACACTTCATGTTTCTCTATGAAGACTTCAATGAAGAGTCAAAATCTCTAGGTGAAAATAGAAGATGAAAACATTGGTGTCGAAAAAAACATACTTCTGAAATGCTGGCAGAGGCAGAATTGCACACTCAGCTTACTTCAACCTGTCTCATATATTTCCCTGGTTTTGGTTGCAATATTCTCTGAATATTATTAACTAAGCCTTTCTGCTGATGGCTCTTGTGTGTCAAAACAACACATTGAATTTTGAAAACAGAAAGAGTGTAGCAAAAGGCTAGAGAATAATAAAATATTAATATTTACTACTTTCTGTGATACACAGAAGGGAAAAAAAAGGGAAAGAAAACAGGATCAGACATTTCTTTCAAGAAACTGCACATAATGACTCCAGCGTGCTCCCACTGAAGCAAGGAAAAGACTTTCATTTGATATTAATAGAAACAGGCAAAGGTCTTCAGTCAGCTAGAGATGCTGCAAACTCATATATATATCCTTGAACACTACGTTGGAGACAAAGAGAACATTACATTTTATTTTACTTTGCTTGATATTATTTGGCCATAGAAATAGCTAGTCTCAACAGCAGCAAAAAGCTAGAACATCCAAATACAGTATTACAGATATTTATTAATTTTTTTCTCTGGCATCCAGTGGAGATGATACTGAGAACTTGGGTCACAACAACCTCCTCCAGCCACTATAGGGTGGGGGCAGAGTGGCTTGAAAGCTGCACAGTGGAAAAGGAGCTGGGAGTGCTGGCTGACAGCTGCCTGAACATGAGGCAGCTTGTTCCCAGGTGGCCAGGAAGGCCCATGGCATCCTGGCCAGTATCAGGAATAGCGTGGGCAGCTGTGCCAGGGCAGTGACTATCCCCATGTTCTGGGCACTGGTGAGGCCACACCGTGAGTCTTGTATTCAGTTTTGGACCCCTCACAACCAGAAAGACATTGAGGTGCTGGAGTGTATCCAGAGAAGGGCAATGGAGCTGGTGAAGGGTCTGGAGAACAAGTCCTATAAGGAGCAGCTGAAGGAGCTGGGGGTGTCTGCTGGAGCAAAGGAGGCTCTGGGCTCTGGGAGACTGTATTGCTCTCTACAACTACTTCAAAAGTGGTGGAAGCAAGGGGGTGTCAGTCTCTTCTCCCAGATAATAAGCAATAGAAAGAGAGGAAATGGCCTCAGGTCGTACTGGGGGGGTTTGGATTGGATATTACGAAAAAATTCTTCAGCAATAGGTTCATCAAGCACTGGAACAGGCTGCCCAACAGTGTTGGTGAAATCACCATCCTTGGAGGTACTTTAAAGATGCATTGACAGAGCGGTTGCAGACATGGTTTAGTGGTGGAGTTGGCAGTGTTAGGTTTACAGCTGGACCCAGTGATCCTAAAGGTGCTTTCCAACCTAAATAATTTTATGACCGATCATATGGTTCTAAAAAGCAACAGTGGTCCTAACATGCGATTTTAAGCATCGTCTGAGCTGAATGGTTGGGAATTTATTGCAAGAAAAATCCAAAGGGCCAAGAGGGAATAAATCCATAATGCTTATGAAAGGCATCTTATCTCAGCTCATCCAGCACATCACAATAGAGCACATCCTTGACAATAGAGGGTCAAGATTTCTACTTTGTTGCCCTGAGTTTTGCAGTTCTGATGTTTTTGTTCTTTTGTAACTGGTTCTCAAACATTCTTTGTAAACATAGCCATGTTATTGTAACAGTAGCTTTTTATTTACATTCCTTTCTCCTGGGCACAGAAGTTTGATGGACATTTTCTTTGACCAGTGTGATTGAGGGGTGGCGAGGCTGTTCCTCCAATCCACTATGATTTCTTTGACATATATATAATAAAGTCCAGCCCCACGTCGGGGCAGTAGTTGGTTGTTCTCTTAACAGGTGTCAGTCTCCTTCTTTCATGTCGTTATTGTGACACTACTTTCAGAACAGAAACAAACAAGTACTTTTAAAATTTAAACTAGTGTAGGAATAGGTCCTTTTCTTTCTCTCTGTGTGCATTTTTTCTAAATATCTTTTGAGATTCAAATTTTATAATATACTTTAAAACTCCCCGTAACACTACATTAAAAATTCTCCTCCTTTCTTTTGCCACAGTAGGTAGATTCATGTTCAGATTACCAGTTCAGGGGTGGGCAAAACAGCTGCTAGTTCACTGGGATGCACACTTAAACCCACTTCTTGTTCCTTTACACACCTTGTAACTTTTCTTAATGACTGAAAGGCACACATAAGAAAGGTGCAATGGGTCAAATCCTACTCTAATCCAGTCAGGCATAAAAGTCAGCAAACACACACAAAATGAAGGTCGGCAGAATAAGATGCAAAAGAAGCCACATCTTTAGGCAGGAGCATTAATTTGTCTGCAAAACAGCCTTGTGCACTTTGTCAACCAGTTTGTGTACAGCTGTGATGGTTATTTACCATTTCTGCCCCTGCTTATCTTCAGGGCAAAGCTTTGTTGGTACCAAGAACCTTTGCCCTCCTCCACCTTCACCAGGTGTGATTGTGGACCTCCAGCCACCCCAGTGTATTCAATTGATTCCTTGGCAAACTCCCCTTCCCCTTAGGAGTGGTGTCCCAAAGACTAAGTTCTGATTTGCATTTGACAAGCATTTCTGTATTCATAACTGAGGGCAACTTGCACTTGAAGCCAATGACTATACATCTTCAGATATAGATTTAACATTGACGGTTTTAAAAGCCTTTAAAGCTAACCCCAGAACAATTGTCAGCATTTATAATGGTGATTTCTGACACACCACTGGGGATTGTTTCACAATCTGAAAGAAAAAACCACAAAAGTAAAAGTTTTGCCAGAAAAGTAGACCAAACCAGACAGATAGTTCATATTAACTGAAAGGGCATCCAGATTTGTGATTTTCTTTTTCCTTAACAGCAGTATCAACAAACAAATTAAGAAAGCTCATAATATTTCTTCAATTAACTGTTCAAATGCTTAGTCTCTTTGTATTCCTTAGGTGACCTATCAGCACCATCAGCATCATCTCCCATACAGACAGGGTAACTGGGGATAGGAACTCACCCTAGAGTTTCTGGAGACTTTTTAGTGGCAAATTGTGCACAAAACCAAAAGGCATAGTGTATGCCCTGCCATGCAATATTACTGAAACATCATTCTATGGATATATTTTGCCTATCTTAGCACAGGGCATGGATGCACTGACCTTCTGGGACTGCATATGGTGAGAGAAGCCACACATGGTGCAATGTGTTTGTGCTGCCTGTTTGTAAACATCGCTGTATTGAAACACCCAGACAGATCTGCCCTAGTTTCTCTTGCCCCACCTTAGAGCACACCAGCACAAGTACATCCTGAGTGATAAACCGTAGCAAAACATCCTTCAGCAAAGCAGTCATTACAAGAAACTCTTTGCTTATTCCCATGTACTCTCCAGTAGCAAAGGAAATTATGTCAAAGAAGTTCTATGTGCCTTCGTTTCTCCTATACTAGTCCATTCTGTAACTAGGTCCCCAAGTGGCTTTTCTCTTCTTAATGCTCAAGTTTCCACTCAAAACCTAGAATTTGTGGCCACTAGACTATCATTTCCAGGGCTGGGAGCCGTATGTCTTTCTTCTTGGGTGGCTTCCACAGTTGTATACTATAATCAGGATCAATTATGGATTTATTTCTGACAAAGAACAGCCACTTCTCATGGTTTACTCTGCCACTTTGGACAGTGATTGAGACAATTCCAATTCCTGTGTCCCAAATAGAAGAGGAATTCTTAGAAAATGAATAGGAGAAGGTTTAGCTGACAGAATTTATTGCAATAGTTCTTCCTCCATATAGTAAGTTACAACATGGGCAAAATTTTCATTAGAAAGTTACTATTAGGTCATGAGAAACCCTCTGAAAATATTAAGAGTAGCCTCTGCAAAAATCTTATGAAGCATCTGAAGGTGACACTTTGCATTAGACAAAAGAATTACACAGATGATCCAAAGAAGAAAGAGGAAGCAAACCCTATCTTTGTCATACATTAAGCTTTGTCTATGCAAATAGAGAAGCAGGCTCCTACAGCCCAAACCTGTGAAGCATACCAAAAGATCTGGCTTCATCAACACCGCTTTGCTGGAGTCACTAAGCCTTCTCTATGAAACAGTGCCATGTGGCCATCAAGTGCCTGAGAGCAGGGAGCTGACAGTGTTCCTGCATCAGCTGGGCAGGGGGATGCCCAAAACCCACCAGATGGAGAAGTTCCTCCTGCTCGGTTTCCTCAACAAAACCTGAATTATCAGCAGGCAAAAAAACCCAGCCCTTGGCTGTAAGAACACCTCAACCTTGTAAATAATGGCTCCAGTAAAACAAAGGCAGCCAGGCTACAACACTTTTTTTCTCCTTCTTAGATGCAGATCTCATTAGTTCTCCTCTGTTTTACATGCCACTAAGTGTACAATGCCAGTGTAAGTGCAGAAATGTGTTCCTGAAGCCCATGCTGCTGCACTGCAGCCCAGCCTGTGCCCATGCAAAAGCCTGCAAAGCTCATGGAGCAGCAGAAAAAGGTGTCTCCTAGGTCAGCGCATCTCAAGAGACCCATCAGGACCTAGCTGAGCCAGCAGCCATGGTAGTGACCAGAAGAGAGATTCCAGCCCTGTTATACCAATTGACACAGTTGTTAAAAATATCAGATACCAGTATTTTGAAAGCTTTATTCGTCATTACTGCCAGATGTAAAAGAAATTATTAACCTAGATGCTAGTGGTATCCGAGATGCCTGCAGAAAGGTTACGGTGACCCACGTACAAGTCTCAGTTCACATTCCTGTGGTCTGGGATTTCAGGTGAGACCTCCTAGCAGATAACTCTTACATTTAGTAAGTGTTTGTTTCTAACTGTACTTGATGTTCCAGCTAACAGACCATATCTATAAGACCTTGAAAGGTCAGGCATAATCCACTAAACCATCAGAACAATGAAGAGGCCTTTACAGACATATCACACTTTAAACTGAAAAAATATGTTTAAGGCTTGCTACTTTGTTCTAGTTTCCCCAGCAAATTCAAACCCTCCTTTAACACTTCTTCAATTAGGGGGAAAAAGAAATGAGGAAACAAGAGAGGGGGTGAGTAAATTTCACTATTGATATGATTTGGTCTGCACTTTCTGTACTGTGTAACAGCAATGTGGGTTAATAACTCTAGCATAACACTTTGAAATAAAAGGTTTCCTTTTTAAACTTTCAAGAGTAAAAACTAACAGTAGGAAGGAGATTTGCTATCCCCAAGATTCCCAGATTGCAAAAACTCAATTTAAATAGAAAACATGTTTTGCTACCTACTCACCTCTGACACCCCCATTGGTGCTTTGTTTTGTGTGCCATTGCCATAAATATTTTAGTTGCAATTATTGATAAAATGTGAAACAGGAAGAATCCAGTAAATAGAACAGAGTGGGGAGAATGGACACAGAGATGGCTTTGAGACCTTCTCTCTCCTACATCTCTTCTGAAAGAGCTGTTCCTCCACAGGCTGACTAAAGAATGGCCAGGGATAAAAATCCTTCTCTGTTAATTGCAAAGAGTAAGGAACAGAGAAACAAGAACAGTTGTGGCTTGAAACATGTTTTGTGTCACCTCAGCTGCATTTAGATTGGCTAAAATGCAATTACTACTTCCTAGTTTAATAGGAATTGTTCCAACTGCTCATGTTAATTAGCATAAGAGAGCAAAATAAAGGTCAAGACAGATTATGAGTACTTGTTTCTACAGTTAAATAAATAACCTGTCATCTTCAGTGTTTTTTCTTTAGTGACAGCTACATCTAGGATGCTGTGGACAATGCTCCTCAGACACATGGTGTGTTTAGGGCTCTTAGGGCTGTCCTGTGCAGAGACGGGAGTTGGACTTTGATGATCCTAGTAGGTCCCTTCCAACTCAGGATCTTCTATGATTCTATGAATATCTACTTGGCCTAAAATGAGATTTTGTCCCTGTTTCTTAAATCAAATGTAGAACTTGTTATCCACATAGCTTGGATAAAATAATAATTTCTTAACAGTGTTGTCATTACTTGTGTATAGGAAGAGACAGAGCTAAATTTTAATTAAAGAAATCTCAGAATTTTAGCAATCCACTTTAGCAATCCATTTTAGCAATCCAATTGCAATTTTAGCAATCTTCTCCTTATTACACTTACTTGGTAAGTGTAATAAAATTCTTAAATATTCTTCTCACAAACACCTCCCATTTTAATAACTATACTCTTCAGACTTATTCTGAGTTGAAACACAAAAATTCTTTGAGTTCATTGTGGGATCACTGAAAATTACAGACAAATGTAAGCTTTCTCTCATTTCTTTTAAATCTCTGTAAGTTTGGGGCAGGGGAAGAAGAAGGAAAGCAAAAAGTGAGGTCAGCATAAGTACTGGAAATGTAAAATGCTAACAATGGTAAACTGAAATGTTACTTTTTTTTTTAAGTGTCCAAATAATAGTTAGAATTGATTTTGTTTTTAATTTCTCCATCAGCAAAATGAAAAACCAAGACACAATTATTATTCTCTTGCAGTGATAGCTAAAGTCAATACCAGCATTCTGTTCTGAGGTGTACTGGAAAGCAATGCCTTAGAGAAAGAAGAAAGCATAATTAGAACAATGTGTACCTAGCACAAAATGCCTCAAAGTCTGTAAAGGCCCACACTAACACACACCATACATATAAGAGACAACCCTTTAAACACTGATTTATTTGGTACCGCAAACCTCCCAGAAAAAATGTCACGATATGAAATACAACTTTTTGGTTGTTTGTTTGGGGTCTTTTAGATTGTGGGAGGTTGGCTTAACACGGTTATTATTGGATGCTTGTGCTTTTATATGCCTGCAGTACAACAGAACAGCATGTATTGGAACACACTAAAAAAGCCCTAAGTTTGAGCTGTACTGCCACAAACAACTGCAAAAATTGTACTGTCTGTTCCTTAGGAATATGTATATATGCTTTTCAGCAAATAATGTTCTTATGCTACTCAACTGAAGCAGGAGGCATAATGTAAGAATATCCTGCTGTGCCGTTGGTTTTGTCCATCAAATTCACATTGCATCTGCTGCCTGACACAGAATTCTAGTAATCCTAATTCTACTAATTTTGCACAATTTTTCAATGTTGGTGACAGACTTTTACTTCTGGACAGACAGGGTAGAGTAGAAGACATGGATATGAACAATGTTTATGTGGGTCTCTCTTACACTCATAAGTATGCTGTTACCAGCTTTGCATTCTTCTCCATTCATCACCAGTATGTTGCTAAGTAGAAACATACCCCAACACATATGATTTTAGGAAGCTACTTCAGCTGTCAGTTGCCTTTTCATTTCAGAATCATGGAATCATTTATGTTGGAAAAAACTTTTAAGATCATTAAGCCATCATCATAATTTTGTGCTTTGTCAAATTACAGAGGACAGGAGTGGTCAGTACATGGCTAAACTCTAGAAAATATTCTCTATGATAACTGAAATAATGCACAAAAACATCAGATCCCAAGGCATACAGATCTAAGAACATGTGGCTATGTTTTCATGCTCTTGGTTGAGGCTTTGAGCAGTTAATTGATACTACAGCAACAAAATAATCTTTGCCCTGAGACAAAAATATGCTAAATTCTGCTGGATGAAAAACATTCACTAGAGATGCTTCTACAAAAGCTAATCTACAAAATCAAAATATGCGAGCTTGATTTCCCCTCTCTAGAAGACAAATTCTCAATGAATGAACACCTGGCAGTTTTCTCCCAGATAGGAATTTCCATCCATACACATCTTCAGCTTAACTGTGATGCAGGAATTAGGTGTCACTGCCTGACAGTAGGCTATCCTTCCCTTTTACTTCACTCCTAAATGAATGTCAAATGCACATTGTTTCCAATACGATTACGTGATTACAATGCTCCAGTTTGGACAAATGAGTCAAGTTACTCGTACTTTTTCAGCCTTTCACTTAGCATTCTCCTAACTTTAATATACATTATAATACCACATATTGTTATCTGGGACTGGAACTGCAGCAAAGCATCAACTCTGCAAACAAAAACAGACTTGGTAATGCTCAGAGAGCAATAAACCAACACCACAAGTTTTTCTAGGAATACATGAAAGAGAAATTAAACCTATGACGTAACAATGGTAGGAAATCTGCAGTTACAGTACCTTTAGGAACTTCATTGACAATATAGAGGAAGACTAAGAAAATTACATCTTAATCCTACTCAAAAGCAGCATTCTATTTTTATGTCTCAACTTGATTTTCAATGAAGATACACAAAAAAGATGAACCTGTTAAACAAAATACACACTTCCTGCTGAAACCAAATACACTAATGCAGTGAAGACTGAATTTTATATTTTACAGTCTTTCCTGAACCTCTGCTGATTTCCTTGTTTCTTTTCGTTTAACATTTTTCACTGAAATTTGTCTAGCTGATGAATATAATCACTAACTTAATTTCATAATCTAAATCCATAGTCACATACAGAAAGAATACCTGCCCTACAAGAAGCACAGTCATCAACAGGCCTAAACAGATACTGAAACACATCCCAAGTACTGTTATAAATTGTTTTAGCCAGGAATTTGTTACTTCTTCGTTAGACTTCGTGTGTCTGAAAACTTTCATTTGACACTCTAACATATTACATAATCCTCTGCAAGTTACCTTCCACTCTTCTAAATCTACTATTATTAAAATTATCTCAGGAAAGTGTTCACATGCTTAACAGACTGTGCATTTTTTTCTGCTAAATTACCTGGTCTAACTGTCTTTGATC
Organism: Climacteris rufus; assembly: GCA_013398175.1. Classification (NCBI taxonomy): domain Eukaryota; kingdom Metazoa; phylum Chordata; class Aves; order Passeriformes; family Climacteridae; genus Climacteris; species Climacteris rufus. The sequence goes on along the minus strand of VZRZ01000910.1, from coordinate 64,141 downwards.
ATCACAGCTAAAACAATACTATCATTAAAAGAGCAATCCGTTCCTTAAATACGCTATTTTGTGGCTACGACCCTCTTCAGCTCTGAATTGCTGAAATTAACATGTAAGGTTTTCAAAAGCACTTGTTATGACTTATAGCTGAGCCTACTGAAACCTTAGGGTTTAGTCTGGGAAGGGGCAACCCTGGTGATGTATACAGATGGGGAACGCGAAGCTGGAAAGCAGTGCCGTGGAAAGGGACCTGGGGAGTTTTGGTCAATGGTGAGTTGAATGTGAGCCAGCAGTGCCCTGGCAGCCAGGAGGGCCACCTGTGCCCTGGGGGGCATCAGGCACAGCATGGCCAGCCAGGTAAGGGAGGGGATTGTCCTGCTCTGCTCTGCAGTGGGATGGCCTCACATCAAGTCCTGGGGGCAGTTTTGGGTGCCACAGTATAAAACATACAATAAACTATTAGAGACTGTCCAAAGGAGGGCCACAAGGACGGTAAAGGGCCCTGAGGGGAATCCTTGTGAGGAGTGGCTGAGATCACTGTCCAGCCTGGAGAGGTGGAGACTGAGGGGAGACCTCATTGTAGTCTGCAACTTCTTCATGAGGGGAAGTGGAGGGGCAGGCACTGATCCCTTCACTCTTGTGACCAGTGACAGGACCCAAGGGTTGAATCAAGGGAAGTTTAGCTTTGATATCAGGAAAAGGTTTTTTCACCCAGAGGGTGGTTTGGCACTGGAACAGGCTCCCCAGGGAAGCGGACACAGCATTTAGACAATGCACTCAAGCACATGGTGTGACTATTGGGTTGTCCTATGCAGGGCCAGGAGTTGGACTCCATGATCCTGATTGGTTCCTTCCAACTCAGCATATACTATGATTCAGTGATTTATTGGAGAGACATTGATTTTTAGGGAAAAAATACAGAACTGAAACCCTTCAGATATCTTGGTCTTTTGACCTAACTCCTGTTGAAATCAAATGGTTAAATAAGAGTTAGGCAGGTAGTAATTTTCAGTTGTACCTGATTAGTTACATTCTTTTTTCCTGCTGCTCTACATCACTGCTGAGCGAAGAGTAAGACCCGGCCCTCATTCATCTTTTCGTGAGACAATAGTTCACAAGAACAAAAACATCAGCTGTCTTTCCTGCTGTGTTTGATTTGTCACTACTAACAGTAGTTTTGTTACTAGGATACTCCAGCAGGGTTAGGTGCCTATCATGTACCTGACATACACAATAGGCGTGATGCAGACTCACCTTTACACTTGCATTTAGCCTTTTTCTAGACTGTTAGCAAAACAGATTTTAACCAGCTTAAATGTAACAAAATTATCAGAGAAACAGGATAAAGCCCTGAAAATATAGTCTTTATCATTATATGAGTCTAATGCAAATGTAACAAAACAAGAGCCATTTTTGAAAGTAGGAAAGGCTTATTACATAAGTGTCCTAAACAGCCTCTGCAAAACCCAAAATCTGAGTCTAGACATAGCTTTGCTTCCAGGTCCAAAGCAATTTTTGTTTTCTCCCCTTTCTGGATCCAACTCCAAACAAAAAGGAAAACAGGAACTGGAAAGTACCTTCCTAAACAGTCCTGAGAAGATTTCATTTGCTGGGGACAAGATGAGAATGATTTTACTGTTTATGACCTTGACTTGACACTCTCCATTTGGTTCTGAGATGAGATAGTGGAAAAAAAAAGGCAAAATTATCTGGCATTGGTAACAAATCTGTTATTATGATGTTATACTGACTGGAGCTTTAAAGAAAAAAAAAAAAAAAAAAAAAAAAAAAAAAAAAACAACAAACCACACACTGGAAAATTAAAAGAAGCAAAAGCAAGAAGACTACATAATTTCAGAAAAATGTGCTTTGAAAATTCTTTCCTAATAAGCCAAGAATTGTGGCTGCCTGGAGCTGGAGAAACATAACAAGACATGTTCTTGCTGGCTTCTACAGCTGGCTGGGGTAATGCATACACAAGACTCAAGAGTATCCATTTAGGTAATGGTCCATTTATGTAACAGCAACAGATTTTATACTTTCTATATTTTTCTAAAGTTTTCTAATTGAAGTTTGGCCACCTCCTATTTAACAAGAACACGAATTTTTGACAACAATCAAATAAGAACAAATGTTCTGTCTGCAGATTCTAAGCTAATAAGAACCCTTGCACCTCTGTTGGCTTCAGTGAAATTACTTGCAAGGCATTTGAAGATACTCTATCAATACATCATAACAGTTTTAAGACATAGCTGTCAATACTCTCATCAGATATATATGTCAAATTTAACTTGGTGGTCTAAATATGATTGTCAAAGTAATCTTAAACTGACTTGGTGTTTAACTGTGATATGAACTTACTAAACTCCTAGCCCTGCAATTCTGAAAAGAGATTTACAAGACAGGCTGAAATTCTAACGAAAAATGTAGACAGCTATAATGCTTATATGGATCAGAGAAAAGGGTGTAGTTAGACAGAGAGTTACTCCAGAATATTACCGAGGACAAGTTCAATAGCTGTTTTTCTTAATTAGAGTCAAACTCTTTGCTTTTGGTGGCACTAATATGTATTTACCGCCATCTGTTTTACCAGAGTAAACTGCTTTATCTGAGAGTATGCAACAGCTTGCATGTTTTCAACCCTATCAGCCTTTTTTTAAGTCCTATATTTTAAGTGCATTTCCAGACATGACTGAAAACTGTCCTCCAACCTGACCTGCTGAAAAATCACACAACAGGAGGATAAATGGGACACAATTCTTAATTCACTCAATTTTTCAACTGCGCAGGGATCCACTGGTCACTCATGTCTTCATGCAGGAAAATGTAATCACACTTACTACAGCATGTGCTTCACTACATAAATTATCTCTAAGCAATAATTGTACTTACTAAACATAATTTTAATTTCAGTTTCCCATTCAGGGAGACGATGTAGTTGGTGAACTGTGTGGAAACAGTTTGCCCATGCAAGATTTACCACAAACACCCAATGAAAGTCCTAAGGGACTGCAGGTGCTACCCTGCTCCATTTCTACAGTTCAGTGTTGGATCTATTGTCCACTTCTATTTACCTGGACATCAATCACTACCAAAATCGATTCAATAAAATTAAGCTAAGATTTCTACATTTTTGGGAAAGCAGGTGATTATGAGTTCTGTTTCTTTAACTAAAGATTTTGGGGACATATACTCATTTGTTACTACAACAAAATCTCTCTTCTTTCTAATTTATATTAGGATGGTGATAAACGATGAATTTACTTTTGAAGGTTGTCTGTACAACTTCATTTATCAGAGGCAAATTAGTGGGACAATCTCTTGGAAGGCGGTGTGCATTTTTAGAAACCAAAGAGTGTTCTTTGAAAGAGAAATGATACTTGGATTCAATGTCAGGATGAATGATATTAACTAGCTATTTTTTTCTGAATTTCTTTACGTATGTACTACTTGGACATGACAGAGGTGGGAAAGGAAAAATGCAATAAGAAGAAAGTAAAGTTTGATAGGTAAGATACCAGTATGGCCTCAGCTCTGGCAGAAAGGGGGATTAAGAACTGTGCAGTGTAGGCACCTGATCTATGCAAAAAAGGTGTATAACACAAAATCCTTTCAAAATTGAGTAAGCTGACTTACATGTTTTAGATTGAGAACCCCCCCAAATGACTCATTTTGGTAAGAGGGGTATACATGTTAAATAAAAGGTCAATGGGAATGAAACAAAGGCTGAAACAGAGTTTAAAACCCAACACCCAGAGGCTGTTGGATGAATAACAACATTGGCGAGAAATCGGGGACATTCAGACATTCGGACACAAAACAAAGTCTTTCAAAGGTCACACAGTGCACACAGTGCAAAAGTTCTAATCCCTCCCTCTTGAGCCCATATTGTGTCACGGACATAGATAGTGTTTCTTCTTGCCGTTCTTTTGTGGAGTAAGACTGCCATCTAGCCTAATTTTCTGGTAATTTTGGGTGGGGGTCTTTTCACTTCTTTATCACATCTTCATCTTCCTCCCTGTCCTTTGGGTGACCTCTAGAGTCTGGCACGTATTAAAGAATGTGTGGTCTTTCTTTGCTGAGTCCTAATTTTTTTATCCTACTGTTCTAATTATCAAAGAGGTATCTCATTTATCTTCAGTTACACAGTAACTCAGAGTTCCTCTAGCTAAAACAACACCTTTTGATTGAGATTCCCGGGATGAGGCAACCCCCTTAATGCAGGTCCAATGCATTTATCAAATTTTCCGGGGTGTATAAGCCCCGAGTTACTCCGTAATTTTCTGAGGGTATTCATCACAGAATCACAGAATCAACAAGGCTGGAAAAGAACTGGGAGATCATTAAGTCCAATCTATGACCTAACACCATCTTGTGAACTAAACCATGGCACGAAGTGCCACATCCATTCTTCTAAATTTTAAACACTTCCAGGAATGGTGACTCGACCACCCCCCTGGGCAGCCCATTCCAATGCCCAACCACTTTTCCGGTAAAGAGTATTTTTCTGATGTCCAGCCTCAACTCACCCTGGTGTAGCTTAAGACTGCGTCCTCTGTGTCGTGTTGCTGGTTGCCTGGGAGAAGAGGCCAACCCCCACCCAGCTACACCCTCCTTTCAGGCAGATGTAGAGAGTGATGAGATCTCCTGAGTCTTCTCTTCTCCAGGCTGAACAACCCCGGCTCCCTCAGCCTTGTCACAGCACTTGTGTTCCAGACCCTTCACCAGCCTTGCTGCCCTTCTCTGGACTCCTTTGAGCATCTCAACATCCTTCCCAAACTGAGGGGCCCAGAACTGGACACAGCACTCTAGATGTGGCCTCACCAGTGCTGAGTACACAGGAAGAATCACTTCCCTGGTCCTGCTGGCCACACCATTCCTGATACAGGCCAGGATGCCACTGGCTTTCTTGGCCACCTCACACTGCTGACTCATGTGCAGTCAGCTGTTGACCAGCACCCCTGGGTCCCTTTCTACCCAGCTGCTGTCCAAGCATTCTATCCCCAGCCTGTAGAACTGCAGGGGGTTGTTGTGGCCAAAATGCAGAACTCGGCACTTGGACTTGTTACACCTCACATAACTGGATTTGGCCCATCTCTCCAGCCTATCCAGGTCCCTCTGCAGAGCCCTCCTACCCTCCAGCAGATCAACACTTACACCCAGCTTGGTGTCATCTGCAAATTTCCTAATGGTTGACTCAATCCTCTCATCCAGATCATCAGTAAAGATATTAAACAGGACTGGCCTCAACACTGATCCCTGGGGAACACCACTGGTGGCAGGCCACCAGCTGGATGCAGCACCATTCACCATCACTCTCTGGGCCCGGCCATCCAGTTCTTAACCCAGCAAAGAGTGACCTGTCCAAGCTGTGGGCTGCCATCTTCTCCAGAAGGATGCTGTGGGAGACAAAATGGAACACCCAATTTAAAACTAAAACCAGCAAGAATAACAAAATCACAAAAACATAGATTTCTTAGCTAATTACAACACAGGTCATTATAAAATTCAGGGGATCACTAAATTTCTGGCTAAATATGATATATCTCCTTTTCAGTACCTTAAGGTGGTACCTAAACCTTACATTACCTACATCAATGATACCACAAAGCCACAGACCTGACTAGAAATGGTCTTGTGGGCAAACAGCACTGACACACACACAGTGCCTCTGCTCTCCAGAGCAGGCTGTACCTCACCACAGTATAATGTTTAAAATGACATTTCTGGATTTGTGGAATAGAACAAAATGCTAAAAACTAAGCCTAAAATATAACTAATTACTTCTCAGGAGTTTAGATGCACGCATATCTTCCATCAAAAGTTTAAAGGATCCAGCATGTAAAATGCCCTCAAAGAGGTTAGAAATCCTAGATTTTCCACCAGGAGTTAAAGAATCTTCATCATTAGTATTCTTTATTTCAAAGTCATTGCAGTGCTTGCAAGCTTACAGACAGTAACATTTATTTTTATTATAGCTATATTTTTATATTGTCAAAGTAGTATATCTTAGTTGGCCTTTTACAGTTAGACTGGCATAAGTTTTTGCTGGTATGTGTATAAAATCATACTCAAGTATTATATTGTGCAACCAGCAGATTTGCAAATAGCATGTTGACAGCTCTTTAGTTAAGTGACAATGGTTTCAATGTAAAGAAGAAAAATAAATCACACCTTTATTTGTAAAATGCAATATGAGATAGTCAACTCTGTCAAGAGTTGCACCAGAATCTCTGATGCCTGATACCCAGATGTGAAGTTTCGCTATCCTCAGCTGTATCTGCACCTTAAGATCAAAGGAGGGGAAAACAAAGGAGTAAAATACATACACAGGCCCTCTCTCTGCAAGCTACATTGTGTCCTCTAGCATCTGAGTTTTCATCTAAACAGCCTTTCTACAATTCACCTACGCTTTTCTAGCATAAGTATCAGGGAGAATCAGTTTGGAAGTCAATATCCTTTTACTGCTTTTTTTCCAGTCATGGAAGGGAAACTTGATATGCTGACAATCAAGAGCAGAAAAAAAAGCAGTTCTGAACTACACTGTGCTGAAGTTAGTTACAATTTTCCCAAACTTTTTCTTCTGCTATGGATCTCTCACACCATAGAGATCTATAATGTTCTTTACCTGAAATAATAAAAAGTAAAATAATGAATATTTTAAAGTGATCTTGATGACAGCCTGAGAAAACAGCTACAGAGTGTAAAAGACATTCTGTCAGTTTCTTGAAACTAAAACATATTATTTTGAGATTCCAGACTTACTGTATTCCATCTGTTATGAAGAAATGTTTAAATAGTAAACAATTGATAGAAAACCGATACGAATCAAACAGTTTTATAGGAATTTGTTAGAGGTTCACACTATTTCCTGCATTCAGGGAAGGCTGTTGCTGAAGACTTAATAATACAAATCTGTCACAAAATGTTACTCCTCCTGCCTTTCACAGCCAAAAATGGTACAAAAATCTGCAAAACAAAGTAAACAGTACCATCTTCAGCATGCATTATCTCATTTACTATTTAAATATTTGTTTTTCAACAGTCCCTCCTCTCAGTTATATAGATATTTTTAGAGAAAACTTCTAACTTAAAACACACAGATTAAAATTTAACCATACTTGTATCATATAGTGTTATACATACTTTCAGGTCATATTCATTCTCATCCACATTGTGACCCCCTCCATCAGCATGGCTTTATGGCAGGGGTTAAAGATCTGGATTGACCCAGATTGATCTGTGGAAAATTCTAAACATGAAGTCCTTCAAACTTTGAATTGAACGGGCTGCTCTAGCTCATCATGCTACAAATTATTATTTCAGAGGTCCAGTTCAGAGTTCTGTTCCACACACAGAGATAAATGCTCATTATGCTACAAGAAATAATGCATGAAATCTTCATCCCATTAGTGCGGGCATCTGGAATTCTTAAATATAATTTCATTATATTAAATAATGATAATAAAGGGCTGAGAAAGATGAGCATGGTAAGTAGCACTTCAAGTCTGCAAGGAAGCAGAAGAAAACTCTCACAGTTATCTTCCGGCAAAATAATACAAAATCTCATGTAATTTTTATGTAAAATCCTGTAACATTTACCTCTAGAACTATTTTTGTAATTTGATCATCCTTTCTGAAAAAGATCTACACTTCTTTACAAAGAATGCCAGAGCAATAGGCTGACAGAAACCTCATGAAGTTTAACCCGAAGTGCACAGTCCTGCATGACGGTACGAACAGCCCCAGACACCAGTACGTTCTGGGGGCTGCCCAGCTGGGAAGCAGCTTCACAGAAAGTGCTAGTCAGTGTCCTAGTAGACACCAAGCTGACCACAAGCCAGCAGTCTGCCCTTGCAGCAAAAAACCCCCACCAACAGCATGTGGGGCTGCATTACAAGCAATGCTGCTGGCAGGTGGAGGGAAGCCATCCTGCCCCTCTACTCAGCACTGGTGACGCTACACCTGGAGTGCTGGGACCAGTTCTGGGCCTCCCAGTATACAGGAGACATGGACACACCGGAGAAAGTCCAGCAAAGGGCTGCAGGGGTGATGAAGGGACCAGAGTATCTCTCGTTTGAGGAGAGTCTGAGAGAGCTGGGTCTGTTCAGCCTGAAGAAGGCTCACGGGGGATCTTATAGGTGTACAAAAACCTTATTAAGGTGTACAAAAACCTGAGTGCACACAGAGGATGGAGCCAGACTCTTTCCAGACATGCCCAGTGACAGGGCCAAAGACCATGGGCATGCACTGAAACACAGACAATACCCTACAAACATCAGGAAATAGCTTTTCACCATGAGGGTGACCGAGCATTGGTACAGGTTGCCCAGAGAAGCTGTGGAGTCAATATTTAGAAGTCATCTGGGCACAGTGCTGGACACCTGGCTGTAGGTAGCTCTGACTGTGCAGGGGGTTGGAGCAGATAGCCTTCAGAGGTCTCGTCCAGCTTCAACCAACCTCTGATTCTGTACCACTGAGCAGCCAACTGTCAGTCCATGAGTTCAAAAATAAAAGTTTTTGTACTCAAGAAAACACAGGGAGTTTATTTTAGGAGCAGTACAACAGTAACACTACTTCCTGCAATACTGTAAACTAAATTTTTCATGGGAAGGCTCTAGACCATGCAGCCGTACCACAACAGCCCCTAAAATACATGCCATTGCCAACCTCTCTGTCATTTGTTGCACCTTTATTGCCTTCTCACAGCAGTTCGGCTGCTTCTGGGTCAACCCTCCACAACCATGTGTGGCTTTTTATTACACATTGTGATTCTCCTTCCTAATGACTCAGCACAACCAAGGACACCAAATTCAATTGTCACTTCAAGTGAAGACCACCAAAGAACAGGGGTAGACTCAGGTCCACTCACTATGGGATTCATCACTGTTAACTAAGAACTCTCTAACAAACATGCAGTTCCTAAACACCTGGGGACTTCAAATACCATCTTCATCAATGACTCATCCATTAGTAAACAAGCCTGTGGGGGGCTGCCAGCCACTGGCGCTGGAAGTCTCTACACTCCCTTGGAGGAAAGATGCCTGAGGGCCAAATCCCCAGAGATAAGAACCCTCCTAAAGCTCACGGTGACCAGGAGTTACCCCCAACACGCCCTGCTCTTTTAATGGTAATGGTCTGTATCCTGTTGGCTAAACTGATGTCCATCCCACCCCTGCCTTCCCCATATAAACCCCCTGTGAGCACCCCTGATTTTCAGGGGCAAGCCTAGCCAGGTCCCTTCACAGGGATTGCTGAATAAAGCTTACCTGTGGAATTTATTGCGCTAAGGCTCCCTCGTCCCTCTCTCTGTCCCCGGGCCTGCCTGGGTGGTCTGTCACTGAGCTGATCTCACAAGGAGCTGAATCACTATCAGCTGAAATCACTTGTAGCCATAGCGGCTGCACCCTCTGAGACCACCCGTTGCTCCGAGAGGTTGCAGAGACCCCTGGAAAAGCTTTTCCCTTGAGGGAGGCTTTTTCTAGGAAGATCACAACTCCAGTTAGCCCTTGGGCACCCCCCGGCTAGATACACGCCTACAATCAAAGCTAATGGGTGCAGAGAAATGTGCAACAACTTTTTTTTAATACAGAAAAGGCCCTGGGCAGTATGCAAAATACCACATTTCTCATGTCTATTTGTTTTTGTTTTAGGACTAGGATTCATTCCATATTGCAAATCCACAGGCAGTATTCTAGACAGTCTGACTCATTAAGAGGAATGTATTTCAGACATGGCATTTTCTTGGCACAGCCACACAGAGGGAATCCATCCATCCATCCATCTGTCCATCCGTCCATCCATCCATCCATCCATCCCTGTGGCCAGAGCTGCAATCCCAGGTGGGTACTGTCTCTAAAGGATTAATCAGGATAAAGTGTTTATTGCACCCCCTGCTGTCCCCAGGCAGGTTCCAGGACCCCTTTCATTGGTGATCCTGTTATTGGTTCCCGTCCTTACATCCAATAATTTTCCTGCAGCTACAGTTGAACTTGGGACATTAAAACAAAATATGTCAAATGCAAGTGCTTTTTACATTAAAACAAAATATGTCAAATGCAAGTGCTTTTTACCACAATAGCCTTTTCATTTTTAACCCCTTTTTTTCTTCAGACTATATTAAAAAGTGGTTAAGTACCTTTGCTGTCAGAGTGAAGCCTTGAGAAAAACCTCCTCAAACTTATCAGTGAACAGTTACTCCAAAAACCACAACCTCATTGTGCTGTTCAGCCCCAGTCCTAAAAGGTTTGAAAAATGAGGTTAGGTTCCAATATAAATCAGCTTTCTACAACAGTGATAAGAACTGTTATTCCAGCAAAACAGAATGACCTCTTTTATTCTGTTTTGCATTTAGAAATGCAGTGTATCGCTGAGATTTAAAACAAAGAGAATTCAGGAAATACTACACATCAGAAATGTATGTGCTATATGTGTTTGTCCTGGACTTGAGAAACTTCTAATCTCTCCTTTCTGCAATGAGTATTAAATGCTCTTCCTATGAGTCAGATAATTAAACCTAAAATGGGGCTTTGTCAGCCGTACCTGAGAAGTAAACTCAAAACAACTGTGACATCATCTCAATTAATGATGAATCAAAACAAAAGAGCTCCCCCATTACACTTTACCACCACTTACATATTCTTAGCACATTTTCCTAGCACTCAGGAGCAGCAATGTGTTTTGTAAGAAGTTCTGCCATGAAGAACCACTGTATTAATTTAATAACATGACAGCAAGTAAGCCAGATTAGTAAATTTCGGTAAGAAAAACACAATTCCATAATTTTTTGTTTTAAACGTTTGTCTTCGGTAAAAAATTACAATGTTGCTCAGGAGTGGTTTTAAGCTCATTCAGTATTTTAGCCAGATATTTACAGCATTTTTTTTAATGTGTCAAAGCGTTTCACATTAAGTAGTAGTAGCTGTGGTTTACATTCATGTTAAACACGTTCAGTGCAACGTGCAATTGTCACTTTCGAAACCTCTTGCACTTACTGCAGATTTACTAATATTCTTCATATTTCCTAGATTACTATTCTATGTGACAGATCTAACACTTAGCTAAACATAAGCAAACCCAAACATATTAAACTGTCTAACCTCAAAAGACAGGCAAGGACATATTCTCACTTTTAGCAGAATTTAATTTCAATCCATGTGAGTTATTAATGGAACTGGGTTTCTGAAGACAAGTTGGGGGAAGAGTGACGAAGTCCCACACACAGCTGATGTAAAACTCTAATCTCCTCTTGATTCTATTTTAAAAATACTCTTCAATCTTGCTTTTTCATAGAAAACACTTCAGAAATTGTAGAAGCGTGACACTTTTGAATTATTGTATTTCACATATAGGAATGCTTCCAAAAATAAGAACATCATCACATAACACATCTTTGTAGTCAACTGAATAAAAACGATAGCTAGTTTATTTCCAGTTTTCTAGCAAAATATGTAAAATGCATAGGTGATAATAAATCAAAGTATCTTTTACTTTAGACTTCTGCTGCTGAACTTGTTTAGTTTCATTATTAAAAAGGTGTTTAACAGAGATTTTTCAGCTTTCACCTTAATTCACTCATTTTAGGAGATCCACAAAGTAACTCAAAAGAAAAAAAAACAGAGATAGTCTCAGGGTGTTGTTGTCTTGGAAACTGCAGCCCAGCCAACTACAGTTTCTTAGAGAAAGATTCCTATAGGAATACTTTTGCTTAGCCTAACTGCATTTTATTTCTCTCCACACTATATCCGATGAGTAGAGCAGTATGCTTAGCCAGTACAGATACAGCACTGGTCCTCACTTTGCCTTCATGACATTCCTACAATCTGACCACAAGATCTGACCAAGAAAATGTACAGCCATGCCTGCTCAGTTTGAAAAACCTTATTTGTTTTCTGTGCACAAAAAATTATTGTATATATCTCTACTGAGTGAATATATCTCTAGTCTTTTATACAAAGAGGAAAATCTACCTAGTTTAATTGAAGTGAATTTGCATTTAACCTTCTCAATGGAAAGTGCACATTTCAATGTTATGTTTGCTGAATAAACTAAACCTGGAGGACATGACGACATATCTTTTGGTAATTAAAGCTACAAACAGATGTGTGCACTTAAATTTCTGAGGTTTCTACAACAAACGAGGCGGCACAGTTACTTACCTCTTCTTTATTTCCTTGTTTCAAATAAATTCAAAGGAATCTCATTTCTAGCCTAGTCTTTTGAGATCAACCTCTTGGTGACAAGGCAAGGCAAGGCAAGGAGAATGGGAAAAAAAGTACAAGTCACATTTTTGGAAACCCAGAGTAAGGCAGTCTCCAGTTTCAGGACAAAGGTTAAAAAACACTCTTATTTTTAGTACTATTTTCCTACTCTCTCTCTGCTACCAGCTTTAATTAATATCATGTTTGCAGTCATATCTCATTACACTTAAGAGATGGCATATAAGACCTATGTCTCCCTTTCAGAGCAAAAAAGCTTCTGACAAACAGTATTTTGTGCATTAAAGAATAAAAAAGGTCAGATTTGTTTTCCGATCACTGAACTAATACTAAATTAAATAGGACATGTATGTAGCTGTAGCATGTTTCCAGAATATCATAACTATTCTTTATCTACATTAATGCATACCTAGTAGAGTTCCTTCCTAAGGAGCCGTTTGAACGTTCTCCAGACCAACAACTGCACTCTCCTATCCACCCCCTCTAAGATATATTATCTTAATGAGACATATTCAGAATGTGAATCATCAACAACTTCACAAAAATATCACTGAAAGATAAAAACTGTATGTGCAGCTGCAGATACTGCAACCACAAACATATTCCCGGATTCTCTCTACTTGCTTCTGAAACTTCAAAAGAAAGATCAGACTTCATCCTCTGGCTCCACATGCACTTTGCCATCACCTCAATTAAAAATGTGATTTCATCACTTACAGAATGGAGGAACAAACAAATCCCTGATTCTCTCTAGTAATCCATGTTAATATCTGCATAATGTGGTAGAGCACGTTAAGCTACAAGTACCAGGACTGAGTGTTCCAGGATCTGAAGGCTTCAGAGGTGATAGCTGTTACTCTCAGTAGCCTTCTGCTGCTTTTAGGTGTTTTTACATTATCAAGCTTGACTAAACTAATTGAGGCTTGCATGCACTGTCCTTAAACCAATTGTTTCATTCTATCAAGTCAATATATTTTGAAAAGTTTCAATCTCAGCTCAGGACGAGGGAGTGAGTAAGGACTTACAAAAATTCTGTTACTCATTTGTATCACAAGACTGCTGTGAAGAGAATTAGTTAGAATATGTAAATATATACCAAAAGGAAATCAAGTGGTCACGAAATTTCATTCTTTAACATTCTTACTGTAAAACAAAAATCAATGGTACTATATATAAAATCATTTCTCTTACATATAAGGAAAAACCTTGAGACCGAACTTTGTTCTTCACTGGAAAATGAGGAAGTATTCTCAAAAGTAGTCTAAGGTGGTATTTAGCAGTAAGCACAAACATACAACATATTCTGAGCACAACACAAAATATGTGCATTTACAAAAACAATCATCCCATGCTCTGCTACGAGAGGAAGGAAAATGAAATAGTCATTTTTATTACTCCTTGGAATCAGTACTTAACAACAGTAAGTAAATAATACTGAAACTACATTTGTAGAGGGGAAGAATTTCAACATGGGTTTGCTGATATGGAATTGTAAAGAAATCTCAAGTTTGTCTTAGCTAACATTGGACTGACAGTATTCTTCTAGCATTAAAACCAGTTATTTTTCCTTTCAGAGAGATTAAAATAAAATTAATATAAATTACATTTTAAAAGGAAGAAAAAGAGGAAAAAATAGGTGATAGACTTACAATAATTGGTTCTATTGATTATGATTTGCTGATGCAAGTGCATGTGGTCAACAATATGCTAAACTGCTAAAAACCCATCTCACTCTGTAGGCAGTGTAGTAGTACTCAAACCACGTGGTAGCATACATATAAAAGTGCTGCGAGAACTTCTCCCAACCAAATGCGGATCTCATTGAAAATGAATATACAGTTTGCTTTTAAGAAAAGTTTTAGTATTCGTTAGCATGTCAGGAACACCTTAACAATATAAAAATTTTATTTCAAAAATAAAAGCAGAAGTTTTTATTAATTTAACATATTTTCCATTCAAGAGAATGAGGAATTCAGTGTATGTGAGATTATTTCTTCTTGGCACCCCAATCGCATTTTTTTCTCAATAAGAAGTGAAGAATTTGGAGAAACACAGACAAATGTATACACACAAATGAAGTCCATTATAACCAAATTGTAGATCATATAGACTGTTTCTCAGAAATTTTATTGTTATGAATTTAACAATTCAGCATATTTTAGAGTGAGGTTTGCTTCCATCCCTTTTATCTTTCATAAAATCATATTCCATTCCTTTAACTTTCAGATTTGCACTGTACACCAGCCCACTGATGCTTACTGACCACCTGATGAACTAAGCCACACCACACCCCCTACAGTGCTAAGCAACCTTTATCATAAAACATAATTTATTGCAGTACAACCGTTATTTTAGAATACTAAATTTTGATGTAATATACAATGAACAATGAACATACAATTAATTTTTCACATGCACCAGCTTCCTTGGAGCAAATCCAGAAGTATCTGACAATATCTGAGGACCACTGTAACCGAGTTGCAGGTCAAGTACCGAGAAGAGTCAGCTCTCCCTGTACTGGTGAGGGCACACCTCAAGTCCTGTGTCCAGTTATGGGCCCCTCAATTCAGGAACACATTGAGGTGCTGGAGCAAATCCTGAGGAAGGCAAAGGAGCTGGGGAACGGTCTAAGTGGTAAGTTGTATGGGGAGCAGCTGAGGGAGCTGAGGTTGTTTAGGCTGCAGAAAAGGAGGCTGAAAGGAGACCTTACTGCTCTCTACAACCTGAAAGAATGTTGTAGCCAGGTAGGGGTTGAACACCTCTGCTCCCAGGCCACAGGATGAGAAGAAATGGCCTCAATCTGCATCAGGGGAGGTTCAGGTTGAATATCAAGAACTTCTTCACTGGAGGAGTGGTGAGACTTTGGAATGGGCTGCCCAGGGAGATGGTGGAGTCACCATCCCTGGAGGAGTTCAAGAGATGACTGGAATGGCACTTACTGCTATGGTTTATTTGACATGGTGGTGTTCAGTCAAAGGTTGGACTTGATCTTGAAAGTCTTTTTTAACCTTAATGATTCTGTGACTCTGGGTCAACATTGTAGGGTTAACCAAATATTGTACTAAACAATGACTAAACAGCAGTCATACAATCTAGTACTTACTGCATGTCAAATAATGTACTTTTAGATGTTTTAAGATCATCTCACATTGTAGAGAGATGCTGGGTAAGGGAATCTGTCAGCCTTGAGAGGTAACTCTGAGAAGCATCCCTGCTCAAGAGATCTCTGTGCAGGAGAGCTCAGTGGGCTCTGGTGACTGCAGACACTTGTAGCATGAAGTGACAGCCTTGTGATCAAGCACCTCTTTGGTGTATGTGCAGGTGTGCAAGCATAGCAATGTTTAATTCCATCTTCCATCAGACAAGGAAGATATTGTGGTTCTGGCTTACAGCATTAGCTCCTGATAAGATGTGACTTTGCACAAGTTTGCAAGGTTTGCACATCAGGGTTGATTTCAGTCAGGATTGTTTGTCTGTGTGGCCTGACCCAAAGCGCTGTTAAGTCAGTCACTATGGCTACACCAGTCTTAAATAGTGACAGTCTTTCTGTTTGTCAGCTTGAAAAGCAAATGCATGCACCACTACTAAGTATAAAACTATATACACACCCCACATATTTTTGATGTTAAAGAACCATCACTGAAAAATCTGAAGACTCATACTTTTCATTATATGAAAAAATGTGCTGTGACTTCCTGCATTTGTACCACAGCTGTCAAATTTCCAAAGAATCTTTGTAATAAAAAGCAAAGCAAGGACGGTGGTGATACACTTCTCCTCATGCTGGCCATGCAACATGATCTGCTTAGAAAAATATTAAGCCATGAGAAATCACTAAGATTGATGTGCCCATTTCCCCACGCACTTGTTTCCACCCTCACAAAGTGGGGGACAACTAGTACCAGCTGTGAGGGGTTTCCACAAAAAATATGACACTGAAATCAACAGCCTTACAGTCAGTTGGCCTCGTCCATAAAGCTGTAACAAATTACAATAGTTGAGGGGCACAGAAACAAGCCAAGAACATCACACATGTTTTGCAAAGGAGACCGTGAAGAAATAAGCAAGTACATTTCACACCTGGTGAATTGGATCTAAATTGCAAGATTTTAACCTTTTAGGCATTTATTAAGGCAAGTTTAATGCAACAGGAGCTTGTTCTGTCACTTTGGATAGCTACAAGGATATATTACTCTGTACCCAATAGAGAAGAAGCCCTCAAGCACATTATTTCCAGTACTTTTGAGGCTGCCCCAGACAACATACGAATGCATTACTCAGGGAAATTTCTGTGCATAACAGAGAGGTAATTCTTGACTATTTAATTATGGTGTTCTTTCTACAGTTTACGTCTGTGAAATTCATGTGAAATTAAACAAAAGACTATTTTCTGAAATAAATTCTTGTAATTTCCCCAAAATTACAGCAAGTAAGCATTCTTCGCTTACAACTCAATAATCACTCCCAAAAGCTACTATAAACTACCATGTGCAATATTAATACCAATGCCCACCTCACAAGCTTTGACAACGTATATGTGCTAAGATGTACAATTTTAAAATATTTTATTTTTATATTTATATAATAGTAATTCAATATTCACTCCTCTTCAAAAGTTATGCATAGATGGTATATTGTCAGTCAATTGCACTATTCTAAACAACTACTTTTGCAATTTGTAGGTAATTAGTAGTTTTATATCAATTTTCAGTACTTTCAGACCAGAACTTTGCATTATTACAATGGATTATCCCTTGTACACACCACTAAAACAAAACAAAACGCCAAAAACCCAACCCAAACTAAACACCAAAATTAGACTTTTAATCCTCAGAGTAGTTTTGTCATGATTAATGACATCTTAAAGGAGTTTCATTTAGGTCTAATTCACCAAAACCTCTTTACTGAATTAAAACAAAAAACCAAACCAAACCACTGTCAAACGTAGCTAGAACTATTTCAGTCACTGTCTTACCTGACTGAACTTCATTCACTATGTTGCTTTGAACAAATGTGAATCAAACCCATACACAGAACAAACTGCACAGGACACAGCGAAAAGTGAGCTAGAAAAGGTATACTGTAAATTACATAAAAGTGACTTAGTCTTTTTCAGCAAGGAAAATAAGTATAAATTTAAAAATCAGAGTTATACTGAACACAACAATCTAAGCTATTTTGAAAAAGTTTCCATTTTTCAGCTAAAAATATCTCCCAGTGCTCACCAAGTGTTGTCATACCTTTCCTATATTTGTATTTTTGCTTATTTGGCATCCAGAATGTATCAGCTTGCTTCAATAATTTCAGATACCGCACAGCATAAAAACAGTGTCTGTACATTCTACAAGGTGAATGAAAATCTGGAACAGCACAGACGTGTAACTCAGTTACCCGAAGCCAGCATTACTTAGTCTAAAGTTTTCCCCTTAATATATGAGCTACTAAGAAGGCCCCAGAAAATGCTCCGTATGTAACACACCTCAGCTTTACGGTTAGTTTACTTACAAATCCAGAAAAAAGCTGGCAACTTCAGCACGTACGACTATATCCAGTGTTTCTCTAAGGGACATCGACTATTCTGTTTGCTCTGCACACATATCACTGACGGAGCATTTTTCCGCAATTTTGTTTTTTCTAAGGAGGCTATCCGGAAGGGTCCACCAGGCCTTCTGTGGGGGGAAGGTAACGATGAGGCAGATGATGAGGACAGCATTGCAGCTTTCAAATTAAACACAATTCAATTATGCACAGTCAATGCTTTGTAAAACAACTTCTTTTGGCATAATATAATAATTTCTAAATGACAAGCAAATACAGAAGTTACGGGTCAGA
This sequence comes from Climacteris rufus, assembly GCA_013398175.1. NCBI lineage: Eukaryota > Metazoa > Chordata > Aves > Passeriformes > Climacteridae > Climacteris > Climacteris rufus. The sequence continues at coordinate 46,100 of VZRZ01000910.1, read as the reverse complement.
ATTACAACCGCCTCTTCACATTCGGCCTGAGGATCAGCGCTCCCATCTCTCTTGGAAGTCAAGAGATGCTATACACACATACTTGCTAAAGCTACGTTTAGCGTCTAGCACGACTAATAAAATAATAAACATACAAACTCATAACATCACGGCCGAACCCGCTGCTACCGCCCCTCTCCGCGGGCCCGCCGCGCCCCGGCGTCACCCCGCCCCGCCCC
>VZRZ01000910.1:0-45714 GCA_013398175.1 Climacteris rufus | reverse complement strand
CTCCGCGGCCGCCCGCGGGCGGGGTGCGGGTCCCGGCGGGGCCGGCTGGGGTCGGGGCCGGGCGCAAGGTCACTCCGGGAGCGGCCGCGGGGACCAGCCGGGTCTCCTTCGAGCGGGAGGGCCGGGCCCGACGGCTGCAGTGGCACCTGTGCCCCGTTGGTGCAGGGCGCGGTGCCCCACGTCTTCGGTGCTGTCCTGCCGCCTTGGCTTCTCCTGGATAACGCCACGGGCTTGCTCCGGGAGCTTGAGCCCCGAGTGACCCAGCCGCTGGTGATCCGAGCGGCGGCGTCCGCAGCCCGGCGGCGAGAATCGCCTTGCCGGTAAATGATTTCTTACATGAAAAGCAGCGAGGGCTCCGAAATCTGGTAGCGATGAATACATTTTCAAAGAAAAGTTCTTAAGTGAGCTGTCTATGAGCTCAATGCTTGGCAGTGTTAAACTCATGGCACGGTCGGGATGGGGCTGGGCTTTCCCGGCGGGTGGGCCAGCCCTGCCGCCCCCACAGGAGGCAGCGGGTTCTGTGTGTGCCTGGAACAGTGCTTTGGCGCTGGTGGGAACTAAGCTCAGGATTGAAGCCTCCTGAATTGCACCCTTGCACAAACAATGCGGTGTGGTGATTGCCACTTTCAAATCTGTGTTTGTTGATAAGAGATGCCAGTGCTTTCCATCGCGTGTTGTTTTGAGGGAGACAAAGAGTATGAAGATGCAAACTACAGTAATTGCTATCTTGTGACAATCAGAGGGGCCCACGGTGTGTTTTATTTTCCGGTCCATTATTGACCAGCCTTGAGACCCTGTTTTAAATGCCTCTCATACTTCTGTTTCTTTCCCCAGCTTTTATTTTAAGACATACTGTTTAGGGAAGTATCTTTCAACCTCTTTATGCAAGCTCCATGTTGGTTATGGCAAATAAGATAGCACATAAGTGAATAACAACTTCATAATTTAAGGGGGGTGTATTTGTGTCAGTCTTCAGTCTCTGAGGTGATGGCCTATTAATCTGTTCCAGAAAGTGATAAGCTAAACTATTATGGAGGAAAATTTTGTGGCACTTAATTTATCCCTTTGCTTAAAAGAGATGGTTAGAATGAATACCCTCATATTTCTCTAAATGTAGTAAGCAATTTGGGTGGGCAGCCAGGTTTTAAAATGCAGCATATGGATGCTATTTAAAAAAAGACTGCGTTTTGCCTTGAAGCTTCATTTTTAGGATGTGAGGCATAATGTGCTGTAAATGGCCAGTATTTATGAATGAATGTTCTGATTTGTCATAGCTCCCACTCCTCTGCCAGAATTCTTTATTGGTAGCAAACTTTGAGATTGCATTTTCAAAGAATATGCTGCTATTGCAGTCTTCTTATAGATGCAATGCCAGAGATGAATGTAGGTTGCAAGAGTTGTGTGTGCTGAGACTGATGCATTGTGACAGGCTTCAAGTGAGAAAGCACAAGCTACTGCTAGTTTGTCACTCAAAGTAGAAAAAGAGACAATTCTGTCTGCTAGATTTCTGAAGTGGTTGAAACTGCTTGAAATGGCACTCTGCAGGCCAGTGCAGGTTGTGGGCCCTTTGCTCTGCTGCCTCTCTGCCTCCGGAGCACCAGGCTGCAGCTGTGCTGGCCAGATGTTTTCATGTATCTGCATCTTGTCTTCCTGCTGCTGGCCAAGGTAGCTGTAACCAGCTGTAGTCCCTGACATACAGTATCCTCCTGAATTCAGCATTTTACAAATCCAGCTTTTAATTATTTTACGTGGGATCTGCCTAGCTTCACTGAAAATAAGGAATCTGCCACGTGCATGGTGTTCCTATTTACTTACCATACTTTTGTCCACTACTCACCTCATTTCCAGCACTGACCCTTCTGTTTGTTCACACACCTACCCACTTAGCATCTGTCAGAATGGGTGTGTTGTTTTGATAGGTGCATAGTTTCATAAGTTTTAAAATGGGATCAGCACTGAAAAGCATGTAAAAACACAGTTTTAGACTAAATACAACATAGGATTAAGATTTCTCTTTTTTTTGCTTTAACTGAAATTTGCCACAAGGCTGTGTGTTTTTTGAAGATGAGCTTCTAACTAAATATAGAATGCAAAATTCTTTTTGTCTTTTCTCTCTGATAGCTCTATTTATTTTCAGTTGGATAACTGTATCAGCCTGCTAGTTTTCAGTTTTGTAAGGCTTGTTTTAAATTTACTGGGAAGTATTCTTACCCAGTCTTCCAAGCATAGTTCTTGATAAAGTCATGCATGTGAGCTATCCCACTGGAATTGAACAGATCACCAACAGCGAGCAGATCAGTATATACTTTCTCTTTAAACTTTGCTGTTCTCTTACATATAAAGTGAAGCAGAAATAGTTGCACTTGTCAAAAAAGTACATTAATTTGTTGGGTGTAACTGGCAAGATGAACTCTGAGATGGTAGCCCAGGATTTGTGTACAAAAGCTGAGGATACTACTTACGTTTTACCAAGAATTGTTTATGTCATTGTAGATCAAATAAGTTTTTCTATCTCAATTCGTTGCATTCTTAATGTAGTAAAAATGCTACACTTCATTCTGTTATATTTGAAACTGAATCAAGGATCCTCCTGATGCAATTACAAATTTTTCTACAGAGAATTCAGAAAAAATCATACTCTGTGAAGTCTTTACTTCACAGAATATGACATCTGTCTTGCCAATATTATTTTCGTTAAATTGTTTAATATTTTTGTGCTGCATTGATACTTCCAAATATACCATAGTAAGTAAAAATAATTTGCTTATAGCACTTAGAGAGAGGGGTTATCATGGCAAAACTTTGTTGATGTGGCAGAAGTTTCTAATCAAGTGGAGATTAATGTGATAGCGATAAAAAGGAAATTTCAAAACAGTGAAAGTGTCATATTTATAGCTTCTTTAGAAGCAAATGTGGGCTAGAAGTACTTTGGATTTCAATAATATATTATTGTTCTTTTATTTATGAAAGATTTTGGTTGTGCCACAAAGAGAATCACTAATCATAACTTGTGAGTTTATATATTATTTTAAATTGCGAAAGAGAATAGTGTGTATGATACACTGCACAATAAAGAAAAGTTTCAAATCTTGGATTTAGTCCCTCTCTTCCCTATCTTTCAAAAATGAATTCATTAACCACATGGTCATTTTGTGAGATTTACTTTAGTGTGAAAATATACACCTTTCAAATGCTCATACTCTGGATTGTCTTCCAGTACTAAAAGTTCTTTCTAACTGCAGAAATATTTAACTTCTTGGGTCTGGTCTTTATTGCCAGTAGAATTGCAGCTCTATCATATCCACTGATAGTACTTCATTCAGATCTCCCAGCCATTATTTCACATCCTTTGTCTAACTGTGGGGACAGATTGGGTTATTTAAAAGATTATTTTTCAGAAAAGAAATCAGAGATCGTTCCACATGGAGTACTTAAAGCTGAACACCCATCATGGGAGTATCACACAAAATGCTTCCTTCCCTAGCAGTGCCATGATGTTACGGTTTTGTGAAAGGAAGAACTTTTTTGTATTATCATGACTTCAAAAGTTTAAAGCAGTTTATTGTGGGGAAGGCCACTGAATGGTTGAGTCAACAGACTGGGACTCTTGAAGCAGGTACTGCAATGACTTGTCAGTGCTGTTCTGCCATGGCCAAGATTTGCACGATGGACCAGGTCTGGATTGTGCAGCTCCAGGGTCTCCCAGATGTCATTTGGTACATCTTCTCTGGTCTCAGCTCAGGTTGGAAAAAGTCTGTAGTGGCTGAGGAGTTCATGACAGTTCACCTAAGACCTTCCACTAGTTTCTGGCTGTTTCCACAGTGTATTTCAGGAATGTGAACTAATGTGGAATCCTGTAAATACAGACATAATTAGTGGAATTTTTGGAACATGATTGTGGTGCCTGCTTTGAGGAAAATGTAAAAGCACTGAATGACTTCCAAACTTAAAGAGACAATGTCAGAAAACTGGGAAATCTGAGGAGAGAAATGGAATCTTACTTTAGTCTGGCAATACAAGTACCAATGAACAGCAGCTCTCAGTTGGTGTCTCCTTCAGTACTGTGAGCACTTTACACCTGTCGCTTGGCCTAAATGCAGGCATTGACCATTCTGCATTGAGTTTAGGCAATCCAGTCATATGACAGGCACAACTTCCATCGTATGGCCAGGGTCGTTTTGCACAGTCAGTCACTTCATTTCACAAGCACTAATTCAGCAGTGTCTGCGTGTGAGTCCTGCTGCAGAAGCCTTCTTGGGATACATGATGGGGCAGATGCTGCAGGCATTCTTGAGTAGTGTCTCCTGGGCTTGTAGACTTGCCCTTTTACTTGCTCCTTCTGCAGATCTGAGGGACCTTCAGAAGGAGAAATGAATGGTGACTTGAATGAATTGTTTTGTGAGATAGGCACCCCACCTTAGATAAATCTGCCTCTCTAGTATTTACATTGTGAATTCTGTTACTTCTCAGGAACTGAATGCAACAGTGATTTCTGAACCACGAGTCATCAAAAGCAATACCAAAATACTGGAGACAAGATCATTGCCAAATGACAAATCCTGGTTTAATTCTTTGCAAAAACTGAGTAGTTACGACATAAACCATTTTTTGTACTGCACTTTGTTCTAGTGCATTTCACTATGCAGTGGTCTAGTCCTCTAATGGTTTTGTCTACCAGAGTGCATTTTGGAGTTGTAGTGTTTCAAAACTTTGTGCAAACTGTACCTATCTGTTATCGTTTGAGATAACAGCAGGAGGAAACCCCTCCAAAACAGAAAGCATCTCTCACCAGCCCCTCCCCCACTCTGGTCTGGAAAGAAATTTCTCAGAAGAAAGTGAAAAAACCCCTGTTTATTCACACACAATATGCATGCAGACACAGCAAAGGAAAAACAAATGAATAATATCAAATAATAAATCCCTAAAAAGGGAAAACCTCAGTAGAAAAGTCCCAGAGAGTCCCTTCTGTCTGGTAGCCTCATAAAGCAGGGGGGATCCCAGCACAGGCGGCACCAGGCCTCCCTAGGCCCGGGACGGGGAATGTCCCTCCGATGTTGATCCCCTCCTCAGTTTCAGGTGCTGACCTTGTCCACTGCAGCTGGGAAGAAGGGCAGATCCCGGGGGAATCACCTTATTTATGTACAGTCTATTGGGAGGAAATATGCTGTCCTCTGTGCAGGAACACAACCCTGTACTGAAAAGATCCGCTGACGATAGGAATACAGGACTGTGGGGATATGATACAGTCAGACTTTTTGTATTTTCTGAGAAGTAAGGGTGTGAATGTGTGTTTTGTGGGTTTTTTCCCTTTCCTTGCTGTTTTCCTTTGATATACTGTTTGTAAGTTACAGTGGCTAAGTTCTTGTGGCAATTCAGAGAGTTAATTAGCCAAACTATACGTGACCACATCTTCATTGCAGTTGGAAACTTTTATGTCTTGTACGGAAGGCCAGGCAAAGTTTGACCAAGGACTGGAACGTTCATGAAAGAAAAGACCCAGCAGTTAGTACAAACTTCAGGATGTTAAAATACTGTGTTGAAAGAAGCAGACTGGAACGTCATTTTAGGTTTAATCTTACTAGCTTCTTGAAGAGCTTAACTTGTGTTAAATGGAGCAGCACAGATGAGGATCTTGGTTTGATACCCGTTGGCTTGCTGTTGTTGGGGTAGGAGAATGCTTTTTTCTTCTCTCTGTTCTCAGATGACCAGGGAAGCTGAAAGGACCTGAGTTGTGTGTTTGGAGACAGAGCCATGGGATTTGCAAGTGTCTTACCTTGAGTTCACCCTATTTGTGTTCTTTGTGGCTTGTGTTATATGTTGTGATGTACAGAAGCTTAAATCTGTTTTCTGAATAAGCAAATACATTGTTAAAGGAGCACATTGTATCACTTTTGATTACTTTAGTAATAATCCAGTGAGAACACAGAACTAAATCAGCGCACTCAAAGTATCCAGTAATAAAATTTATTTAAGATAACTGAGTTGAGGTTGAGGGGCTGACACTTGAAGTATATCTGTATCTGTATTGAGAAAACTTAAGATGGAGAAGTCACTTTCTGAGATCACAAGAAATCTTTTTTGTCCTGCCTGAGATCTGAGGATTTCCTACTTTAGCCACAAATCTTTTCCACTGAGTAGGAGTTGGTGTAGAAATTATGCATAATGAAAAGTATAAAATAACATTGCTTTCTGTCCAAACAATTGTGAATGCTTGACAACCTGTGTTTATTTTTAAGAAGCTGCTGAAGCTGCTAGAAAAATCTGAGGAAAAAACAAAGTATGGTATGGCCCATTAAAATGAAACAGCTGAGTCTTTTCTGCTTTGTTTGCTGGTACAAATACTTGTGTTTGTCACTGTTTTTTTAAAGGCTTAACTTAGGTTTCTTGTACAGAGTTGTCATTTAATCAGACTAGCCTCTGTGTCTCAGATCTTCCCCCTGATGATCATGATGCCTTGCCAAAAATGGGACATGTGGAAGTGAGCATATGGCTGCCTATGTCATTTTCTTCTGTGTGATCTTTTGTTTCAGAGCACCTGGTCACACTGCTGCAGGGCATACCTGGGTAGCTTTTGCTCGGTCAGGTGTCTGTACTAGTTAGGACATTTTGTTTCCCTTGCAGAAGCAGTTGTTACAGCTCTGTCACATGTTTATTACAAAACTAGGGGTGCTTGTGTTGGTTCAGCTGAGCTAAACTGCTTACATGATAATGTAAGAATAGAAAAAAAAAGGCCTTCCTCATCTAGGATCTTTGTGAAAATCTAATAAAACTTTTCAGATTACACATTTCAGCAAAAACAAGGGAAAAAGATGATGGAATGAATATTTGGTTGGGAAGCATTGCGAGCATGATCTATTGAGAAAAATAATTATCACCTACTGGAAATAAGTTTAATTATATTTCTTTCTGTTTTTTTAAGAGATGAAATTGGATTAATAACCTGTCCTGAAGCCAGGTATAACCGGAGCCCTATTGTCCTGGTAGAAAACAAGCTTGGTGTGGAGAGCTGGTGTGTGAAGTTTCTTTTGCCATATGTCCACAATAAACTTCTCCTCTACAGACAAAGAAAACAGTGGCTGAACAAAGATGGTAAGTTACTGAGTTAAAGAGTATAGTAGGTGATTTTTAGTGCACATTTTTTATTTATCATAGAATAATTTTGTTTGCAGAAGAGCTTTAAGATCAAGTCCAGCCATAAACCTGACACTGCCAAGTCCACCACTAAACCATGTTCCTAAGTGCTTTATTTTTGTGTCTTCTAAAATACCTCCAGAGATGGTGACCACCAATTCCCTGGGTAGCCTGTTCCAATTTTGACAACACTTTCACTGAAGAAATTTTTTCTTGTATGCAACCTAAACCTCTCCTGGTGCAGCCTTGAGACCATGTTCTCTCATCCTGTTGTTAGTTACCTATGAGAAGAGACTGACACTCACCTGGCTACAATCTCCTTTTATGTAGTTGTAGAGAACAATAAGATTCCTCCAAGCGTCCTTTTCTCCAGGCTAAACTTATGCAGCTCCCTCAGCTCTTTACAAGACTTGTACTCCAGTTGCCCTTCCTGTGGACTCACTATACCACCTCAATGAGTCAATGAGTACATGGAGACAGTCACTGCTGTGATCATACTGGCCACACTGTTGTGATCCAAGCCGGGATGTCTTTGGTCTTCTTGACCTCCTGGGGATGCTGCTAGCTCACGTTCAGCCTGTTCTGGCTAACATCCTTGGATCATTTTCCACCAAGCAGCTTTTCAGCCACTGTCCCCCAAGCCTGTAGCATTGCATGGTGTTGTTGTGACCCAGGGGGAAGACCCATCAGAACCTTATACAGTTGGCCTCTGCTCATCAATCCAGTCTGTCCAGACCTCTCTGTAGAGCCTTCCTACCATCCAGCAGATTACCACTCCCACTCAGCTTGGTGTAATCTGCTAATTGACTGAGGGTACATTCAATCCCCTTGTCTGGATCGTTTACCCTTCTTGATGCCAGTTTAGCCTGTTCTGGAAAAAATGGTGGTTACTGAGGAGAGCAGGCTTTGGATTGTGCATCTTGCAAGTTGTGGGATCCTTTAATATAAAATATAAATCCTTTTTCTCTTCCCCAGACTGGAATGGTTAGAGAGAGACAATTTAATTCAGTGAGTTATGTAGGGAAGTGATGTTAGTTGATACTGAAGGAATTTTCTTCTGCTTACCTAAGTCAGAAGGAAAATGTGGTGATGTGTATATCTAAAGTAAGAAACAAGTGCAGTGTGTTTCAGATGTAGAGGTACCAGAAATCATTAGTCCCTGCAGCTTGGTAATGGTAAAATTTTATTTCCTTTCTCATCTCTTTGTTTTGGTTTCATTTTTAGTTTGTTTAACTTGCATGAAAAATTCTTTGGCATATGTTCTTTAAAAAAATTCAAAATAAAGAATTATAAACAGGTGTGACATAGGAGGTACTTGCTAACAAAGTATCATGTTCAAAGCAAGAATGAAAAAAAATAATGAGTTTATGAAACAATTCTTTTTTATTGTTGCAGTATCTTCTGAACAGTGGTTGGAATAAAGAATATTCTTATGCTGGGCTTATCTCAGTGTCTTATTTCTGGTGTTTATTCTTTTAGAGACTTCTTTCTAGCATCTTTTACCTGCTGCGGTATTTTTCACATTTTTGTGTCTCAGAAAGAGAGGTATCTGTTCTGTTGAAAAGCACCCTGTGAGTACTCACAGAATTCAGATCTTTAGTATCTCAGATGCAGCTGGGTTTCAGTTTGGGCCAGTTACCATATTTTAATTGTTTTCTGTTTACGTGTAACGAACCCATCCATAAAGCACTGACTGTGTCCATGGTGCTTTAAAATCTTTGGGATTGTCGTCCCCTCCTGAAACATACCAGAAAGCCACCATTTATTCATGTTGATTGCAGCTATTAACTAAGGCAGTCTCTCTGGCTGCTTTATGAAGTAGTGAGTTAAAGAATTACGTTTTAAGTGGTGGGATGGTAGCATACATCTGATGCAGACTCTAGCATCTAGTCATCCTTACAACTAACATGGTGTACTACTTTGTATAGATAGGATTTGAGAGCAGGTGTGCATAGATCAGGAAAAGATGTCTTGTCATTAACATCCCTCTTTTGATACCTGCTTTTCTCTCCTTTATTATTTTATTGCTGTAGTCTGTTTCACTTTAAGGGGATGAAGCCAGCTGTGCACTGATCCTCATTAAATTGTAGTGTAAGTTACAGTCAGGTGGTGTTGGTCAAGCCTGTAAATGTGCAGTTGAGCTTCTTTTGCATTCAGGGATGACATGGAGAAAGAAGTCTGAGGTCTTTAGTGAATCTTGGAGTGGGAGTGAATTCCTAAGGCAGTGAATGTTGTCTAGTTCTGTCTACTGATGGTGGGAGGTATAGATTTGTTAAACACACTTTGATTCTTACTACAAACATGTGGATGACATTTTGAAAAGAGTAGCATGAAATGGCAGAGAAGGTTCATAATGTAAACATTAATGCACTTGCCTTCCAGTGCCTTTGAAGGGGTCATGCATGAAAACTTTCAACTTCTTTGCAAGCCAGATCATGACAAGGAGGAACACATTCTACTGGCAACATAGAGTCCTCCAGTTCTAGCTCTGTAACTTGGGTGGTGCTAGAGTAACAGTGCACTGGCTTGATCCTTAGAATTAATTACCCCTCGAAAGAATAGCTTAAGGAAGTTGAACTGTTTTCATGTATTGCTGACCTGTTGATTGTATTTTATTTTTATATAACAGATTTTTGTGTGTGTCTGTGTCATTGTGTTTCCCACACTCCACCCAGAGGGTTGATGTCGTGTCAATGTGTGCTTATCTAGGAAAAGTGTTTTATGGACTTCGTAAATTTTATGTTGCCCTTTATTTTTTATTTGCACATCATTTATTTTCTTTAATATTTTTCCTCATTACAGACATCTTTGAAAGACTCTGTTCCTAGGGAATGTGTATTGCTAACATAAGTGACTTCCATTTCTTTTTGGTCTCTGTGGTTTATGGGTGTACCTGTTAAGACCAGGATCTTTTTGATAACTGCCATCAGGCTGCTGCTGATTTATTCAGTTCTGATAGAAACTGGTGATTGTGACATCATTCCAAATTTGAAATTTGTAATGCAGGTGATTACAAAAGTCAATAAAAAGAGGTTTAATACAGGGAATATAATTAATGTTGATTCTGATACATAGCCAGATAAGAACTTTAGCATTTGAAGAGTGGAACCTAGTTGCACAGGCAGTCTTAGCAACACTGGTGATTTTCATTGCAGTGCTTTTGGAGGTCTGAAGTAGGAGTTTATGATGGGTATTGTTATGATGATGCAGATCTTCAGCAGGGAGACTTAATTTTGGTCTCAAGTGTTATGGTAAAGTCTCACTATTGAAGTTTCCACACAGAGAGGAGTAGTTTCAAGCCAAACTACAAACACTGTGATCTGTGTCACGTTTTTAAATGTCTGAAGACGGCTGATAGCCATTACCTGTGTGCTAGCACCCTGTTCCAGTCGCACCAGTGCAGGCGCTTTGTTATGGTGATGCTGTCGCACCTGCTGATGCCACCAGGAGGGTGACTGTGGGCCTCTGCTTCCCTCATGGGTGGAACCTTGCAGAACCCTTCCTTTCAAGATGCAGCTCAGAAAACTGTTGGTGAATACTGCAGTAGCATGGAGTTTAGACTAGTGCCTGTATTTTGCAACTTGCTTGGATTTCTTTTGGAAATGAAACTCCATTCTGTTTTGTTTCTTCAATTACAAAAGTCAATTTCAAATGTTTGAGAAGAAGTTATCTACAGCATTTTCATGTCTGCTAAGGTTTTCTGTAACGACTATAAAACATGATCAGGGCCTTCATGTTAATAACCCATTTGTAAAGGAGTTTGGTATGTCTTACCATAATTGAGTTTCACATTTGATAAAAAATTTTAATAGAAACTGAACTGCAGTGATGGAGAGAATGAAGGCAGTAGTTTTTCCCAGGTGGACTTAGAGAATTGTCTCTTTTGTGTCATAAGTATGTATACTCTGTCAAGATGTAACATTTTTCTGTGAAGTATCCTCAAGGATTTGACTCCAAATTCCTTTTTGTAGACAAAAGTGCATGCTTGTTATTTGGCAGGATATTGTTTTCTTTTGCATCTAGTAAATAGAGAGATTTGCTTATTACTGTTTTGGAACTCAATTGTATATTCTATTGCTGCTTGTAATAAACAGTGATTATAAATGTAGTCTCTCTTGTTACCTCTTCTGTTTTGTTTGAATAACTATAAGCCATTTAAAATAGAACAGAGGAGAAAAACAGGGTGCTAATTCAAGTGTCTGCTTTTCGATGTGGTGTCTGATATTTTTTCTGACAGGATCCTGGAAGAAGGAGGTACTCCATAGTCGTACATTGATAGGTTAGTGACACAGATGTTTAATTTAGTTGCAGTTTCTTTTGGACACTTAGAAACTTCTCCCAGAATATCTAAAAGACTGGATATAGCCATATTTTAAAAGTGAGCTAAAACCATAGTGTTTTATTTGTCCTTTTGCAGTTGGGGAATGCCTTGGGTTACATGGGAGGTGTAACCAAAAGTAGGTATTCTATTACCATCTCCATAAGCTGTTAGGATAAGGTGGGACGTTGTTCTTTATCCTCTCCATTATTCAGCCCTGATAACACCCTCTGGAGAAGCAGCAGCTACTCTGTGGGGGGCCATCTATGCTAAAGGCCATCAAGGTCTTCTGGAATGACTCATGAGAATTACATCATCCCATTGTGAGATGCCCTGCCTTGAGGGGAGGAACTGACCATCCCTACCTGTATATAAACTGAGGCTTGGAACCCTACGGGGCACTACTTGCACTGGATTCCCAGAGGACAGAAGCTCAAGAACCACCACAGGACTTCCAGAGATGGACCAAACCTTTCTTCAGGACCACTACTTCAACAAGACCACATCCATCACTCCAGTGGTACTGCAGCCACCATTTAACTGGACTGCTGCCACCACCACTCTGACCAACAGGGTGGCAGGTTGTATTCTGACTTTGTCCGTTTAGGCTGGTGTTTCTGTATTATTGCCATTACTTTAATTTTTCCTGTTAAATTGTAGTTCTGACTAGGAATGTCTCACAATATATTTGTGTGGGATAAATTCTTCCACTGGTTTGTTTTCAGACTAGCACAGGGAGATGTTAATGTACAAAAGGACATGTTCAGTGTGAGCACCTCTAATGCTATGGTTTTTGTAAAATGTATCTAGTAGAAAGTAATGGGCATTGTTACACAGAGAAATAGCTGGCAACTACTAGCATTGTGTGCCAGATCTGTCGGAAGACTGTCTATTGAAAAGTGATAAAGACCTTCATAAATTGTGTCATTTCACATCTCTTGCTCAGAATCCACACTTTGTGAATCTTCATCTGTTACTTGCATCTGAGAAAGAACATGAAAGGACTGGGTATTACTTTGAGATTTTCCTTTTTTTCTGCATCTTTGCTTTGATGATGTTCAGGATGCCGTGAACCTCTGTTATAGGAAAATGGACAAAATGTTAACAAATTCTGTTTAAGTTGGACTTGATTGGGTGCTGTTACAGACTTTTGAGATTACCAGATTAGTCATATTACCTGGAAATCATTACTTAGTAGGATAAACAAATTGTATTGTTCTAAGTAGTCTTTGAAAATCTTCTCTAAAAAGTATTCAAAAGACTGAAACAGGCTGTAATAAACTTTTGCTTGATGTGTATGTAACATGTACAGTGGTAGTACTTAATAATTCCTAAAACCATTGTTGTATGGAAAATATACATGAAACAATCACAGCTCACAATTTTAACAATATATCCTTATAAAACTGATGTTTTGTTAAATGCAGCCAAATTGGTTTTTTAATATAAAATTGCAACAGTAACCACAAAACACTTAGCAGTTTTATGTATATGAGTAATCCTGGTTATTTGAATTGAGATATTCAGCTGCGTAATGGGTGTTGAAATACTTTGCTAGTTCTGAAACTGGATAAACCAAGGAAAATGTTTGTAAATTCAGGCAACAAATTAGGAAAAAGCTTTTCACATATGAGAAATATTTATTCCTTGGCAGGAAACTTGTGAAAATAGAAAATTAACTTAATTCCTTGAGACAATTTTCAAAACATCACAGTGTAATGCAAAGTCAACAGTAAACTAAGGAATTCCACACCACACCCCACATCACCTCCTGCATTATATGACAGCTTAGCATGTTCCTCATAAAGAAGAACGTAATGGAAAACACAAAATTACTTTGTTGGACAGAAGTGATCAATCAGTCACACAGTAATATATGAAGGTATTTTACATTTTGACCTGCTAAAGTATTAAGTCTTGTTTCAAAGATAAATGAAGCTATGTCCCTTTGCATTTTGAATGTTCCATTACTATTGCATTTTGTCAATCATTTCTTCAGCCAGTGATCTGTTTCCACGACATACCATCCTTTTCTTTTTCCTTCAAGTGGTCAAGTACTCTTATATGTTGGAAGTCACCACCAGTGAAGTGCAATATAATTAGTGTGTTAAACACAGGGTCATTAGGAGAGAATGTAGCCACATTTAGTTGATAGTAAAAGTTTGGTTAGTCACATTCAGTTGATTTTTTCTCGATCAGTTGCAAAATTACCATGTAAATTTAAGAATTGAGATTGCAAGACAGGTTAACTGATATGATGCTGTGCCTTCTGAGAGTGCAGGTAGTGACAATACTTAGTACCTCAAGCTTAAGTGGAGATGCCTTATGAATTCCCACTGTTACCGTGGTGGGACCCAAAACTGCTTCGATGGTGCAGTGGAGTGTAAAGGAAAAGGGGGGACTAGGTTACAGTGAAATTAGTCTTCCAGCCTCAACAACTTTATAGCTCATATAGTCCTGTCTTTATGACTTAGTTAAAAATAAGTGTAATACGTAAATCTACAGTATACAGTGCTCAGTGCAGGGATGCAGACCAATGCTCTTGTTTTTGCTTGGGTTTTTAAATTGAATTAGTCTTAAAACTTCAGTCTGAAGCACTTCACAATGTATTTAAAGTGTTTCCTGTACAGTTCAATAGCAGAGTAATTTTGTGATCCTAATTCATAGCTGTCTTTCATTTTTATAGCTACAGGTTTTTTATAGTGTATATTTTTTGTAACAGTACAGTGTATGGCAGTCATCCACAGCTCAGACTTGTACTGAAATAGTAGGGTATATTTTTACTTCTACTATAGTATTTAAAAATCTTCGAACTTTCTTTGAAGCATTCTCTGTTTCTCATATATAGTGTGTGTGCAATTTAAATCACTGAATACTCACAGATTCTATATAATGATTTTTCTGTGCTGAAGGCATACTCGGTTCATTATTTTAAGCAATGAAAAGGGAGGATATGGCAGATTTTGCTCCCTCTTAAATTAAGCTAACATTTCTCCTGGAACGAGACAGAGCAGTATTTTACAGAAGTGGTCATCCACAGGCAGGGCAGCCCGTGGCAGAGAGACTTCGAGGAATGAGAGGGAGTAAGGGACTGCAGAGAGAACAGTGCTGTGTGCAAATCATTACTAATCTTAATGTCTCTTGTTCCATTGTTTTAGAGCTCATAGATATCACGTGTACCCTGCTACTGCTGAACCCCGACTTCACCACTGCTTGGAATGTGAGGTATGTTGCACTCAGAAAATGCCATCAGAAAGACCTGGGCCTTACATGAGTCAGCTGTAAGCTTTGTTTTGAGTGGTGGTGGTTAGTGACACAGAAAGAATTTGTCACTTAAGGGGTGCTGAAGGAATGTTAAAATGCTCTTCTTTCTTGTATGTTGCAGATAATTTGAGACTGCATTTTTTTCTTTTTTTTTTTGTTTTTGTTTTTTTTTTTTTTTTTTTTTGGTAGTGCAGGCTAAAGATTACAGTGCTACATGTGAAGGCACATGTTTGCACGACATTTTCAGGGTGTGTAAGTCTCATTGAACTACCACTCCTCTTTCCTCCTTCAGTTAACAAGGGCAGTGATCAATTGATGCCTGGTGTGTATTCGCTGTTTTCATTTTTACCCTTCTCTGAGTTCTTCTGAGATTCCAGTTGAGTTTGCTGCCACCAGCAGTGCAGTCTATGAAAGCTGAATAAGACTTCAGTACATACACTGCAAGAGAAGATAGGAAGGTGTCTACCCTTTATTTCAAACACATTCACCCCCTCCCCACTCCTGTTGGGTTTAGTATAGCTTCACCACTGGTCAAGCTGCAGAACTTGTCCAGGAGTCATGGAGGAGGAGCAGGAATTTACCTCCTTGCCCTTCAGGAAGTGCAGAAACAACAATTCTTTACAACTTCGTAATCTTACAATTTTTCTGTAAATCTCAGAGTTGGAGGAATATTCTCTTTCTGCTGAGTAGGTAAGACTGGAGACGGTCTTAAAGCTATAGCTTCAGAAGGGCTGGAGGGCTGACAGAAAATTGTGTTCGTCTCTAGGAGTGCATTCATTAAAAGTAGGACTTCTGTAGTTAAGGCGCATTATTGCAGTTCATGCATTAACAAAATGACCTAGAAAGATAATGGCTGCATGTAGTTGTCAGCCCTGGTTATGGTAAATCCAGCTTTTCCCTTTTTCTTCTTTCACTGCTGATGTAGTTCTGAAGGATTCTGCTGTGATCTGTATCTGACTAGCATCTCAGGTCTAAAAAAGGGGGATGAATGTCATAGCAAAGGGTTTACCGTTATGAAAATGTATAGCTTAAGTAGCTTTCAAGTGATAAAATGGGATTAGGAGCTTGTGTAAATACTGCAGCTGTTACAGTAATATAATCTTACAGTACTTGTAATTGATTTCAAGCTTTTGTTTTAGGTTTTGTGGAATTCTTTTTTTATTGGAGATGCATTCATCCTTATGAGTCTGTCTTTTTTTCTGCCTGACAGATGGAAGAGTTAGCTTTTATGTGTGTGAGAGGAGTAGTTTAAAGTCATAAATGGAAATAAAAATGGTAAGGAATATGAATTAGGATTGTTTTCTCTTTTCTGATGTTTATGATTTACCAAAATATACAAATTACTACAGAAGGTGGCCTTACTCCCCAAATTCTTGACCAGTGATCTGGTTGTCAGCCTGTCTTTGAAGCTCTGTTTAGCATCCAGAGAGAAGTTCTTGTTATACAAGCCAGTCAGTATCTGTGGAGTTTACCAACAAGCCTGCTCTAACCAAGGAACTGCTTTGCTGAATCTGACCCTACCTTGTTTTAGGCTGCTGCTGGGTGTTTGCTCTTTGGAAGGGTAGGCACTTTTGTTAATGCTGATATACATTCAGCTTCTCTGTGAAATTACAGGTCAAGTTAGCCAGATGTGTGGCATAAACTGTTAAAGAGTAGAGGACAGACTATGTTCTCTACAGATGCTGGTGATAAATCCTTATCCTGAGGTAGTCCAAGTTGAGAACTAATTGTATGAGATTGCACTCTGCTTGCAGAACATGATGGATCTGTTGTGGATGATTGGTTTAATCTTGCTCAGGGGATGTTTGTCATGCCAGGTTCATCTTGCATTCTCCATACACAAATTCACTGCTTTATTCTAAGGGAAAAAAAGCATCATAGACTCTAAGTAGCCTAAAAAATAATAAGGGTTCTATTTATTTACTGAATAGCAGCCCTGTACATAGTGTGTTTCTTGTAATTTATTGACTCTTTCATTTTAGGCTGGGATAATCTCTTTTTCCTATGTTGAGTTTTGCTGAGAGCTTCAGAGATAGTGGTTGACTCAGTAAACTGAAATTGAAGATAGAGGAAGAGTGAGAAAAGGAAACCCCTTCCTAGGAAAGGACACAGGACTTGGCAGAGCCAAGTCAGAAGACTAAAGTGATATTGTGGAAGACAGATGAGCATTTTAACTCAGCTGACAGCCATAGGAAGATGTATCTGGTTAATGAAGCACAGGGGAAGACTAAGCTTTAAACATGTTATTTGCTAGCAAGGAAGAGATGGTCTACTTTGACTTTGGAGCTATTCTGAACAATTGTAATGTGCCAACTACATGGGTTTGTGTTTTATTTATTTATTTAAATTAGAAGTTACTGGGAAGTTACAGAAGGGCAGGGACCGTAAGAATAAGCAAGAGGTAATTGTACAGTGTAGGAAGACATGCTAAAGAATAGATGTGTGATTTCGTAGAACTTAGAGAGAAACCCCTGTTATAATGGACAGGATAAGGGAGAGCTCCAGTTGTTAATCATCTCTTCAATTATCCTGTGTTTTTAGAAGTTGAAAAATCTTGCAGGTTAAAACAACCAAAATTTCTATGTAAGTGCCTGTAAAGGAATTGTCATAGTCCTTTTTCTTCCTGTTATACTTCCTGGTACGTGCAATTGATCAAAAGACATTAGGTAACAAGACGCTCTGAGAAGTTAAACTTTTTGCTGTCAGATGTGAATGACTCCAAAGGTGTCAGCATAAGGCAAGTCAAAATGACTCCAGATTATCTTTTATGGGAGCTGTAATCCCTAAGGCTGAAAAATTTTCTATGATCCATGTGTCAAGAAAGTGAGCCAGAAATCATATATCCCAAGTTGGATGTTAGCTGAAAGAGCTTGGAAGAGGTTTATATGGGAGTATACTTCAGTCATACTTGGGATTGCAGTCCTCTGTGAATGGGAGAATCTCTCATTTGAAAATAAATGAAGCTAAAAGCAGCTTTTCTGCTACAGCAGTGAGGGCGGATCTCATCTGTACTGCTCCTCAACTTTGCAAAAGAGGAAATTTTCTTATAAGAGTATGTAAGTATGAGCCTATTTATTTACCATTAATTTTTTAACATAGACAGTGGCAATTTCTTTGCTGAGAGTTTAGTTTTTGGGAGGTAGGTGGCTTGATAATCTAAGTCTTTGTTAAATATGTGTATGTATTTGTTTTGAATGTCAGGCTGATCTAGTCTGTATTTTCATTGTCAATGTGATAAGTCATTTTTACCAAAATGTCATGTTTTGCATTGCAATAGTGAGGCAATTGTTGCACCTGCTCCAGGGCTGACCCCAAATCTTTCTTTTGTTGGCTTTGCAAAAGTGCGTGCAGTGGCACAGAACGATCTGGCCAGTCTGCCACTTCCGGGTGGTACACCTGAACTGCTTGTTAAAAACTGGCTGAAAGCATCAATCTGAAGCACGCTGGAATTCGGTTGAGATAAAAACAAATGTCCCAGTAGCTATCAGAAGCAAAACTTCCTTAAGGATTTATACATTTCAGCTCTTTTCTTCAATTTTAAATAACATTTGCTCCCTGTTAGTGTTGCAACCGTTAGCTTCTGACTGTGGTTATACAGTTCAATTAGAGCAGCACAAAGCCAACGTAGCAGATGGAGGCAGTTTCCTACTGAAAACTACCAAAACAGACAGAAAATGACAATATGTACTCACAGTAAGGAAACTGTCAATTTGTTTGTGAGACTCAGGCCATAGCTTTAGGACCACATTATGTGTTGTGCATCAGACTGCAGAGAAGTTTTGCCTTCTTATTTGATAGCAGATCTTTCAGAATGTATTTTCTCCCTGTCCCATGGGGGTTTTTTTGGTCAGAGAGTTCATCTGCTCCTCACTTACTAGTGATCCTCTTGCTGAACCAGGTGCCAAGCCTATCATTATGATGAGTCATAAATCATTAAAAAAAAAAGCAAACCAAAACCCAAATCCATGCCAAAATTGCTTCTACTTCTTGCACTCTCAGTTTTCAGTTGTGACTTTTGCCAGTTCTGGGAAATGTGTGTTTTCTTTCTGCATATGGTAACTTCGGAACTTACTGTATCTTTACTTCAAAGCTGCTCCCTACTAGATTGGAGAATAGGATATGAAGACCAGTGCCCTTGGAGTAACCAGTGATGGGGTGATGTCTACAAATATGTTCAGGACAGGCAGTGAGAGTTATAAAGCTAGAAAGAAGAGGGTGAGAGTCAGGGAATTCTGTGCAAAGAAGGTGAGAAGTCCAAGTATGGACTTTCATTTTGCTTTGTGTTGGAGGTAATCTGGAAAGGTTTGTGTTGGTTGAACACTTAAGTTTTGTAAGAGCAAATTTTAAAAAAAATTTTAACCAAAAATTGTTTTACGTTTAAGTATACTTAGCAATTTCAGCCTTTTCGTTAAGTTTGTAAGACATTCTATGCATAGAGAATATTTCCCTTTCCTTTATAAATTTAGGGAGCCTTGACACTGTATCTTGAGCTAAAACTAAAAGTAAGTGTGGAGGACTGCTATGTGTAAGAGTACTTTCAGATGTACATAATGATCTAAGGGCTTAATTGTTGCTCATTTTTCACTGTAAAATAGCTAGTTTTCTCTGTTAGACAGTCTCAAGGACGATTTCTGTAAACATAGCTATGTTGTTGTAAAAATTATCTTTTTACATTCCTTTCCCATGGACACAGATCCCTTTGACGGACACTTCTTGTAACCAATATAGTTAAAGACGGAAGTGTTAACTTTCTCCAATGATCTGTGATTTCAAAAAGTGTATATAAGAATTAAACGAAGGTGGGTTCCCCCCCTTTCCGCCCTTGCTCTGAACACGAGAACACATTCGGACTCCGGCTCTCATTATTTCTGCATCTTCGGCTGATAAGCCGGGATAAGCGGCTAATAACAGGCATCTCGGTAATACTTAATTTCAAGAAGGAATGTTTATTCATATATGTAACCCTACTGGAAGTTGACTCAGTGATTTCTGGGTAGGTTTGAGAACTAATGGGTTGTATGTGTTCAGATTAAGATAAAATTCTTTGTGCACATATGTATAGCATAGTAGAATGGGTTAATCTACCAAAGGGTTTGTAAACTCTTGTAATTTGGCGGTGACGTTCTGTTATGATACAAAGGAAATGCCATGCAATTTGTTACTCAGATTTGTGTTCTGTTTTCAGGTTACTGCTTTTATTCACACAGATTTATTTTATCTTTTGTAGGAAAGAATTAATACTGTCTGGCACTTTAAATCCACTTAAAGATTTGCATCTTGGAAAACTGGCGTTAACCAAGTTTCCAAAGAGTCCAGAAACATGGATTCATAGGTTTGTTTCCCTTACCTTCTATTGACTCCTCAAAGATGTTTCCTAGGGTTTTTTTGTTTACGATTCTTGGCTTAAGGAGAGTCATAGATGAAGGAGAACATCTAGAAATACAACAGGTTGTTTGAACCAGTCAGTGCAGAATACTGTGCTTTGGCTTTTGAAGCTACCTCCCTATATTTTACACTTAGAACTGAAAATTTTATGTGCCTTTTTTGCTGCATACTTTTTAAATAAACTTTGGAGGTGGGATAAATTTTCCTAGAGATTTATCATGTCTAGCAACACCTAAAATTCTCAGCCTGAAAATTCTGATTCCATCAGTAGTAAGTATTTGAGCACTGTAGGTTTCTCCTTCTTTCCCTCCAACTTAGTACTATATTGCTTGTCTACAGGCATTTCAGCAAGTGAAGAATCTGTAATATTTTTATAATTTATAATCTAATCTTTATAACCAAAACTGGATTCTTTTCCATTTCAGTACTGATCTTTTGATTTGATGAATTTATATTTATAATTTCTAACTTAAGCCAAATCATTAAGTCACTATTACTGGATATTAAAATAACAGATCACATGTTTGGAAAACCTAATTCCAGAATCACTCAAATGCAGAAGGCTAACCATCTCAGTCATGACTGACCATGCATGAAATGCCTGTAGCACAGCCAAGTGAAATATAGATCCATTGCTCTATTAAAAAAAAAATCTTTGTATGCGTGGTCTTTTTTGATGATAGAAATAGTAGGATAGTTAATCCTCTTATAGGTAGCCTTAAAGAGATTTAAATATAACACATTAGGAAGCAGTTTGCAATGTTTACCTTTCATATGTCCAGCATTAGGACAACTGGACAACTGCAAAGTTGATACCACATTAGGGGGTTTATATGAAGACCATAATAAAATTTACTGGCTGCATGAGAATTTTTGGAAGGTGAGGTCATTGGTAAACTCTTCTTTGTTAGTCTTCTTTGTCTTTCTTTAGGCATGAGCCTAAAATTCTCAATGTTAACCTATAATGCAATACATGGAATATTACAAGGTGTTTCTTAGGAGCATTGATACAGCAAAAACAACAATTAATTTCTGCAGCATTGGTTTTTAATTTTGTTGTTCAGCTTCTTTTCATCATCTCCATGCTACTGACTCATGCTGCTGGATGGCTTTGAAGCAAAAGTATGTAGTTATAAAGGGGAAAAAATGCAGTTTATCATAGTTCAACCTTCTCTACATGGTAGCTAACACTGGAAAAATACTATGTTTTGCATATTAATAGTTTTAAACCTGCTGGCATCCATATCATTATGATGATCAATATGTTTTTATGAAATGAAAGATAACAAGAATTGATTCTTGATTGGTTCTTGATATTTATTCACATCTTAGAAATAACAAATCTGTCTATAACTTCCATGCAGACTTAAATTAGGAGTATTTTAATAGTATCACGATTTGTTGATCTTTCTCTTATTTCCCTTCATCAGAAAAGTGTGTTTGAGGATGATTGTACAGATGGTTGGCTTGGATTTGGATATGCTGACCATGATTGATACATGTTAGAAAATAAGATTCACAAAAATCTTTTTCTGCATCAGTGTAATGATTAATTTGGGCTTATTTGTCCCCCCATGGTACTAAATCTAAGAAGATGCAAAAACCTATAATGGAGCTACTAATAAAATTTAGTAAAACATAACCAAATTGTTTTTTTCTTTTACATGGCAGATACACTCATGAAAGATGTCAAAATACCAGTGAATCTTTTTGTCAGATGACCTTCTGGTGTATGTTTTGGGGGATTCAGATAGATCTTGTGCATATAGAATCAGTATATTTACTGATTATGCCATTGTTATTTAACAATCATTATTTGTAGTAATTCCAGAAACTGTAATAGTAATAGGAACACACAAAAGTGAAAGTGACTCCAAATTAATTGGAGGAACTTTTTTTTTTTAAAAAGCCAAATAATACCATTATATTCAGCAGATTCCAAAAATATTTCAGATCTTCTGAGGTTGTGATTGCCTTGTCTAGAAAGTAGCTCAAATTTAATTATTTTTATTTTTTGTGATGTAGCCACAGAGACCATAAAGTCAGTATTTCCCTCTCTTCTGCATATATCATTTATCAGAATTCCTTATTTTATAAAACATTCTCTTTTTAAGAAACTGAAATAATGATAGCATTGAAATAAGTGATCTTTATGGTTTTACTCAGAAGTTAATTAAATAACACATCTCTTGTTAAAAGAGTGACTTTATGCTCCTTTAGTTTTTGTGCCTAGACAGCTTTTGGATTTCACATTTCTTGCATATCTGTGGATTGAATTAAAAAAAAAACTAAGAGCTGATGTTTGGATCAAAGACATTTTTAAAAATCAAAAATTCAGTCTTAAAAATTACTACATTTCTTAAAATACAGTTATACAACAGTCAGAGCATGGTTTGTTTGGCTGTACATCTTTATTTAAAACAAATGCTATACAGAAAGAAAGTGTTCATACACTGCTTGTAGTTTTCTGCCAAGAAACACAGTTTAGGAGTGGATTCTTATAAATTATGTTCATTATTGTCTTCCAATACTTCGTCTTTTTTTGATAGCTGAGAGAAAAAGATAGAATGTATATAAAACCCACCAGTGCACAAGTATATTACAAATATTTTCATATGAGAGAAAAAGCAGATGAATTACCAATTTTTTTTTTTTAAATGATTGACATACATACATATATATGTGTATGTATATAATTTTATATATGGCTTGTAAAATAGAATTCTCTCTTTAAAGAAAATTAATTTATTCTTTTTATTTTATTTATTGATTTCTTTTAACCAGGAGTGACACCTTTCTGAAAGTAGCAAATCATTGGTTTTGCAACCAATGTGAGCCAGTACAAAACTGAAAAACATCTGTGTCGCAGACTAGAGGATGTCCAGCTCTTCAGAGAATTCCACATTGGACCATTGCAATTCTATTGACCTGTGCTGCTCTGTGGAAATTTATACATCTGTAATCCATTTTTGTAGGACCCTTTTGTGTAGGGGCTACAGATGCAGCATTGAGGTTGCCTCTGAAAATACTGTTAAAAGTCTGTCCTGAGTAAAATGAAAGATCAAAACTTCTAGGAATCTCTGCTTATCTCAGTCACATGAATTCAAACACATATAATTCCTCAATAAAAACATTTGTTTAGCTTATACCTATAGCCCTTGAAACTATAAGCCTTTTGGGCTTTGTTACTGCTGGTGATTTACAAAAACTAATTTGAATTGATGTGTACAGTACTGTCAGATGTAAAAGATACAGAGCAGAGCTAATCTTTTATTGCATCACTTTTTTCTATCTCACTTTGGATACTTTATTTTAGTGCTATGGAAAACTTTGAAAGAGGAGCTCATTAGAAATCTCATGCACACACAATTTGCACTTTTTCATCAATTTACTGTTTCCTTCTGTTTTATTTTAGTATGCTGTAAGCAGCCATGATCACTTAGAGTGAACAAACTGATACAGCTGTGTTGGAGAGTGATCATAATGTCATAGCTTTTAGTATGGCAAGTGTTCAGATGGTTGTTTACTACTCATTTTTTACCTAGCTACAGTGTAGCTCAGATAATAGAAATATTGGAAGGATGTGATTTCTATAAATGAAAAACATTTTTTCTCTTAAAATTGCTCTCTCACCATTAACACTTTACCTCGTTTAACCAGACGATGGGTGCTGCAACAACTAATTCAGGAAAACTCCTTGCCCAGTCTTGCAACTAAAGGAAACTTGGGAGCAGCACCTGTGGAGAGAATTCACCGACTAGTGCAGGAGGAAATGAATGTCTGCTCTGAAGCTGCTGGGAGATATCCAAGCAACTACAATGCCTGGTCCCATCGCATCTGGGTTTTACAGCATTTGGCAAAGCTGACTGTCAAGGTATAATACAATAGTGAAGTAATTCTTAAATTTTCTTGTCCAAAAAGCCCAAATACTGGTTTGCTAAGCAGATAGTATGGCATGAATGAGGAGTATCAGGTTATCCCAGATAGCTAAGAACATTTTAAGAAAGTGGGCAAAATATTGCAGTGAGTATGTTTTGCATTTTTCTTGCCAGTGTTAGCAGGTTCTGCTCAGCAGAAATAACACATTTTTCTTGCCTGTGTACAAAGTTCTGTTTTCTCTTAGTATTTGGTGCTGATGAATATGTGGGAAGAGTATAGATGGGACTATGTGAGCTGAAGTAAGGAATGGGCAACTGTAAGTAATTCCTCCAGCACTTGTCTTGAAATGCTTAGTAGAGTGAAAAGGTAACAGGTATTATTTTGGTGATGTAGTATGATGCCTTGTTTTGATACTCTTATTCAGTTTACCTGTGTTTTCAGAATATTGAAGGATCAAGTTTAAACAGGCAGAATTTGGAGAAGGCATAGTAGTGCTTGTAACTAGTTCCTTCAGCTACAACCATATTTTTTGACAGCATTTACACTGAGAGCTGATTAAGCTGTTTCAGGGACAGCAGGGACACTTTATGCAGTTGTGAATATTTCATATCTATGACATGAAGACCTGAAGCAAAATGAATTAGTTAATGTGATATAGTCTCAAATTATGTAGGCAGTTTTGTAATAGTGTGTTTCCTAAGTCAGGTGAGTTTCTTGATACAGTGACACGTGACTCGCTTTTAACAGCAGCTGCTGCGTTTTGCTGTATGGGTTGGTGAGGGAGGAGTTTACTGGATGTTATTGAGTCAGTATAGCCATTATTTTTGTGTCAGAGACAGTGCAGAATTTGGACTTGTCTGCCTAGAAAGTTTATATGAAAAGGAACCGGAGGTTAGAAGTTAGGGTTAGAGGTCTATGTTAGTAGAAAACAGGAACTCTAATATCTTTAACAGCTTATTATTAGAGAGGGGAATTCGCACTGTTAAAGAAAATCTAAATTGTGTTATGCCTTAAAACAAAAAAAGAGCTGAAAGAAATCCTAAACAGTTCTGTGTCCATTGACATTGATTACAGGTAACAGTAATCTGAGGATCAGGATAACACCTTGAATGCTTTTTTGCACTTCCTATTTCTTATTAATTTAGTTTAAGAGAAATCATTTCATTGTAATAGAAAAAAAATCTTTGCTGTACTGTAATTATTCTGGTAATTTTTTTATTGTCAGTTGTCAGTGTTTTCTGTGACAGATCATTAACATGCCTGTGTATTACCGCGATGCCCCGTTATTTCGGCTTATCCCGGTAATCAGTCGAGACGCAGAAATAATGAGAGCTGGAGTCCTACGTTCGTGTTCAGAGTAAGGGCGGAAAAGGGGGAAACCCCTTTCGTTTAATTCTTATATACACTTTTAGAAATCACAGATCATTGGAGAAAATTAACACTTCCGTCTCTAACTATATTGGTTACAAGAAGTGTCCGTCAAAGGGATCTGTGTCCATGGGAAAGGAATGCAAAAAGATAATTTTTACAACAACATAGCTATGTTTACAGAAATCGTCCTTGAGACTGTCTAACAGAGAAAACTAGCTATTTTACAGTGAAAAATGGGCAACACCTGTGAAGGATGTATTTTAAATTTATTTGATCGTTCCCAAGTGCATTTGCTTTACCTGCCATCCCAGTTCCCCTATTGATATATTTTCTTAAAATGAAGCCCATGGAAGTGATACTTTTGTCTAGAGTTGTCCATTTGGCTTCTGTTACCTCTGGCAAAATTTCGCTGGTGCTCTTGTTCCCTGACAAATGTGTTTAACCCATTGGGAAGTCTCCATGTTGGCTCTTGTGTTTTTTTTAATGACACCACCAGTCCATCTCTTCAGATGGCCTAGCAGAAGGTGTTTGGGATACAGGAAAATTAGGAAAAAGTGTGGAGCATAAAAGACATTGAGAAACTTGAGATAAAATTTGTGTCTAGGTAACTTTAAGAGGCAGAATTATACAGTGATTATTTGCAAGATGTGATGCAAGTAAATGAGCAAGTAAGAAGGAGAACAAGGAAAAAGCAGGCATTACAGATTTTCACAAAAGTATGCAAGTTCGTAGAAACACAAAATGCTTTGAGCTGGGAGGACCTGCATCTCATTCCAACCACCCTGCCACATGCAAGGATGCCACACACTAGGTCAGGTTGCTTAGGCCCCCATCCGGCCTGGCCTCAGATACTGAATGGATGGGGCATCCACAACCTCTCTAGAGGCTAGAGACCCTCGACTGTATGCAGCACTCCAGGTGGGGTCTCACCAGAGTGGAGCAGAGGAGCAGAATCCCCTCTCTCAGTCTGGTGGCCATGCTGCTTTTGGTGCAGCCCAGAATGCAGTTGGTTTTCTGGGCTGCAAGTGCACGTTGCCAGCTCTTGTCCAATTTTTCATCAATGCAAGTCCTTTTCTACAGGACTGTTCACATTGAGTTCCAGTCTGTACTCATCTCTGGGATTACTCCAACCCAGGTGCAGCACCTGGCACTTGGATGTGTTGAACTTTGTGAGTTCTCATGGGTCCATTTCTGAAGTTTGTCCAGATCTCCCTGTCTGGCATATCATCCTTGTTTTGCGTCAACTGCACTGCTCAGCTTCGTGTCATTTACAAATGTGCTGAGGGTGCACTCAATCCCACTTGTCTGTCTTGTTGATGAAGACACTAAAGAGCAGCAATCCCACAACAGAGCCCTGAGGGGCACCACTCATCACCAGTCTCGACCTGGATATAGAACCATTGACCACACCTCCCTGACTGCATCCATCCAGCCAATTCCTTCTCTACTGAATAGTCCTTCGATCAAATCCATCTGTCTTGAATTTGGAGATAAGGATGTCCTGTGTAACTCATATTGAAAGCCTTACAGAACTCTAGATAGATGATATCTGTTGACCACTGCTGTCACTCCATCATAGAAAGCCACCAGATTGGTCAGGCATGATTGCTGGCTGCCTCATATCATCTCCTTGTCTCTTATATGCATCAGCATATCTTCTAGAAGGATCTGCACCATGATTTTTCCAGGCACAGAAGTGGTCTTCCAGCACTTACTAGTCTCCAGTTCCCCAGGTCTTCCTTTCTCCCCTTTATAAAAATGGGAGTCATGTTTGCCTTTTTCTAGTCACCATGGACTTCCCTTAACTGCCATGACTTCAGATATGATGGACAGTGGCTTGGCAACGTCAACAAATTCTCTCAGAACTCTGTAATACAGGTCTTCAGATCCCACAGACTTGTGGCTATTCAACTTCCTCAAGTGGTTCTGAACCTGCTCTTTGCTTACAGTGGGAGGGACTTCACTCCCCTGCACAAGGATCTAGAGGATCGGGGACTTGAGAGAAGTGGGAGGTCTTGACTGCTGGTGAAGACTGAGGCAAAGAACTCAGTAAGTACTTCATCCTTCTGCATATCAGTCTGCACCAGCTGACTCTCCTTGTTTATCAGCATACACTCTCCTTGGTCTTTTTTTTTCTGACCTATGTACTTACACCATCCCTTCTCATTATTCTTTGCACCCCTTGCCAGGTTCTGTTCCAGCTTTGCCTTGGCTTTCCTGACCCCATTCCTACACTTTCTAATATGAGTTGTTTACTTGCTTGGTGTCTCATGTTGTACCTTCAGCAATTTCTGTGTTGAATATCTGGAAAGTATGGTAAATTCCACTGAGATACAAAACTGGAACTGTGCTGGAAAAATTGGCAGACAAAACAATCGCTGATTCTAGGGCCATTTAGTTCTTGCAAGGTTGCCTGAAATTAAGGTGTACCTGTGTTATTTAGGGTCGTATTTCTGCTGTAATACAAACTTTGCCTGTAGTTTGAAGTATGTGAGGAAGCAGAGGCCCAGAAACATAAATTGTATGTTGCATTATCATTTAAATATGAATTCTCAAAATAGGTTTGTCACTAATGAAGCTGTTGGCCTGCTTTGGAGGATTTCAACATTAGGCAGTTTAATAGGATTTTGGTTGGTTTTTTCCTTTGGTTTGATAATCCTACTGCAGACTTAATCTCAGCTCACACTCTGGGAAAAAGGTTTAAAATGCTAGAGGAAAAAGTTTTGGCCCAGTAGGAAGATTTTCTCACAGGATATAGATGTTTCTTCTTTCTTACACTAGACAGTCCAAAACATTATCTTCTTTCAATATAGAAATCTCAGTTTGTTCTAGCTGCAGAATTTGAATGGCATTAGCAAGTTTGTGTAGTGTTTGAATAGTGTTCATTAATATCAATCAAGGATTTGTCAATAATAGATTGTTTCAAACTAATCTGATCTTTCTGGTATTGGAGTGCTTGCCTTGGAAAACCCAATTTCAGCTTTCTCACATGACTGTACTGTTAGTGGGGTTAGATCATGGGCTCCAGATACCTACTAAAAGGTGAGTGCGTAGTTAGAAAACCAGAATAAGAGAGTGGTATGGGTATAGTCTGTTAAAATTCATACACATCATGTTGCTTCAGTGAGATCATGCAGGTGGAAAAATAAGATGTAGTTTAGCAAGGTTTGACAATTTTTGTTTTCCTTAGATTGGAATACTCAATTTCATAATTACAGGATGGACTGATCAGACCCTACAATAAAAGAAGCAAGCAAACAAGTGGTGGGGTAATTGTCATGAAGCAATACTTCTCTTGTGTGATGCCCAGAAGACAAAAACATGTTCATAAGACACAGTGGTTTTTCTTGTAGATATCCCCAGTAAGGCCCTGGCTTTTTCTTAGATGACTAGGTCTCCAAAGGCACTACTTTCTTCAAGAGGACATTGCTATATTTATCTGGTTATCCTTAAAAGTTTGTTTCCTCAGATACAGTTCCTTTTCATTTCCCCAGTGTCCCAGACCAGGGAGGAAGTTTTGGTCTTCAGTTTATCGTTGGATAAGTGTTTAAAACAAGCAAGCACATTGTCAGGGGGTGTAAGAAGGAGTGCAGACTCAGAGGTTGAGACAAAGGTCGCTGAGTACATATGTCCTGTTCTGGAGGAGGCTGCCAGTTCCATCATAGTCAGCTCACCACCGAAAGTAGAAAAGAGGTTGTCAACAGTGGAGAGGGAGATGTTTTCTTATAGTTTCCTCTTTGCTCCACAGAACAGTGTCAAAGGGCTTGTACTGATGGAGTTGGAAATAGAGAAAGCTGGCTTGGTAAGAAAGAACCTCTTGGAGTTCAGGCATTAGCTGGCTTTTTGTTTTACTTCCAGCTGTTTGAAGCATCATCCACTGGTTCTCTGAGATTCCTGGATGAGAGGCTCTGTTTTTTGTAGCTCTCAAGAAGTTTTAATGGCGATCTTCTGCGTTGCTTTTTTAAAAGAGGTTTTCTAGCTCAGGCAAGGAATGATGTTGGGAATAATTTTGTTCCCTTTGTGCAGGGAGTTGCAATGCGTAATTAAGATGTTCCCCTGTAAATTTGTGGTTTATAAATATTTCAGATAAGTGAAAGGGATTATTCCAAGGTTTCAGTTGAACATAAATGTGTGTAATATCAATCACAGCTGAATAAAGGCTGGTCTGATTTTTCTGAGCCTTATGTTGTTCTTAATAAACTTCTAAATTTTGAAGTTCAGAAGTTTAATATTTTAAAGCTCAGTTCTATTGAGAAGGGAAAAGCTGATCTTATGGTTTAAAGTCCAGATCTGGACATGGGGAGTTTTAGCCCACTTAAGAATCCTGTGTGTGGCCTATTATTTAATACTCCACTTCAGCTTTCTGGTCTGTAAAAGGAAGGTGATGCTGGTATCTTGTCAAGATCTAGAAAAACATCTTGAGTATCTTGGATAGAAGACACTGTTTGCATTGTATTTTGTACAATTACTTTTAGAACAGATGCCCCAAAAATAGCTGTATAACTAGCTCTGTGTGTTTCCATGGTTGTCTTTGTGGGAGGCTGTAGCTTTTGTGCTGCAGGATCAAAAAAGAAAGACTTCTACTTAGGAAAGGTGCTTTGCATCAGGTAGTCCTGTTAAGTGATGTAGGTAGCATAGGAGAAGAGATTAAAAGCAAGACTATACCAGTAAGATTATATTCAAAGTCCTTAAAAGTAAATGAAAAAGGTAGTTTTGATGTCTTTGGATCTCTGGAGGAGAAGCAATGTGAGGAAAGAGGTTAAGGCCTGTAAAAAACTAAAAACACTGTCTCTAACAGAGAAAGTAAAATAAAAAAGTCTTGCCTGGTAGCCAGACTTGCATTTCTCCTCCAGAAATTAATTTTGAACGTATAATAGCAATCAGAATTAAGACAAAATTCATAGAAGCCAGCAGTGTTAAAAACAGAGCTGCAGTTGGTAATTTACATATTTAAGTATTTACCAGAGTTGTTGTGAAAGCCTTTCTAGGGGTTCTTCAATAGTGAAGTCAAGCGGCCTGATTGTGGACAAATAGCTTTTTATTTCACAGGCTCTATGACTTTAAACATAATGTTATGGTTGACATTCTCTCATGGGCAATAAAGGTGTAAATGAAGTATTTTTTTTTTCTTTTTAAGCAACTCACCCACCCTCTGACACCCACAATCCACAGGGTAAAAAGTAAAATTCTTAAAGCTAATAGCAGTGTAGTTTGTGCCTTCTCTAAATAGTATCTATTGCTAACCATTTTGAGATTCCTAAACCACTGCTTATATCTTATCATAAGTGGTTTGGGTTTTCGTCCCCTCAGCCTGTGCAAAGGTTTCTGAAAAACCTCCCTTTTCAGAGTTTGAAAGAAGTATTAATTTATCTTCTGCAGGGATTTCAGCACACAGTGGAAAAGTCTCAGTGGTATTTCATTTTTCTGTGTATTCTTAAACCACTGCCACAGTGGCTGAAATCCCCAAAGAAGAGGTTACCTTAATACAGAAGCAATGTTGGTAAGTTCCTGTTTTATACTGGTTGATAACTGTCCCTGCTTTTTGTTTCAGGTTCTCCTTGATGAACTTTCATCCACTAAATATTGGGTATCCATGCATGTCTCGGACCATAGTGGATTTCATTACCGCCAGTTCTTACTCAATTCCCTGCTAGGCAGAATGGTGACTGACAACAACATACTGGTACAAAATCAAATGGTAAATGAACAAAATCCTAGCCTTCAGAAGGAGGAAGAGAGTGCAGGGACAGAAGCTGCCTGTGCAGAAGAGCAAAGCGTGGATCTCCCCCGCTGTTTAGATGAAGAAATGGAGCTCTGCACTGAATTGATTGATAATTACCCAGGGCATGAAACCTTGTGGTGTCATAGGTAAGAGGACTTGGTCAAAAGAGTTTCCTTCTGATTTGTGTATGGTTCTTTGTGTGATATTTCCAAACAAATTGTTCCATTTTTAGAAAGAACTGCTCAAAAAAAAATTTTAAGCTTCTATTGCGTGGAAAGTTTTATTTGGCTTAAATATCTTGTTGATGTAAGCTCCACTTGTCCTTATGGTTTGCACAAGAGAGACCAGATGCTGTTAGTGCCTCCTCACACTTTAAATGTTTAAACAACAAAAATTGGGTAAAACTAGATAGAAGATTGCCTGCAGAAGGCCTCTGCTTTACTAGCTGGGTGCGGGTTCCTGAGTAGATAACAGCAGATTTCGTGTCTGGGAGGGAATCTGGTTGGATGGCAAATGAATTGAAGCACTTCAGCAGCAACAGCAGGTTATTTTCAGTGCATGACTTTTTTCTTTCTTCTTTTCTTTTCCTTTGAAGAAGGTGTGTATTCTACCTTCAACAGCACCTAAGCAGCAAACTTCCTCTCCTGAGTGCAGTGGTATCATCTGTGGACAGCAGTGATGAAACTCTGAATAATTCCCACCATAGTCCTGCAACAAGTCACATGGCACAAGCTATGGATGTTGATGGTTTGAATGAACCCAGCAGCAAACAAGGCTATACCCAAGAAATAAAACGCCTGAAGCGTGCTCCTGTGCAGGACTCTCTTGATCCAGAAATGGAATACCAGTTCGTTGATAAAGTACTATCAACTTGTAGGGATGGGGACCAAGCCAGATTTGCTACTGCTTATAGAAAATGGTTAGTTACTATTTTAGGTCAGTGAAGGACGCATTTAAAGCTTTCAGGGTTCTTCTCTTAGTGCAATATTCTCTTTTCAGGCACAAATGCATGTGTTGGTTGCAAGTGTTAGCTAACTCTGTGTTTCTCTCTCTTGTGATGGTCAGTCCTAAAGTTCAAATTCAGAGTAGAAGTCTGTCACTTCATAAAAGAACTGGCATATCTTTTTATTAAGCAAATGCACTTTGTTCCTTATCTTTTTAAGAAATCCCTCTGTCAGCTTCCTACCATGATGTTGTCTTATTTTTTCACTTCTGCATCAAGGTAGACTCTGAATCATTTGACTTAAAAAAAAAGGAGGTAAAAGAAAAGAAGTCTGAAAAGCTTGTGAAACAGAGTGAAAAGAGAATGGGAGGATTTGTCGGTATCAGCTAAACCTGTTTCCAGGTTGTTCCTAAACGGCATCATGGTAATACCTAATTGGATCCAGACTATACTCGGTGAGAGCTGTTATTTTTGTATAGGAATCTTTGGTATAACTACAGAATACAGTGTTTTTTTCTGAAGGGTCCAGTAACAGTATTGGAGCTATCGTGCCTTTTACTGTTTAAACTGGGTTTGTGTTTGCTTATTAGTTGTCATGTTAGCTTGGTAGGAAAGTCTGTGAGGTTGAAATCCTGATAAGCAGATACAGAAAAACGTGACAGAAAATAGTTCAAACACGTGTTCACACACTCACAGTCAGAGCTGTATTTGGAAATACTTTTCTTAAAACAGACTACTTTACCTTCATTTCTTACTTAGTGTTTATTTATTTATTTTATCTCAACAATCCAGAATTAATCACACTTGATGCATATTTTGGACTGTATTATTTACACTACAGAATTTCACCCTGCTGAATCATGCATTGGTAATTTGTACTTAACCAAGATCCTACAAATCCCATATTGGATGATGTAAAAAGTAACTCTTCTGACTGGTCATTGACACTATACAGTTCAAACAGAAAAGTGACAACAGGAGGGAGCTACCTCTTACCTTTTGTTCTTTTACAGAGCTTCAGTCTTTTTTTTTTCCTTTTCTTACTCTTCCTTAAGAGCTCTACTCCAACCATACATCTCTGTTTACATAACTGTAAATTTCAAGAGAGTTTGAAATTAAATGCAAATGATTTATTTTGTAATTTCCTTAAACCTGTTTGTAAAAGGGATTTTTTACACTAGTAGAATTGTGCTGGTCCATGGACCCAGGGGAAACATTCTACAACTGTAGAAGTCTGTATAATGGCAACATTGCCTCTTTTAAAAGCAGACTATTATCTGAGAAACTTAGATTTTCAAGTTGGTGTCCTTGCCAGAATTGTTGTATATATCTCCTGCCCCAAATGCCTCTTGACCATAATAAGTTTCAAGATGCTGTTTCTGTTGGCCAGAGAGAGAAACACTGAGGGAGAAAAAGCACGGGTAGCCTGCTCAAAAGGTATCATATTGAATAAAATAAAAACCACTCAAAATGTGAAAGTCCAGCACTTCTAAGTAGTTTGATGAATGGAGCTTACTCTTGCATTTCAAAATGAAAACAGACCACCTGTAGTCTTTGAGAGTATGTTTAAGACTCATTTCAGGCACAAAGTAGCTAACAATGACATTTCTAAATGTATACTGTTCTGTTTACAATACCTAGATAAGACTGATGTAGGCTTGAGCATCTTCATGTCAAAGCTTTGTCTCAAAGGGCATCCATACCTGCCTCTCCATGGCTAGGGGTGTATTACATGGTTTTCAGGTGCAATGGGATGCTGTCTTGGTCTGGTTGATGGTTTTAGTTGCAGAAGACCATAATTGTTTTCTGAAGGAGTGTGGGATTGGCTTGAGACAATAATTTTGTCATAAAATGTTGCCTCTATGATCACTGACAAATGGGTAGGTTCAGGTACAGACAGGAGTCTGAACTTAAGAACTTAACTTCAGGACCTGATGTGTATTGAATATGGATGATACATTTAAGTATGTGTAGTAGCTTGAGTCATCTTGATTAACAATATCCCATTAATGACTGGTATGAACCTGGAAAGTGTGAAGTCAAGGGGACAGTGTATTAAAGATCAGGTTCGTGGTCCTAGATTTCTTAGTAATGTAGTTATGTGTTCTGTTTACCTTGGCAAAAATTACCTGTTCATGAGAAAAACATTAGTGATAGGAGCAATCTCGGAAGTGGGAGCATGATAAGAAACTTATCTTGAACTGTGGAAGGGAAGAGATTCTCTCTTCTTGCACTGGAACGGTTGAGGCTTTCAGAATAAAATGCTAATATTCGAATCTGACTTGAACTGTATAGTTCTTCCAGACTATAATCTGGAGTCTTAGGTAGTACTTTTAGAGCTGTACTGTGGAAGTTCTGTGCTATTGAATTTGACATCATAAACATTTAAGCAGGGACCCTCATATACATGTGTGTTGTTCCTATTCATGTCAGCACAAGTGATGCATTCTCGTAGGAAGACAAGATTTGGTCCTATGTAACTGAACAGAGTTGCACTGAATTTTAGTATTTGGAAAATGTTCTGAGAACTATGATTAGAGATGGTGCTGATATTCTTACTACTTTTGCTAAACACTGATGACTGTAGTATAACTCCCAAGTGTGGGTTTTTAAAGTCTGCATGTGATGGAAATATTTCCCCACACTATATTTCTTAAATCCAATAAGAATAGTTACATTTAAAAATGTTTGCAGACCAGACTCCACCACACAGAAAACAATTGAAACAAGTCATATCTTTCTGTTTGAAGGAAATTCAAACAGTAAGCTGTTACAGTCAAGCTTTAATTTTTTTAAATTTTTTAATTTTTACGGTAACAATATAAATTATATGAAAGAAGAAAATAATATGTAAATTGCTTCAAACTGTCAGTGTCCTGAAGCCTCATACATGAAATGATGAAATAGATGCTTCTAACATACTGTATTAAGCTCAAAACTGATGTGAAGTTCTCACATTATAATCTGTGCAACATACTTGTCTAACCACTTGATGTTACTGCAAAGTCCCATTTGGGCACTGTCTGAAAAAGAATGAAGTGGCTTTAGGCCATTGGTAGTTAACATAATGTGTACGGCTAGTTTACATAAGGTATTTCAGCTGTTTTGTGTTTTGGAGATCAGAGACTAAAAATGTAGTCAGTGAACATTCTTACAGAGAAAATGTCCAGCAGAAGCTGCAGAATACAAGTCTCTCTGAAGTTTCTTCAAATAAAAAAATCAAACTTCATAATTCTGTAAACATCTTCATGTAAAGTTCATAATCTTTCTTAATTTTGTATTTTGTTGTTATATTGTGGCACTTGAATTGATGCAGATTCTTTTTGTTCACTGGATTAGTCTTTGTAGAAATTTGTTTGTACTAGAAAAAAAGGGTTTTGAGGAAGAAATGTAATTTGAAACTACAGAAATTGGAATAGAAGGAATCATTTTTAAGGGTTAAATTCTTGTCTGCTAAATACAGTAACTTACTTCACTGACATTTTGTTTGTCTTGTGTGTTAGAGTCACTGGAGAAACACACAGCATTAAAGATAGCTGCAATAACAAACTTGTATGAAGTTATTAGCTGCTCTGACTAATATCTGTTAAGGTACTCACATCTGCATATGTATGTTTTATTGACTGCTTACATGTTCTTTATGCAACAAAATCCATGTGTCACTTAAATAGGGGATAAAGTAACTTGTCAGTTTATACTATTTGACTAATTACCTTGTATGTAATTTGCTTTAAGACAAATAAGCAAAGTGATAATATAGTGAGAAAGCTTAGATTTTTGTCTTATAATCAAAATATCTGGGATTTCCAGTTTTTGTGCTAGTGCTGCTTAATTAGAATGTGTAGCTAGACTTTATGGATGGGCGTTTTTCTTAAGTAGGTAATTAATTTTTAAAACAGTACTGTATAATATTGATGAACAGAAACAAAAGGGTTTGGAAAGGTTTATCTGCATAACCAGACTCAAAAAGCAGACTATTTCAAAAACATATAATACAATGAGCAAAATATGCCTACCAGAGAATAATTTAAGTTTTGAGTCTTCAGAGATTTGATGATTGAATTTTTGGACAAGTTGTTGTTCGCTTAGTTTTGTTTTGCCTTCAGTAAGGGAAGAATGTGCTTTGGGTTTTTTTTCTTTAATCTAGTAGGAGGTGAACCATTGCACTTACATTGTGGGGGAAAAACCCCACAACTGCTGAATTGTATCTTCTAGAGCAATTTCAGAAAAAGCAGTGAACTGACACTGAAACGTAAATGTCACTTCTAAATGCATCTTTGTACTCATTTGGCGTTGAGAGGTATTTATAATTAGATCTGTTTTATCAGTGTCAGATACAAAGGAAAGGGGGTAACTCATCAATTCTCAAATGCACTAAACATTCAAGTTAGTTTCAAAGGAACTTCAGTGTCCTTGTCTGAGATAATTTTCCCCATCTACTCAGAGGTATGTTTTCTTCTCAACCTCTTCTCCGTTCTTCCAACCAGCAAAGAAGAATGTAGCAAAGCATTGGTGAGGTGGTCTAATTTTGTGTTTGGATAACTTTGACTACCTCGCCAGAAGTACTTTTACTGATGTCCTTAAGTGGACTTTGTCAGGCTCAGTCTTTTCAGAACCTCATGCTAGGCCTGTAACCTCTTTCAGATATGAAAAGCAAGAGCTTTATGAATCCATGTAGTTTTCCAGGGAGAGTTTGAAGGAGAAAAAAAAAAAAAAAAAAAAAAGATCTAGTTAAAGTTGGAAAAACTAGAATTCTCAGGGCATAGTCTATTGTAGTGAATTAAGGTACATTTTTACAGTTTATAATTATTGATTTGGGGAAGAAAAAGGGGAAAAAAGCTAAACATGTAATAACTGGCTTTTAACATTTCTTTTTGCCTAGCATAGTATTTTATAATCTATCCACATGCTAACACTGTACCAGTGATTTACAGTAGACCTTACCATCTCATTTGCTTCATATTCTGTATCTTGAATTGCTGTTGCAGTCTTGCAGGAACCTCATGACAGTTGCTGGATTTCTTCTCTGAGTTCTCTTGTAGTATTCAGTAGAGTAGTTACTATCTCAAAGTATGTTGTAGTGATAGGAAAACTTTTTACAGCATCTGTGTTGATGCACTGTAGAGCTTAACTTTAATATTTGTAAACCTTTTGTTAGGATTCTGAATGCTAAATCTTTTTTGATAGCTGCCAAACTCTTACATGCAACAGAGTTATTCTGAAAGACAGAATTCATAACTGAAGTCTTATTAAATATCTGTATCTGCACCATCTGCAACCTGCTGTACATCCTACTATATAGATAGAGGTGGGGACAACCCACAGTGATGTGCACATTTTCTTAACTGGACGTTTTTTGAACAGAGTGTAATTATGGTGAAACAAAGAGTTTTTCTTGGATGAGGTACACATGTATGTTCATTGTGAATGAAGTTATGAAATTGGTACATCATTAATACAGTAAGATTTCCTTAGTTGCTGCATGTAGATAAAAGGATTGTGGATTTTTAACCTGTTATTAAAAAAAAAATCACATAAATTATATAAGGTACCAGAATTCAGTTTCAGAAGGCAAAATACATTTATATCTATTGTGTTCATTCCCTTCTGTATCAGTTTCTCTTTTTTTGAAATGACTTCATTTAAAACTGGGTAGTCATCTTGAAAAGTGTGCTTGCAAATACTCTTTACTTCATATATTCTCTTTACTTTCATATAATCAAAATAGTAGATGTCTTAAATGTTTTTAAGTAGCATTAAGATCTAAGGTAGTGACAGCACTACAGTGTTCAAGTGAGCCATTAAACACTAATTTTGTAACACCATCATGTTCATCAAAGTACTATTCTATGTAGAGAAAATTTTATTTTATCAAGATACGTGCAAAAATATTTAATTCTCATAGCTTTCTTATTAGGGGGATATACAACTAGTTTTAAACATAATATTTTGCAATATTTTTTCTACGAAAAATACTCAGATGCACAGTTGTGGCCATTGTAAATTTTATGTAAATTTCTGAGATAAATTTTGTAGCAGAAATAAGAAAATTATTACAAGACAGTAAGACACTGGAAAATAATCTGCTAAATGACCAGTGTTTTACAGGATAGTGAATGTAAAGCATTAAGTTTGTTTTTCAGTGGTCTTACTTTGTCATAGGATGAGTTCCTGTCAGATGGGGATTACTCTTTCTTTTTTTTTCTTTTTCTTTTTTTTTTGTAACTAGTAGAGAGCTTATCTGTGAATAAATTATCTATATTTATTGTCCCAACAATAAGTGCATATATATGTGTGAATGGATGGATGGAACTGTATTTATGTCCTGTGAACACTGCAAAAATCACCCACATTTAGCTATTTTTATATAGCACTGATCTGCTAACAGACTCTTCTATGGATGAGCTCTCCTGAGTCTGAGTCTGGCAGGATCAGTGCTAGTGCCAGGTTGTTTGCTGAAAGCAGTGAGATCTCTTGCTTCCCCTCTCTTAGTCTGCCTGATTTTCATGATACTTCGGCAAGTGTGTGCACACACCAACCAAATCATCGGTGGTGGTGTTTATTCCAAGTGCATGTAGAGGTATTTGAGACTGTGAAAAAGTTTGTAAGGTCTTGAAAGCTGGAAGAATTGGGGAGTGCTCAGTCCCTCAGGTATACCTGGGGGAAGCCTTTCTTGAGTCCTCTGGAAAGGAAATGGGCAGGCATGTTTTGGACGAGTGCTTTAGCATCACAGGAGACTGAGAAAAATATGTCAAACGCAAACTAGTGACTTAAATTGGTATTTAAATAAAAACAAGTAGTCTTTTTGGTACTTCATTTTCAGTGTTTTTCTCATGTTCTTTTTATAAAAATAAATCACATAAAAATATTTTCAGAATTACTCTTCTGATTTTGAATTACTGGATTTGAGAGCATTCCTTACAAGAATCAATTTTATTGGAAAATGCTAGCACCTTTCATGTTTTTTCCTAAACAATGTGGTTCATTCCAAGTGTTCTAAAATGAGTACCTGAAATCACAGGGCGCTGCTGAAAGTATTGCTCAGTATCCTAAATGCAAAGGTTTAAAAAGCTTCTCTCATATACTTTTTTTCAGTATCTTTTAATAGCTGCTAGGTAGAAAGAATATGTAAGGAAGCCCATAGTTTATAAGAACAATCTTGGCTTACTTAATTTGGGTGTTCATTAAATCAGAAAGGAGCAAGTAATAAACCCACCAGGGTCCTTATATAGAAGTAATTTGCAGGATCTGATTGGTTGTGATCTGAATGCTTTATTTTCACACCTGTTGAAATGAGTTTCAAAATTCCCACCAATTTCCTTGGCATAAGATCAAGCCATGCTGTGGAGAGAATATCAGCCTGATAGCTGTGACATATTTAATGTGATGAATTGTGAGTTGTTTGTCTTTCACAAATGGGTGTATTTATGGCTTCAGTAATAAAACACAGTGTAGTATATACTCATTAACACTGGAAAAGAAGCTATTAAGGTTATGTAGTGTTAGAGGTTTAAAAGGGCAGCTAGGGAAAAACTAAGGGTACTAAGAAAGCTTCCTTTTCCCCTCTTTTTTTTCCCCCTCTATTCTGTCCCCTCCTTCTCTCTCCCTCTTTCCCCCACCTCTGCCCCAGCTCAATATGCACCATTCTCTCCCCTGCCTCCATGATTTCTTGTCTTTTCTAGTGGGAAAAACTTTAATACAATATCCCAATGTGCAAGCCAGGGTAACACTTTTGTTTGGAAGTATTGCATATCAATAGCTTATAGATAGCAGTGCTTGAGGTTTGTGCAAGATATTTAGAGCTGACTGGTAAGCTTTTAAGTGCATGTGATGCCTGATGCAGGGGGAACGTCTTAAAAAATAGTGGATGGCCTGAGTGATGGTGTTCTCCAAGCATGCTGTCTACATTTATGGTCAACAATAAACTGCACGTTTGTCACCCTTTTATCTCACAAATGCTTATCACTAGCTAACAACTAATCAGCTTTGTAAAATGCATCTACATAATATTGATTTGAGATGTTCTACAATTATTTGTTTGTTATGTAGTACTAGATAACTTTCCCCACACCTTTAGTTCATCTTCAGGGGCCTGGCCAAGTATAGATTTTTGTGGTTATAATTCTGGTTTTGCTATGAAGGGAAGTTGGAATTCCACCACATTAAAAAACGCATTTTCCTGCTGTCTAGTTAGAAACATTCAAGGGCATCCTAGCACTGCTTTCGGTTGTGCACACTGTTTTACCTTGTTTATCTCAAATATTTTGTATTGTGTGTTAATTAAATTTTTGCATATCCTAGTAGTACAAAATTGATTACAAAATAAAAAAAAAACCACCCTCACAGTTCTAACTATTCTATGCAGATGTCTTCCAAAATGTACAGGTACCATTTTAATGGTGGTGGTTAGTAAACAGATTTTTTTCACTTACTTATCAGCAGACTTGTTTTTATATGTATAGTGACAAAATGAACTAAGCACCCCTGTAAGTTATTGTATTTCTGTAGAAAATGGAAAATAGTGCAAAATTGTTTTTGTTAAATGTTCTCAGTTTATAAATAAACTTTTCAACTCCTAAAAACACTTCATTTTCTGACAACATTGAATTCCAGTTTTGTTATTTGTACAACAGATATCCTTCCTAATTGCTAATCTCTTTTCAGTGATAAACTTCCTTTGACAGGAGCTTCATCTTCTCTTATGAATTAGGTGGTGACAGCAGATGTACTTTTGGTTCTTTTAAACATTGGCAGTTGGGCCTTTTTCAAATGCTTTCCTAGGTCTTTGTTCAAGCTTAGTGTCTAAAAGGACAGAGACAAACAGCAGTTCTTCTTTATAAGAAATTTTTTTCTGGCAATAGAAAGCTGGTTGTACTATTTAGAGTTCCAGAATTTGGACAGCTGATTGCTGCTTATGTTCCTGTAGCTTTTTTTTTAAATTTCAGCATGGTATTCTGTGACATGCTTGACTTTTTTAAAATCTGGAATCAACTAGTATATCTTGTTCCAGTCTTTCCAGGTTCTGTACAATTCCTATGCTGTTACAATTGAAGGGAAGACATTTCAGAGATATTAAAAGCAGGTAATTGACCTCTTCTGTTAAAAAAAAATGTATCTTGTTTGATTTGTATTAAAGATAGATGTCATATAGAAACATGATACTTTGATTCCATTTGACTGCCTTTAGATCATAAATTTTGCTGTATAAATTTTATGAGACTACCTGAAGAAGAATCCTCCCTATTCTGATCCCTGATCTGAACTGGATGAAAAGTTACTTAAAGTATACTTATTATTTTTGTAAGCTTTCTAATTATGCAAATACCTATGCATAAACAGCAGTATCCATAGTGTCAGTGTATTAGATCTGCAGTTAAGCTCTTGAAATAGTATTCTATTTCATGGATAATTCCGTGATTTCATTTATGAAAAGTTGTTAATTTTTTGTCAAAACTGGCTTAGTTGTTAAGAACTCTTTCACAGACTTGAGTTAATGCTGCAGTAAATGTGCTTCCAGTCTTTGTGTATCAGGGCAGTCAGTAGCTCTATAAAAAGCTTTCATTCCAGTCTAGTATCCAAATAATTCTGAGGTTCATTGAAATAATGTACTAAATTAATAAATATTAATATAAAAGAAAGTTGAACTATCAGAGTGTGTGGTTGTGGTTGGGTTTTTATTATCTAAGCAGAGGCACTGGGATATTTCAATGTAATAGTATGTCTAAAAACTCCTTAGGGAGTTTTGTATTTTATATCTTTTGCAGGTGACTGGAATCGTAGGTTCAATATTTCTCAAATTTGCTTAAGTGTTTCTAGCATTGTCTTGTTATCTTGGTATCTTGTTAAGGTATACAGGCAAAAAAGTGAAAAATATTTCTGCATGGTCATTCTCTCCTGCTTATTGTAATAACTCTTTGTTCTGTGGTATAGGCCTTCAAATCTTCCACTGTTTTCTAGTTCCAATAAATCTGAATCTTCCCCAGCTACTGATAAACCTATGAAGACCTTTAGAACTCTTCTGCTGGATACCAGAAGGTGGTGGTGGCACTGGCTGTTTTTCCAGAAGTGTGGAGTATCTGGCCATTAACTCTGTAATCTGTTTGGGGTTCTGCACCTCTGACATTGAGCCACAGATTCATCACTTCCTTTTAACTGAACATTTGAAGCACTTGGAGAACTACTTTTCTGCAGTATCTGGTAGAGATGTAAATAAGAAAAGAAGTGGAAGTGTTATGTCATGAAGTATCAGTAGAGAGAGGTAAAATTCATGGGGCACAGCAAAGGAAAATAGCTCCACAGAAACAGTTTAGTTTTTTGGCTGAGTCTTGCTATTACCTGCATGAGCTATGTCTGACATGCAGATGTATTGACAAGCTAGGAAAGCAGTTCCTAGGGGAAGATGACAGCCTTTGGAAGGCAAATGTTTTTCAAATTCTGAAGTGGAGTATTCACAATGGAAGTGGGAAGTTTTCTGTTTAATGTGAGACAGCATTTTTTATTTTTAATCTTGAATATATTCTCAACTCTGATATACCCTCTAATATCAGTATTTTTTTTTTTCATGCTCAAGTAGTCTTCACTGTTGTATGGTAACTCAAAAGATAAGGATAACAGATTTTTAGCTGCAGAACCTGTGGAGTTTCAAAGGTCTTGCTTTCTTTCTCCGTATAAGCTTGATTGTTTAAACAGATGTAGTAATCTGCCTGACATCTCTATCTGATTGGAAAAAGTGGCATAACTGAAGATGCACTTAGTGGTTTCATGGCAATCAGTGATTAGCAAGTGGAGTCAAACAGAAGATAAGAGAACGATTAGTCTGGGCATTATCATTACCCACTCTAAAGCTAAAAGCTTACATCTTTAAACAAATACAGGTGTAAAGCAAAGTAAAACTAAAAGGTATGGCAGTTCTATTGTGTCACTTCAGGTTAGTATGTCTGTGTACGCACCTTTAGCTGTATGGGACATGACTGCTTTAAGCCAGGGAGATTTATCAGCACTTCAAACAAGTTGGTGAAGCCATGAAAATTAAGTAGCCACTGATACTCTCTTGACTTTAATTTCTTTCCTCGTTGGGGTGGCTTCACTACAGAAGGACAATATGGCTTTTTCTTTGGAAAAGGGGAGTAGGAACCTTCCTCTCCATGCATAACTGCTGTCTGTACAAGGTGCTGTCTATCTGTGTTTTGCAAGTAACTGACGCCTTTTGTACCCCTTGCTGTCTACCACTGTTCACCACTGCTTCCCCATCCCCACTCCTGCATGTCCTTCACCCATCTGCACAGCTACACCAACCCCTTTGGACATTCTGGACCCTCAGGTTTACATCCTCATTAGCTGCAACTTTTCCAGTTTGCCTGTGGCTTTTTAATAACCCATCATGTAGGTTTGTTTCTTGTCTTTGCCTCAGTTCATCTGTTGGGTTTGTGTCTCTGCACGTGCTTGTTTGTGGCTTCCCCTTTACTTGTTACACACATTGGTATAGGAAAGGTCCTTGATCAGATACCCATAAGGGAGCAGAGACCCTCTCCCTATACATACCCTTGCACAAACAGGTTTACCTGTTTTCAGAAAAACTGGAAACCTTGCTTCAGTATAGTTTTTATTATCCCATGACAGCTTTATTTTGTACTTTCTGAAACCTTTTCAATTTGACTGGAAATGTAAAAACTTTCAAGAAAGCTTCAAATTAATAGATTTATTGGTTCCTACAGTCCCGTGAAACACAGCCTATTCAGTTAGGTAGTGCTTGACTTGAATTAATACAGAAATTAAAGTTTGCTTCTAGCTGCTCATGAGATTCAAGCAATAGTTGCAGTTTTCCCGGTAAGAAAGTGTAACCACAAAAACA
Source organism: Climacteris rufus (assembly GCA_013398175.1). Taxonomy (NCBI): domain Eukaryota; kingdom Metazoa; phylum Chordata; class Aves; order Passeriformes; family Climacteridae; genus Climacteris; species Climacteris rufus. The sequence goes on along the minus strand of VZRZ01000910.1, from coordinate 1,850 downwards.
AATGGAAAACTGCAGTTACTGCTTGAACTGAGTAATTGGAGGCAATGGTAGGGTAGGTGAGAAGTAGTTTCTAAGAGACTATAATGAGGATAGAAAGGAAACAACATGAAATACAAAGAGATAAATTCCCTTTCTGTCTAGAAGGACTTCAGGTTTTCTTGGTCAGCAGTAGGTCTTCAATTGATGAAGAGAGTATACTTGCATTGATGAAGTGGGTGCCATTGGGTTAAAAATAAGGATGCAGGCTTAAAGACTTATTGGTACACAGCAGGTTAAAGCTAGCTGCCCTGAGTCATATTTAGGAATATGAAAATGAAGTGGGAAAATGTCAGTTCTTTCCTATCCCTGCTAGCAGAACTAACCACTGCAAACTTATCAGGTTAAACTGTCAGATCGCCTGTGGGACCTAGTAGAAAGTAGCACTGGGACAACCTCATCACATTGAGGAGAGAGAAGGGAAGATGGCTATCTCCATTCCTCTCTGATAGAGGTTTCCATAAGGGAAGCAGAAATATAGAGCACATCTTTCTTTAAACCTGAATGGCAAAGGAGGGGATGTGAAGCCTACTGAATGTACACAGAAAATAGTATGGGCTCATTACCCCAAAGGAGAGTAATCACACAGCATGAGAGACCTGCTTTACCACTTCACAGAATGGGCAGATGGACCTGCTTATCAGGATACTGCAACACTCATATGTTCCTTTTGTAAGGGATAAAAGCAACTTTATGCTTCTGGGAGTCTGGCTTGTCAGTGAAGTTGAGCCTTCCTACATCTGTCTGTATGGCAACTAGACTGAAAGATATTACCATACTTCTTTTTATCTCTATTTTTTTATTTTCAGAATCAGTGAATGTGTTTGGGTTAGGGTTTTTTTTTTTTTTTTTGTAGTACTAAAGATTTAATAGGAAGAATAGGGAGTACATCTCCACTCAGGCCAGGAAGACAACTGTATTTGAATATGATACATTGATTATATTTAACATGCTGTAAAATATGCCAAACAGCATGGTGTGGCACAAAACAGCCGTAATTTGTTGCTGTTTTGTTTTGATGAATCTGTAGGAGCAGGACAGGATTTAGATGTTCTTTTGTGTTTAGCATCCGACTGCTGTGACTTTGGTTCTAGAGAGTTTAAGTCATGTCATGTGAAAGGGCTTGTTAGCTTTACTAAAGCAGATGATTTCCTTTTCACTAGCAGTGCTCTGCATTGCTTAGTGCACCACAGGCCCTACTAGGGACCCAAAAAACAAGGAACACTCAGTGTGTATATATTGAGCAACATGCAAATTGGTTAATGCATTGTCATACCTGAATCGTGTTGAGGAGGCATCAGGGATGTGGCTTTCTGTTCTGGCTCTTGGCCTCCATAGGACATTGGTCATGCACTCAAGGGAGAGAAATTCAGTCTGTGTGGAATTTTTTAATGCACTTTGAGTGATCTTTGTACTCTGTTGCCTTATTTTTACTGTTACAAATAGCTAGTTTCATACTAGCTAGTTCCCAAGACTAGTGTTCTGTAAACATAGCTATGTTATTGTAGAATTATCTTGTTATTGCATTCCTTTCTCATGGACACAGATCTTTGATGGACATTTCTCTTGACCACTGTAGTTAAAGGAGGAATAGGTGATTTCCTCCAATGAACAGTGATTTCTAAAAGTGTATTTAAGAATAAAGAAGGTGGGTCTTGCCCCCTTCCTTCCTTCCTTTCCTCTGAACGTGAACACAGCTGGCTCTGGCTCTTTCTTTTCTGCGTCTCCAACATTCCAGCGGTGATAGTACTCATATGTTTTTCAACAATACAAGTATAGATAGGCATGTATATGTTACGAATGTGAGGGGCACC
>VZRZ01000909.1:22757-76160 GCA_013398175.1 Climacteris rufus | reverse complement strand
AAGAAAGGAAGAAAGGAAGAAAGGAAGAAAGGAAGAAAGGAAGAAAGGAAGAAAGGAAGAAAGGAAGAAAGGAAGAAAGGAAGAAAGGAAAGGCAAATTATTAAATTATTTGTGGGAGACTTTAAAGCAAGGCTCAGTGTCTGTGCTTTAGTGCATTATTTCTCATAATTTAACCTAAAATGATATCTTGAAAATATTATTCTTATTAATATTCTCTTCATTTCTGCAGGGGGTATAAAAATAACTGATGAGTAAGAGAATATAAACCGTATGGTTAGTGAGGCAGAGGTGATAATTAGAACATGCTGTACTACGCAGTAAACAAAGCTATTATGAATGATAGAGTTCTTTATAGAGTATTTAAAAGGGGGATGGAAATAATATACTTTCCCCAGACTGGCTTAAAAGCTTTGTCTGTAACTACCATGAAAAATAATAAAAAGAAAGAAGAAGGAGATTTGGAGTTAATCACTGAAAGTGTTTTCCAGTTAAAAACAACTGCAAATATTATCAATACTTATTTGATTCCACACTAATTTATGTATGGCATATTATTTGTGTCTCATTAGTCATACATTTGGTCAGGATAAATCATGTCACAATTGCAAATAAAAGGTTGTAGAAGAAAAATACTACAGATTTATTTAGCTAGTAGAATTATCTGATTGTCATTTTACAAGTTTTCTATTTCCAATGTCAAAAATATACTTTCTAAAGGCAAGTGAAGTTCATTGTGCACAAGGGGTAAATCCAATCTAGAATTTAAACTTTCCAGGCTTTTAAGGCCACAAAATTCTTCTCCCCTGATTGTGTCTATTTGATATGGAGGTTAGTGCCATCAAAAATTATCTCCAGTATAACCATATTACATTACCTTACCATAGCTTTGATGTCTCTATCAGTGCACAATTGTAAAAATACCTCAGATGAAATCAAAGTTCCCATTTTGAACGAAAAACATATGTCATTAGAAAAGTAGCCATGGGGCTCTATAACATCTTGAAATGGGCCTTAGATTGAATCTTGTTCAGTATAAAACCAAATCAACCCCTAAACAAAACCCAACCAATCAAAAAGTAATGTCCTAATTTACATATACTTGTGTTACCTGTTTGAGGTCTGTGTCACCTTTATTTTTTTTTATTCTTACTTTTTTCAAAAGAACACTTCTGAATGGAAAACATGAGTCAAGATGAAACAAGACCAGTCAGCACGAACAGAAGAGCCAAGCTGATCGTACTGTTACTATAACAGAGATGAATGTATTTTGGACCAAACACAGAGGAGGAGTGCAAAAACACTGCTGTGCTACGCCTGTTCTGTAACAGAAATGTTTGGGCTTCTGGAGCCACACTTTGAGAAAGGAGACATTGGTGCTTTCTAGATAGCTATAGCTGCTGGGTATATGTGCACCATCTTGTTGCTTCCTGCATCCGCAGTGGATGGATTACACATTCCTGCATCAACAGTGCATGGATTCTCTATCCTATATATAGAGTTGAACATTTCTTTATGTGTTACTAAATGCAATGCAGATAAGAAGAGCAAAACACCATACAAGGAGAGTTTCTCTCTCATCACTTCCAAGAAGCTTTGGTTTTCAGGGAAAACATAAAAAGACCTACAAACTAAGAGATATGTTTCTACCTTGTAGTGTATAATTATACTAAAATCCTTAAAATTTTTACTACAAGTACATTACATCTGATACCTTTATAAGTGTTCGACTAAATGTTATAAACCAGTGAAGAAGTATTTTGAACAGTATTCCCAGAAGGATCTTTCATTCCTAATGTCTTCACTTTTTCCATTAAGTTCCCATTTGTTATTTCCTTTAGCCTTTCTCCTGTTTTTCTCATTTCTCAGAGTTTCCTTTGCGACTGTGAACTATATAACCTTGCGTAAGAAGACCCACAGCAGCAGTAAGACAGAGAGAACCACCCTAAAGTTAATACATATATTTCTGACCAAAAGTGACCATTTGAAATAGAAGGGAAGGTGGAACTTGTATTTCTGAAAGTGCTTATGGTTACGGGAGACTTCTACACTTCACTCAGGATTTGGAGCCACAACCCACTCCTAAAAATACGTTCTTCATAGATGGAAGGTGAACAAAGCCTACAGAGAAGCTGTAAGAAGATCAAAAGTCTGGGAGACTCAAATTTACTTCCTGCAAGGATTCAAGCCAGTTTTATTGAGAACAAGTAAGCCCAAACACCAGTTCTATGGATTTCTTTGAAAGGGAAAAAAACTCACTCAGAAGACTGGGCTTAAATTCAGGAAGAAAAAGAGCTGGTTTGAATCACCTCTTCATGATCATAACCTTTTTATCAAAAGGCCATTTTGTGGAATGAAATACTGGTGGTTGCTGTATAAATGACCTTCATGTTTTAAAAGAACATTTCCATAAAATACTCAGCCCACAAATTCTTGATAGAGCCTCACAGTGTTCTGGAAGTATATCCATAAGACTGACCTGCAAGCAATACATGGTGGGAAGCACTGCTTTCATTTACAACACTGCAGTGAGAGGAGAAAGATAGTTTTACGTCTTTGGCTCAGGGCCTTGAATTCATATGTCCTCTTTACTGGGAAGTAGTTCTAACTATTGTGTTATTGGGTATTCTTGGGTACATATTCTTTGAGTTTCTTTCGTGAAGTTATTCCATTTTGCAAGATAAAATGAAATATTCATCAAGCTAGAGAGAAAGAATGAATAAGCAAGATTCCTTTGTCTGTTGGGTTGGGTAGTCATGTGGGAGATGAACACATGGGTTCTGGTCCCTGCTCCAATAAATACTTAATATATAACAATGTATAACTCTGGGAGCAAGTCCTTCACACAAGACAGGCAGAGACATGCATGTTTTGTGGATCTCGGGAGAATTTAAACATAAAATAGATATCTCACTCTGTCAAGACCAGAGTTCTTGGCATGCTCAGAGAACTTCAGATATCAAGGGAACTTCTCTGTCAGAAATACTCATGAGTTTGCAGTGCAGCAGCTTTGAAAATCTGAACTTTAAAAATGAGAATCTGAGATTTTAGTGGACTTAATCCTAAGTGTTTTCATTTTTCTACTACTTACATTAAATTTATTTTCTCATAAGATACAAAAGTTTATGTTGGATTGAGGAGTTGAGCTTCCAGCTATTGAGCAAAAACCTGGTAGAATACACAGGCACCTTCCCTACTTACGTGTCTAAAGCTTGTAACTGCAAGGAAGAAAAATAACATTACCATATTATGACAAGCAATTTTCCCTGTTCCACTGTCTAGGAAGAAGTCCCTATTACAGTCAGAGATGGAACCTGCCTACGCAGCTGAATGTCCAGGGCTTTGCTCTTGTAGCTATGTACATGTGAGATGATGGCCAACTGCCTCTATGTTTGCAGAAGATATTTAATGGTTTTGCTACCTAACATCACAGAAGGTCAGCAGGGAGATGGATGGTGATAAACTAACAAGGAAAATTGTTCTAACAAAGCATCTGTGAGCAACTGCTTGATCAAAATGACAGACATCAATCAGAATAATAACTTCAAATATGAGATTTTCAATTAGCGAGGGAACATAAATAAATGCGTCTGGAAAATAAGCATAAGGGATTTGGAAAGGAGACAGTGCATACATAACAAAAGAAAAACAGAGAGGCAGCAGGAAGAGAAACGGACTGATATACACAAAGATATGTGCACAGAAGCAGACTTACAAACAGGTCTGCTGGGAGATGCACAGATAAACAGAAGTATTACAAATATTGTCTCTAGCTTGCACACAGGAAATTCTTGCTAGAGTTTTGCAAAGATCTTAAACTGCACTTTGCATTTAAAGGTAAGAAAAACCCCAAACCCCTTCTGCTATATGTTCCCTTGTCTTCTAAAATTTTCTCTAACACAAAACAGCCTGTAGGACATTTTTCACCCTTGTGAGACTGCACCTTGAATGCAGTTTTCGATTTTGGGCCCTCCATGACAAGAAAGACATGGAAGTGCTGGAGCATATCAAGAGAAGGGAAACAGGTTCTATTGAGGATCAACTGAGCTAGCTGAGGGGGTTCAGCTTGAAGAAAAGGGGGCTCAGGGAATACCTTGTCACTCTCTCTAGCTCCTTGACAGGAGGGTGCAGCCAGGGGGAAGTTGGGCTCTGCTCCCAAAGAACAAGGAACAGAACAAGAGGACATAGCCTCAGACTGTGCTCAAGGAGATTCAGGTTGGATATTAGGAAAATTTTCTTTCACTAAAAGGGTGGTCAGGCACTGGAACAAGCTACCCAGGGAAGTGTTGAAATTACCATCCCCAGAAATGTTCAACAACCAAGTGAATGTGGCACTTGAAAATATTGTTAATGGCAAATTCTTGATGCTGGATTAATAATTGGACTGGATCTTAGAGCTCTTTTCCAACCTTGATGATTCTGTGATTCTGTATGGTTAGCAGAAGTGTAATCATAGGGATAGACATGTTCAGAGTGCCTCTTTTGTCATTTTCTTACCTCTGAGGTTGTCATTTGTCATTTGCATTAGTGCAAAATGCAGCCTGATCAAAATGACAGCATTTTACTTTCACTTTGCACGGAATGATGGACAATGAGGCTTCAAGTTGCATACCTTCAAGTAAAAAAAAAGGGATCCCTTCCATCTCAGGAAAACCTTGATGTAAAAGTTGTTGAAAGGTGGAGTTTATGCCAGGGAAGTACTTTTATGTACAGATCTGTTTCTTGTACTCCCATCAGAGCTAATGCTATTGGGCTGGATACTAAGACAGGTGACGTTTTGGTCTAGCATGGCATGGCCACTCTAATGTTTCCACTAAAAATTTTAAACTAATGTGTGTGCCTCAAGGATGCTGATGAATAAGACATGTCCTCCTCAAAACCTCTCTACTATGATTTTGTTTTGTTTGGCTTCATAAGTTTCCAAAATCTGAGTGTTCTTTTGAAATGTGCCAAAATATTTAGGGATCATTACAAAACCAGTGAAATTCAAAAGCCTGGGAAAGAGTACAGGAAAAAACTAGGTTGCAGTTCCTGCTAAAAAAACTAACCAGACAAAAGGAAAACAAAACAAAACTAACAAACTCCCACAAAAAAAATGAACCCACAGAAGGACTGGATTAACAGGCTCCCTTGTATGATTCAAGCCCTGATGTTCATGCTGCTCTAGCAGTAGCATAATTAAAATATAATTGTGGAGAGATGGGTGGAAAAGGAAAGGATCAGTGTTGTCTACTGTCAAGTTTTCAGAGAGATGTAAGATTTTTTGATGAAAGTGATACTTATTTCAGAAACAGCAAGGTTGGTATCCTGATTCAGGCAATAACACGTCATTATCAACATGTTAAGACAAAGATAAATGAAACTTTTAAAAAAGAAGGTGTTCTTCCGTGTTTCACTCAGGGCTTGAATAGCCTTTAATTAACAAAAAAAATTCTGATGGAGGTAAATTTAGATAACATATGTGCTACAGGTGCCCACAGGCAAAATTTTATATCATAAAAATAAACCAGTGCATTAATTAAAGAATTTGGAAAATTAAAATGATTTTATGTCACAGGCCATCTTCAAAATGAAGTGGACTGGAGAGAGGGGATAAAAATGACGATATCTGCTCCTTACATTATAGCTTGTGTTTTCTAAACATCCACTTCTGAAGAAGACATTCTGGAGATTCAGAGGACTGAATAGAGACAAATCCAAAAACAAAAGGGCCTTCAAGAGTCCAGAGGAGGTTAAGATACCAGGTCTGATAGCTGGGAAATATATCCATGAAAATAAAAACACAGAAAAAGAGAAGGAGAGGCCTGTCAGCATAACACTATAAAAAGCATTTGAATAAAAGCAGTAGTCATTACCAGTTGTTATAAAGAAAGAGGGTAGATTTAGGTTATCTACATCTGACACTGAAAGAGGGGAGGTTTAGATTAGATGTTGGGAATAAATTCTTTGTTGTGAGGATGGTGAGTCCCTAGCACAGGTTGCCCATAGAAGCTGTGGCTGCCCCATCCCTGAAAGTGTCCAACACAGGCTGGATGGGGCTTGTAGCAACCTGGGATAGTAGAAGGTGTCCCTGCCCAAGACAAGGGGCTGTAACTAAATGATCTTTAAAGTCAATTTCAACCCAAACCATTCCATGATTCTATGATCTGTTGAATGTCATCTTGTATGAAATAAACTGCTATTAGTCAATCATGCAGAGGACAGGTCCACATAAAGGCAATGAAACTATCATGAACCCATATGGCCAGATAAGCAAACCCAAAATGTACCACACAAACCAACAGATTTCAGGTGTATAATGTCTGTCACTTTGCAATGTCCCTCAGTCCTTACAAAGAAGCCAAAATACAGCTGCTATGACCAGATATATGTATTTCATTGTCATTGACTGATACACTGCTGAGGGAATCCCCAACCATTTAAGATTTATGAACCTAATGCTATCCTTGGTAATTTTTGTGGGTGTCCTTGACAAGTCAAGGAAAACATTTGGTTCACCATTTTGACTAATTTAGGTTCAGTTCTATTTATGATTGTGGTTTTACTTTCTCTGTGGTGTGTACTCACCCTGTTTCATGCTAATGATCTGTCAATGTCTCACAGCTCCAGATTTTGGTTTCCCCTTGAGCAAATCCCAAGTTTATTAGTTTGACCTTATCAAGCTTCTTTTAAGGCAGCTCTCAATGTCAGTCCAAAGTCACAACTGCCCTTCGTCCTTATTTTCACAATTATAGCTCTTCCCAACTCCTAATCATTAACCCTGAAGACTGAGGTTCTTACTTAAGGCATCTCTCAAAATCCTAGACACTTGTGGTATAGAAGGAAGTGGAAGGATGGAAACACATGGGAAAATCAGGGCTTCTCTCTCACACACTTCCTTTGTCACAGACCCAAATGCAGGAACATCAAGAAGTGTTTCTCCCTAAATATATACTCTTGAATTCAGAAGGGGAGCAATTAATGGCTTGCACAAGCACCTGTCTTGTGTTCTTTTGTCTGAAAACAATTTTCAAACCCTTTCTTTGTTCCAGCTGTAGCACCAACTCTTCTTGCAGCAGAAATTGTGGATGAAGGGCTATTTCCTCACTCCCAAAACCTCACTTCAGTTCCTTGGTAATGTAATTTATAAATATGTATGTATAGGCATAAAGACACACACATATAAGAGCTATAGCAGGATTGATGGAAAGTATTATCTTCAGAGGGTCATGCTACTTTGGACTGTCATCTCCTTCATGATATTTGTGTTTAAAAAGAATCACATGCTCTAGTTGCACAAAAATTATTTGAGTGACATCCTCCATCTCAAGATGTTGATTTAGGTCTTCTGGACCATTACTGACAGCATGGAAATCTCTACTTTTGGATATATTTCCTAGCTAATCCAGGAGTTTTCATCTCACCCTTAGATTTTTTTCACAGTCCTGTTGTACTGTGTGTTAAGGAGACCTTCTTCCTGTGCAATAACTGCTCATTGCATAGCACTGTGCTTTTCTAAGTGAAGGTGACCATTTCAATTAAATGTTTGCTTTTGTAACTTCTCCTGAAAGCATCTCAGAAGTTCCCTTTCATTGTATGTCCTTAGAAATCTAGACATATAAATTAAAGAACCAATTTCTGTATTCTCAAAGAAAGTTTCTCTGTTAGTCAGCATTAGCCAGCAATGCAGATTTATTCCTTTTCATCTCTCCTCATGACTCATTGCCTACAACTCCTTGATCATTTTGTTTACTTTGCTGTGAAATGTATCAAATTTTGTACATCTTACATAGCTCTTTCTTTCTTTCTGTCCTCCATAACAATCTATAAAGGGGAAGGACAACATATTTACCTTCTCATACACTACTTTTATGTCTGTATTTTTGAGCTGGTTTGTCTTACTGTTTTGTCCCTTCCATCAAATTACTCTAATCTGCTTCAATGCCATTTCCCCTTCTGTTCCATCATTTCTGTCCCTTCATTTTCCTTCAAAAGCACAGTAATAGAGTCACTTACTACCAATGATTCTGTGACATTGAACTGTAGACAAACAACCTACAGACAAAATGGGTCCCAGGTATTTAGAAATCAGCAGGAGATAGCAGTAACCATGAAGATTTCTTCGTTTTGTTTAGGGGTTTGTGTTGTTGGTCTACATTTAGGATGATGGATAAAAACTCCAGTGAACCAGGATTTTTAAAGGCAAAAACCTGTCATATTTAACAGCCAAAGTATGGAGAGATTTTAGATTGTTAATTCATTCATTAAAAAAGAGGTGAAAGTTCAAGTTTTATGTGGTAGTACTATAGCTCCTCCTTAATAAATGTATAATTAGATAACTATAGGAAGATTGTATATACAGCAGATATTAATCCATTTAATATGTTGACTGTCTATACTTAATTATGATAATCTCAATGTGCTATTAAATAGACAAGCAGGACAAAAGCCTCCCTTAGAGATTTGTCAGTAGTATTTTAAGAGTTGATACAGTTTACCTATAATCTTTCACTAATTCATTAAAGTCTGGGCATAAGACTTTTTTTCTTTCTGGTTTTTTTTTTTTTTTTTTTTTTTTTCTAATTGGTCTTTATTTCCCTGTTTTATATCATATACTTACAGCTTGTGCTTCTCTGGGACAAAAAAAGAACCTTGATTATTGACATTAATGAGTGATTTTCATGTCTGTCAAGGGCTGAAGAGGTCTCTGAATTTGATGTGGAATGCCTAAAACAACAGCTTGTCTCTTCATCTTCTTAGGTTCTATGGAAGTACCAAGAGGAAGAAACAAAATAACAAATAAAAGTTGAAAAGAATAGTTAGCAACTCATAGGAGAGCCATTACAATTCATAAATGAGGGTTACACACTCAATCTCTTTCTCTTTTTATGTATGAAGTGAAATAGATAGAACTCCCACATATTTTTTCCTCCAGCCACTTTGAATATTGTTCACTTTTTTGTCAGCTTTGCCAGTGATAAAAGGTTTATTCCACATGTTCCCAGGCAATGGTAGAGCAAAAAGTATACCTAATGTGGCTGTCCAATGCATTGACATTCATATTTAGTCTCTAAAGTCAAGTCATTTCAGAGGAAAGGGGAGTACAATTTGCTATGTAATGCACTGAGACAATCCTATATCTCTGACTGTGTTTCATGACAGATCTTATAAAAGATCGTAAATTACTATCTGTTGAAATATACGAATTTAATGGATTCCATTAATGCACACACCTGCACATAAAAGATTTTGCAAGCCAGAAGATATGATCAGTCAAACAGCTTTAATAGTTATTAATTATAGTTGCTCACTATTTATTCCTCACCATAGAAATGTTAAGGTATTTTAATACCTATGCTCTTGGATGGCATGCATAAAGCAGAGTAACAGTCTTTTCCTTCTGTGTAATCAATCGGCCTGTTACCCAATGCTTCAAACTCTCTGTTAGACATTTTTCTGAAACAGAACCCTTATTTTTCTCCATCTGCTTCAGGAAAGCACAGAAAGACTTCTGCACAAAGCTTTCTGCTCTTCTGCTTCTGAGTTATTTAGGCTGAATTCAGAAAGCTTCTGTTTGGATTTAACTTTGTAAAAAATTTCAGTATTTCTTTCAGTATTTATTACAAGTCATAGAATCACAGAATCTTTGGGGTTGGAAGGAACTTTTGAAGATTAATTTGGCCAATCCTCAGAGCAGGTTGCAAAGTAACGCTGTCTCCGGGGGTCCTGCTCGAGGCCACTCAGCGTTAGTTTGGGAGTGACCCTGGTTTCCGGGGGGCTGCCACTTGCAGCTTCCCCAAACACAGGGTGTCCTCCAGCAGCTCTTTTAGTGCTGGCTCCTCTGGGTGAGAGAGAGCCCTGCGCTGATGTCGTGGGTGCAGGCAAGAATAAAGGCCAGAGAGGAGGACCTGGTGTGATTTCCAGCTCTTTTATTTCCCGGGGAGAAGCAGCAGGAAAGGCAGGAGAGGGCCCAGGGTCCAGGAGAGGGGGTGTGAGGATTGGGAAGAGCTGGAGGCTTCAGGGACCAGAGACAAACGCAGGGGAAGAGCAGGGGGATTTATAGGGACACAAGCAGAGGAAAGTAACCAATTGGGGTACAAGGATTTACATGTAGCCAATCGAGAACTAACCTAACCCTGAGTTCCAACTTGTGCCTTTATTTTCTAACCTGTAAAAGAGATTAGTTGCATGTAGTCATACATTTTAAAGGTCTTTGAGATCTACTGGTGTAAAAAGAAAGACACTATTATCAATTACAGATCACAGATTCTCTTACCCCATTGGAAAATCTCTGGCACTAAATTTTACTAATTTTTCCACAGTATACATGAAAATACAAATATAAGACAAAGAACAGAGTTTAGAGTAGAAATCCCTTAAATTTATTCAAAACCCACACTGATCTGAGTCAATGGAACAGTAAAACAATGCAACATATTACACATACATACATACCTGGCAAAATATATACATTGATTATTAGTGTATCAGTTACACTCCTATTGTACACTTCCATATTCTTAGGATATATGAAGTAACAACCTCCACCTCCCAAGAACATAAAGCTATTATGTTATAGCTGGTGCTAAAGTGTGAATGAAAGCACTTATTAAAATTATTATCCTAACTGACATTTGTCATTCATACTAAGTCTTCTATCATCCAAAATCTAATTATACATTGCTCAGTTTTGCTTGTGGTTTGTTCCTTTGCTGGATCTCCTTGTACAGGCTGTTTTAGCCTGTACCTTTGCTAAAGAAATACAGGTTGAGTATATTGTTGTACATAGATATGTTGTTACAGAATCTACTTACTACTTGGTATCAAGGTTATGCAATTTTTACTCTTTTATTTTACTATCTTAAAGCATGTCAATGTATGCATTTAATTGGTGACCCACGTAATAGTCAGTAAAGGCAATGGACTCAATGTTGGCTGTTACCAAGTCGGAGCTTTTGACCTGTACATTCAATGCTGACCATCCACAACACTCCATTTCTCTATGAATTATTGCTCAGACTTTCTGAAATTAATAAAGAAACAGATATTGCTGAACTCGGTCCCAATGTGCATCTCCAAAATTAGAAACCACTTGGAAAATCCAAGCACCATTGTGCTGGCCAACCTGAGTTACTAACTTGTCAAAGGGCAAGGAGGAGGAAAGAAATGGATTTTTAAACTTCAGGGATTGCACTCATGACATTTGACCTTTGAGGATGCTAGCCATGGACAACAGCAATGGGGATAAAAGAAACACTTGATTCTTACTTATGATTAGGATCCCTAGCCAAAAATAAATTAAAATTTTTAAGGTGTTGGTGATTTTTTTTTTTTTATGAGTATGGAACTTTAAACAAGTACCTATATGGCCTCTGTTAGGAAGCCTCTGAGTGTCTGGGCCTTTCCAAACTTTAAGAAGAGACTGATAAAAAAACTTTAATAGCATAAGTCACAAAAAGTACCTGAGTAGATGGCTCAAAGGCCATTGTTAGAGCTAAAGTTAGCTATTCTGCAGCACTGCTATTCACTATATGTCCTTGCTTCATAATGGTTGGTATAAAATTTTCCTTTCATTTAGAGTAAAGAGAATTTTTAACTCAGGAAAATACTGTTCCCCCATGGAAAAGACAGGGTTTGCCTTATATTATTATATGTTATGTTACCTTGTGTTTCATTACCTTATATCACATTACTCCATGTTAGGTTTTAAGGTTTTTATGCTGTGTTTTCTTTCTGAAATCTTGGTAGAATTTGGTGTTCTAGTCCAAAACATATCTTGTGAACTACTTGAAATGGAATTACATTTCAGTTAAATCAGATATATTTATAGCTAAGTATAGCCTTTCACACCTTTCTGAATGTCAGTCTGGATCTGTGGCATTCTTTTCTGAAAATAAGAATGCTTCAGGAACAGACCCATATATCTCATTAATACTGAGAGGTGGAAACACTGGCTAAAAGTACTCCTTATTTTGTCTACTTTGGAGATAAATTCATTGTGTCACTCTAGAGCAAGACTTTCCACGTTGTTATCACAGTCTGGGAAAAATCTTATTCATCAAATCATGGAAGATTCTGTTACAAGGAGAAACCAGGATGCTGAGGAGATCTTGCAGAATTGTAATACTTGCATGATGTTCTACCACAAAGATTAGGCTGTTCAATTAAAATCTAAATGTCTAATCATGGTGTGATTTAAAAAAAAAAAAAAGTCAGAAATCAGACATTATCATTGGGGTCAAAAAGACTCTCGGAAGAAAGTATCTCATTGCAAAAATCTGCTTTTGCTGATTTGTCCACCTTACCACTTTCATTTTAAGTTGTCGTTAGCGGCCTATTTCTTCATTCTTCAATAAAAATTTCAAAAAATCTACTCATTTTTTAAGCACAAAATTAATTCAGTTCTTTCAAAAGGAAAAAAAAAGTGGAGCTGATTCTGAGCTAGCATAAACTGACATAGTCTCATTAAATGTAATTAATCTACTCCAATTATCATTATCTGAAGTTCAAGACCTCCAATTCAAATAATGTTTTCATTGATCAATTAAATGAAAAAGAAAGAACGTCTGTTTATGTGTCCAGCTGTGTAGCTATCTGCATAACACTCTACTTACACAGACAAAGTATTTTCATTAAATATCTGGTCAAAGACTGTTGCATGTCTTACCAAATTTTTTATCCCCATGAATCCAGGCCATCTTAGGCAACACTGGAAGCAGACATGTCTTTTCATCATGATGGGAGGGAAGGGGAAGGAAGAAGGACATGCAGGAAAGACAAAAGAGAAACCAAAGTAATTATTTTATGTTCAAATATTTGTAAAAATAGACTTTAATTTCTGATCAGCCTATTGCTAGTCCAAGGTTAAGAGTGATGAAAAAATGAGAAGGAAAATACTCTTTTACTCTCAAAATATCTGTATTCACATAGCTTAATAAAGGAGAATGTTTGTCATGGTAATATGGAAATATTGTTGAAATTTTTGTTATTAATTTTCTTCTGGGGAATAGAGAGGAGAAAGGGACGGTAAAGAAATAGTGAACGAAACTAAAATGCTTGAAACAAGCAGTGGCATATGCAATTATTGTCAATTGAGCAAGTATAGCATTGTGTGAGGAATCAGCACAAAACTTCCATTTCGTCTAAATCCCACATACTTCCTTAAATTAGCTAAGAAAACACATCACTTAGAACTTAGCCCCCACCCAGTACCCCTTACATACTGTGCTGATAAATGCTTTAATAGATTAGCTAAGATTAGAGTAGAATGACAGACTGTACTGGATGTTTAGGCGTTTGGCTACATAAATTATGTATAATGTCAGGATTTTACATACATCACTGGAAATTTCCTTGTTTTTGATGTTTAGACAAGAACCCAGGGATACTAAACAAAAAGTTTATGCTACTGTCATTAATTAAATTGGAATAAATTAGTCCATTGTAGAATAAAAGTCCATCATGTTAGTCTGTGCCACGGGTAGAAAGCGTGAGTAACTGGGAGTCTCTTGCATCGGTCCCGTTTGCCTAGATAACGCGACTCAGGCCTTATCTAGTCTCCAATCAGAGATGAGCCAGGCATTGAGACTCCCGCAGATCTAGGCTTAGCTCATGCACAGCAGTTTAATTTATGCAGGGAAGTAAAGAGATGAGAAAGGGTTCTTTTCCGCTTATTGCCAGCAGGATTTTATTACTGGATCATGGTGTGGAGAAGACGGCCAAAATGGCTCTCAGGGCGTGTTATAAGATGGAGGTGAGGGGAGGGCAGTCGGGAGAGCCAATCACTGCAGAGGACCACAATGATTGACAGTGGCACCAGCCAGTGAGTCGGCTGTCTGCACCTGGCATGGGAACCAATGAGCTGTTCCCCTGGGCGGGGACAGCCTCTGCCGAACCGGTCTGCGCCATCCCAGCTGCCGTGCAGGGGCAGGGAAAGGACCGGCACTGCACGGTGGGGGGAAATGACTGTCGGTCCCAGCCTGGTGGGGCCAGGCCCGGTCTCAAGCCACAAGCAGAGGCACCAAAACAAGTCTGGACATGATCCTGGTATGTGACTTCTCTAGGTGTCAGGATGGTTGGATCAGATGACCTCCAGAGATACCTACTAATCTCAACCTGTCAGTGATCTGTGAAAACTCAACTCAAGATGCCTTTTCTGAACTCTTGCAAGTTGTTATTTTTACCTTGTGCTGAAACTTGGAAGGATAGTGGCCCTTAAAGAAGGCATTGCTGCTTTTATATTTTTTACATATTTATTTACTGTAAAGTAAGCTGGCTTTCAGTACATGCTATCAGCAGGTGTGTTGGGAAAGTCCTCTTTTTATTTGTAGAGTGATGAACTCAACCAGTCTTTAGCAGTTTATTTTCAGTGGGAAAAAGTTTATGGCATTAGATTTCTATTTCATAATGCTCAGATTTATGACAGGCAGTAAAATCATACAGTGAGTCTTAATGTAAATGTTATTTAATGATACCAGAGTTACCAGGCATCATGTCATTATGGTATTCACAAAGCTAACATTGCAGCTTTCAGATTTGCTAGAAAATGTATTGAAAGCCAAGTTGTGGGATTTTCATCACTGTTTTGTAAGACACAGTTGTACATATATTTTTCCACAGATAGGTAAGGGAGTCCCTTTAAAATAATGGAAACTTTATCAATAGAATAAAGCATTCTCCCTGAAGTAGTAGTTGTAGCCCTTCAGTTGAAGGGTGGCCAGGATATTTCTACCCCTATTAAGATCATGGAAGGTAGTCATTGAACCTTTCTCTGAACACATATAAAGGAGAGAAAAAACTTTAGTTTCAGTTCCTATATGATGAACACAGAAGGTCTTATAAAGCACAATTTTATGCATTTATTTCAACATGAGCTTTAAATTAAAAACAAGTTTTAAGCCCTAAAGCTGCACAAAATCCTGGTTTCTACCAATTTCAATTGCAATTAGCTGCTCATATATTTATATGATGCTCTTCAGAAGTATTTATCTGTTATACACTAAATGCTCCTCTAGCACTAAGAGAAGCTTGTCTAGCCCAACAATCAGTGAAAAAAATTCTGTAGTGGTGTGCTCAACAGTTTCTGAATCCCTATCAAAACATATGCTAGGAAACTCATGCAAATGCTGGATTTCTATGCTCAGATCTGGTCACTGCATGTGTCAGATGGATAGGCAGTGAAGTACCTACCTAGATCTGAACATATTATACACTCTTCAAGGCTTGGACTATATGTATTTTTCGTCTTGCACAATACCAAGCAGATGGAACTTGATTGTTAAAAGCCCTCAGCAGCCAATATGCTGAGTACTTTGTAAAGCCTTTCCTGTGGCTGAAAAAGGGGAAAAAAGAGTAAAGAGAGTACTTTACCACCACAATTACAGTCCACTCTTAATGAGCTCCCATCTAGACAATGCACTGCCCAGTCTTTGAAAGGAAAAAAAGATAATACTTATGTTTTTTTATGGTTTACAAGATGTGTCAATAGCCTAGTTAGGCATAATTTTTTCTTATGGACAATTTATATAAATGAAAATATAAAAATAGACATAGATGTCTATGTCAATGCACATGTATTTGTGTGTGCTTGTGTATATACATATTCCATCTGTGTATATTTTTAAATATGCAAACAGAATCCTTTTTACTCTCTCAGTAGAAGTTGTTATAGTCTCCCATAGCAACAACTCACAGATAAAGATTCTCACATCAAACCAAATTGTACATCGAGGACACTGTTGACTGCTATGCCAACATTATAGGTCTGATTTAAATCCACAGAATAAAGGAGTTCCTTACTGCAAGTATAACCTCAGCTCACCAGGCTATGATATAGCTGCATATATGGCAAATAACATAATTTCTTTTTGACACAGAAAAATTAGTTACGGAGTGACTGGGAGGTTTTATGCCAAATTTCCTAACTTTTGTGGGTTTAAATCTTCTCCCAAATGCTAATATTATGGGAGCTACTGTTTTGATGTTTGAGGAGATATCCAGTCCATCAGCAGTTATATTCTGTTTCTCTTGGTCTGGGAAAATGTCTTCTCCTTAGTGGTCAATTCAATCGAACAGCATAAAATAGAAAGACGCTTTCTGGCAGGACAGGTGGAAATTTTATGCTCCAGGACTGTTCAATAATGATCTTTGGCTGCATTCATAAACACAGACACAGCAGCTAGCTGTTAATGTAAAGACATGCAGCATGGAAAATCTGATTCATGACTCTCCACCCTTTCACACAGACTTTTCAGTAGCAGGAACTCTTAATTATTGTCAACACCACACATCACATGGTTTCTACCTCAATATTCAGCCCCCAAAAAGAAATGCAGTTAGAACTGTGTTTCATCTTAAGAGACAAGCACAGGCATCACAGTTCTCAATACTAAAGTTCATAGACAATGCAGGAGAAGACACTCACAATCGCACTTCAGTTATAGTTGTTTTTTGATTTGCTTTTTTCAATCTCACAGTTCACATTTTTATGGTAGAATTCTATTCCTGTATACGATGCCATCTTTGTTTGTTGGACCTTTGTTGTTTTGTTTTGTTGTAATTGCAGTGTTATTTCCAATGTTTGGGTTTTTTTGTTTTGTTTTGTCTTTTTGTTGTTATTGTTTGTGTTTGTTGTAGTTGCTTTTAGAAGATGAATGAATAATTTAGAAGTGTGAAAGCATTGATGGTTTAGTTCTTTGTTGGGACTGGGATATTAGAAAGGACACGTACAATGAAAGTATCATAACCTTTTCTCCTGTCAAAATGTCTCAGAAATAGATCAAATATTTTCTCAGGAACAGTGAAGACATAAGTTTAAGAACTAACAAAAATGCAATAATTTTCTTTTCCTTCATTAAAAAATTAAATAATTGACATTAAGCTATATCATTTTCATTTGAATCAAAATTAAAAGTTAGAATCATATGAATTCTATGAAAAACATTATCAAAATGCCCCTCATCCTGTCTTACATTTCCTGTAATTTAAATTCCATTAAGTTATTTGAAGAAGAAAATTTAAAGAGACAATAGATTTCATATACATATTTTAATTCATGTACACAAATTGTTTCCTGGTACAATTTCTCCAGTGGCTTTAATTCTTTTTAAACAAAAAATGTACCCTCCAAAATATCTTGAGAATTACTTTCTTAAATTAGAAAAAAAGTAAAAAAACAAAAAACAAACAAGCAAACAAAAACCCACAAAAAACCACAAAAACTGAAAAACAAAAACCAAACCAAACCAAACCAAAACAACAAAACAAAACAAAACAAAACACACACACACACACACACACAAAACCAAACACAAAACCAAAACAAAACAAACCTGAAAAAGCAGAAAATAGCTATCTAGGGTAACTTGGTAAAATACATAAGTATTTTACTTTGAGCTACAGCTCTGTAAGTATACAAAGTCTTTACTTCTTATTCAAATTCAGCATTTCTAACAAAAAATGAAAACAATTGGAATTCAGCTTTTTGAATTTCAGAATGCAAGATTGATCTTACCTTAGAGAAGGTTTTAGTCACCCAGATCCAAGAACTGGAGATTAGAAGCCTTTTATTGTTAATCTTATTCCTCCACAGTTTCAATTCCAAACCATGTTTTGATCTCTGAAGTTGCAGTCTACTTCTGCATGAGATGTTAATGGATTTGGATTTTTAGGACCACTTCAAACCTGATTCCCTTGTGCAAGTCACACAGTCCTTTTGTGCTCCTGTTCACGTCACTCACTGAAAGAGGGGTTTGTTTTCTTTCCTGCACCTGTACTTCCTCTCTAAAGTGAGATTTTGCTCCAGACTGAATCCTGAGAGCAAAGTCAGGTCTTGCAAACAGTTGTCCATGGAATATAATGTGGACCAAATTGACCTGTCCATCTGACACAGATGATGCATTGCATGGCCTTAGGTGAATCATTTTCTACATTTGGTCTTTCTCTCCTGTAAAACGGGAATAATGATACTTCCACACTTCCACTGTAAAGACATATTATAAAAATAGGTAAACAGGTCACATACAGGTTCAGTTGTTTCAGTGTCTCACAGTGACAGTAGCAGGTCTGGACAGATGAGGAGAACAAGACAACCAGTAACAGATCCCTTTACTATCCCTCCTCAGGTTCTGGCAGGAGGGAAGACAAAATCCTTTTTGAATCTATATATTTTGCTTAACATTTTTAATGGACAATTGTTTGGTTCTGCTAATGAATTTACCTGAAAGCAATTTAACTGCTTTGCAGTTTTGCTCTACACTGTGTTTCGTGGCAGTAATTCTCACAACTGGATTACCTGTTCTGATAAGGCATGACATAGTACAGCAAAATAAAACAATTTCCTTTTTCTTACCTTAACCTGCATGCCTAATAGATAAAAGGAGTGATAAGTGTTGAATAAATGAGAAATATTAGCAAAGTCTTATATTAGACTAAAAAATCAGTCTATACTTTTGTTACTGTGATTTTTAGTAATATCTGGCATATCAAAACTAAATATAAAATACACATGAATCAAAGGATATATTTACATCAGAATTTACAAGGAATTTAATAGTTCTTTTTATGTTTCTTCTCATATACTTAACAAAATTATATTGCAAATTTAAAGAGTTTTCATTCACACTGAGGAAACCACATGACTAGAAATTAATTTTAAACTTGCAAAAACATTTTTCCTTGCCCAGACTGTGCAGTGTTCAAAGATCCCTTCTATGAATTCACTCTGGAGAGACATGGAAATGTCCTAGAATGATCCACATCTGCAACTTTCTGCATTGACAGGTATTACCACTTATTAGCCGCTTATTACGGCTTATCCGCTGCTTATCAGCCGCGGATGTAAGGAGATGCACTAATAAGGAGAGCCGAGCCAGTTCGTGTTCAGAGCAAAGGGCGGAAGGGGGGAGAACCCACCTTCGTTTAATTCTTATATACACTTTTAGAAATCACAGTTCATTGGAGAAAATTAACACTTCCGTCTTTAACTACAGTGGTTAAAAGAAATGTCCATCAAAGGATCTGTGTCCATGGGAAAGGAATGTAAAACAAGATACTTTTTACAACAACATAGCTATGTTTACAGAATTCTCGTCCTTGAAACTGTCTAGCACAGAGCTCACTACTTTTAACAGTAAAAATGGGCAACAGACAGGATTCTCAGGGCAGCTGATATGTCTTTTGGAGACAGCTTACAGCAGTGCACCTCTATGTCAGTGATATCAATAGAAACTGAAGACACAAGACAATTAAAGTTATTAAATTTAAAAAAAAAATTAAAAATCTTACCTGATATTTAAATAGGCCTAATTTAGGTTCAGGACCAGGCTGATAGCTTTGGCCCGAGTCCTGCAGTGCAATGCACATCAGAAGTCTTTTGCATGTCTGGGATTAACATAACTGGGAAATCAGGGACAGCTCAGGGTGCCATGTGCTGTTCAGAAACCTCTCTTGTTCTTGTTGCAGAGGTGTGCACTGGTCTTGGCAGTTGGTTCTGACTGGACCTTACATCTTCGCAGTTTTGTTTTGTGTGTCTCTCTCTAGAAATCAACCAAACTAATTCTGAGGCCCCAGAAGCAACTTTTTCAATCTGTCCCACTGGTTCATTAGCACTCTCTGTTTCCTCTGCTTTTCCCACATCATCCCTCGCCCTGTTCCGGTGGAAGATCTACTCGCAAAGAGAATGGATGATTAGGTATTTAATCTATGTGACATATTATCTTATTTTTCAAAAGACAAGTTTTTTAAGATGAGTAATTGGCATAATTTCATACACTCAACTTATGCACATGACAATTCAGTTATGCCTATCACTTCCTCATAAAGCTCTCTAATATTTTAGTCTCTTGGGTTTTTTCATCATATCTTCATAACTTACTAGCTCTTGCAAGACCCAAATTATGTGTGGTTTTGCCTGACTTTCCTAGGAACTCAGACCTTCACCCCCTGCCCCACTACTGGGTCATTTGGTAGAAACTAGAGGTTGTGTTCACTTTCCATGCTCACAAAGGGATGTGTCTGCCCTGGTTTTGACGTAAAACATTTACAAGTTTAAATATGACTATATCAGACTGTCCTTCTGGTGGGCATGTTCAAGAGAAGATTCATTTAATCATGAGAGGAGTGAGAAAGGGTAAATGATGAAGTTGGACTCAGTGATCCTTGTGCGTCTCTTCCAGCTGAGGATATTTCATAGTTTTAGTCTCTGACTTGCCTTATGATGGTGTCAGTAGAATCTCCACTTTCATCTTTCATTGCTTTCATCCAGTTTACTAAGTCTCACATTCCCAACTTCTGGGGAAATCTGTAACATTTAGGTGTCTGAAGAACTGTAAACCAGTGGTTTTTCATAGATGTGTGCAGCACACAGCAAAGTGGGGTCCTCATGTCTAACCCTTCTAGGCAATGCTGTGACCCTAGTAGGTGCATGGTTATTACATGGACAGAAGCCATTCTTGATCTTATTTTCAAGCACAAGTCACTCCAGGCTGTATCAACAGTTTTGTTCAAGTGAGATCTGCAGGATTCACCCACTAAATGATGCTAGAAGCTCACTCATATCTATAACCTAATGAACCTGGGAGGGGATAATACTCTGACAGCAGGAAGGGGAGATTAAGATTAAAGGGTAAAGAGAAGTGAAGAGGGTAGAACAGCACAGCGGGCAAATGGATTAATGGAATAAATGCTCAATGGAATATTAAACCAGTGTAAATGAAAATGCCCCTCTGAGTGATATCATGCACTGATGTACACCATGGTACCTGCTGTTCTCTTGCATTCTCTGTCTTTTATTGTCCCTTCAGCAAACCCTGATTTTATTTTCAAACTCTTCCTGATGGATTTTCAAACCCTGCTGCCTTCCAAAGCAAAACCATGCCATTCTCCCACTACTCCTTTCTCAGGTTCTACATTTCAAACTCCAAGGGCATCTTTTTTGCTCAAGCTCTGCAGAAAATATCTGCATATGGAGATGAAGCTCTAAGAGAAAAAGGGGCCAAGCACTTGCTGAATCACCGATGCTTTCAGCAAAGGATAAGCTAAACTGTTATTTAAAGCCATAAATTTGAACAATTTTTATAAAACTCAGTGGAAAGGAAGTTTCATAGACAATTAAATGCCTTCAGCTACCCATACAGGAACCAACTAAATCAAGAAGCCACAGAGATGAAGCTAACACAAATTTTGTTAGCACGTGGACCAGACATTGACAGACACAGTAAAATATATGTGTTATGTAATAGGTTAAACATAAAGTCACAGTGCCTGATTTAGGAAGCCCTAAAACTTGAATTCACATAGGTTACTCAGGAGGGCTCATTGTGTTTTTACTCTTTTGTTGTACTATTCTCAATTAGAGAAAAAAAAAAAAAGTCTATAGGCCCTCCTCAACATGTGCCCCAGTTCTTTGTAGATTTTATTTTCTTTTTAGATTTTAATTTCAAATGCAAAATAGTCATTTAGGCCTTAACTCAATGGTTACATGACTACATTGCTTGTGCAGCACAAGCAAAACTTTTCTGCATGCACCTCAACAAGACAAGGAAGGAATATCCTGCTTTAGTGAGAACTGTCTGCTTTTGTTCTCATGTTATCTTTTGTTTGTTTGCTCATGAACACCCTAAGGAGCAGCTGTTTAGCCTTCCTCTTCCTTACCAATAAAACAAATAAAAATCCAGCCTTCCAACTACTGGAAATTGATATTTCAGAGGTTTTTAAGCATCTTGACAGTTGTCTGGTCTGATATCATGACACAGGTAGTATAAGAAAAAAAGTGCAGCCTGTAATTTGATTTCAGATCCTGACCTTTCCAAGAGTCACCTACTTCAGTCATTCAGAAAGAAAATTGCAGTTAGTAATTGAGGTGGCAAATGAGGTCTTTTATTTCGTTATTTTTTCAATTATTATTATTTAAATTTACTTCTGTTCCTAAAAAAACAATTGAAGTTATAAACTCTGTTATAAGGGAATTTTTTCATAAAATGAAGCAGTTACACCTTTTGTTGCAGAACTACTAGAATAAAACATTTTCATCTTATTAAAATCTTTGATTTATTTTAAAATATTTTTTCAAAATTCTCTGATTTAGATTAAAAAAAAAAAGAGGAAATTACATCCAAATTATCTTTTTCTGACCCACTCTGAAGCTTAAGTTTGTTTCTCTCATCTTTTTTACTTATTGCAGGTGGAATCTGTAAACATTTACTCATTTAGAAAATGCATCTATAAAGTTAAGTACTGTTTCAGGATTTTTGACCTCAATCAGCACACAAAAGTATTGGACTAAACTTTGGATAAGAACCACAACACATACATGAACAGAGCAAAAGCTCTGAACCTTTGAAAATTTCCCTTTGATGTTTAATTCTATCTAAAATACAGGATATAGTATGCTCTATACTGAGGAAAATAAGGACTTTTGTCAGAGGAAACAAGAAATAATCCACAGACTTTTTCACTAATGAATCTGATGCCTGCTCTAAAAAGTTAATGAAAAGTCTCTCCATTGAATTCCACAGGCTTTGGAGCAAACCCCAGATAAGCTGCTCCGTGAGAGCAAGTAAAATAAATTGGGAAAAGGTTCTTTGCTTTATGAAGTCATTTTAAGGGAGGTAATGGAACAGCTGTTGCATAGATAAAACACACATGTCCCTTCAGAAATGCAGTTGGGCAGAGCCTTGCTGCACAGCATGACTCGTGGGCATCGCCCAACAGCTTCTCTGGCTGAACAGACCACTAGGCCAAGTGCTAACCTCGCAATGACTCCCCAAATCCCTCTGGCCCCTTAAAGGGAAAAACAGCTTCATTAGTTCCTCACATAAACAGTCAGAACATAAACACAACATGCTCCACTAAAATGGTCAAATTAAGCAAGCGGAGAACCTTTCCTATATAGTGTCAGCTTTAGTGGTTTCATTTTGGATTTTGTTTTCCTTTTTTTTCCCCCCTGATTTTGGTTTGTGTGCTTTCATTTTCAGGGCATACAGGTGGATACTTAGATAGAACTAGCTTTTTTTTTTTTTTTAATGCAGCTTATTGCAGCTGTGTTTTAAGGACTTTTTTCTTTCTCTTGACTCAATTTCAAAATGAGTATCTGCTGCATTACGTACTGTACATATAAATTACTGGTGGTCCTAAATAGTTATGGTGAGAAAGCCATATCAAGATTGATCCTTTTTTGTCATCTACTTGAAAAAAGTCTCCCTCTCCAATATAAAACCTGTTGAAAACTACAGTAGGTAATTTATGTTCTTTCTAGTACCTTGTATTTTGTCCTCTGAGTGTTTGAATGTATTTCAGGTAAAACATAATGACCACAGCATGATCCTTCATGGACCTAATTCTGCTCCGAATCTTTGTCAGCTTTCTCCCATTTACATGTTTATGTGTGCATATACAGATACAGTGGGATAAAGACTGTAAGAGTAAAAAACAGAAAAGGGTAACACTGTTGTCAATGACCACACATCTATGGTTAAGCTAAACTCTTGTATTTTTATCTTTCTTTCATATCTTAATTTTTTTCCTATCTTCTTTATTAATTCCTACTGTGTTCTTACTCTAGTTTTCATCCATTCCACTTTGGGCTAGGATTTCCAGAGATATTTACAAATAAAATTCACTGAAAAACAATTTTTTTTTTTTAAATTGTAAGTTCTTCTACTTTGAGCTTCACAGTTTTATTCATACTTGCCACAATTATCTTCTCACCACCTTTTTTATTCTTTTTTAGTTCTCTTGTCTCACTCATTCATACTCCACTGAATAACATTTCTCCTTTTTTTTTTTCCTTTTAATCTTTGATGTGTAAATTTTTGGAAAGCTGCTTACAACTTATTATAAAGATAGAGAAATGTTCTGTTTTAAAAAATTATACTTCTTATTTGTAAGATTTATCCTTAATGAGGAATTTAAGCTAGAGAAAGAATACAAAAGCAAAATAAACACATTGATTGATCTGTGTTAATTATCATTTTAATTTAGTTATTATATTCTTCTTTTCCTATTTAAAAGGGGCAAAAGTCGAGGTGTGGAATACTTGTAAGAAAGGAATGGAAAAATTTCTGCCAGTCATAATAACAGTAAGAATAACTACAATAGCAATAACAAAACCAAAAATAATAACAAATAGTAACAAATACATTAAAAATTTCATTTAACCATTATTTACTGAAAATTCTTAAAAGGTTAAACATTTAACCTGCAAATAAAATGTCTTATCTAGCACGATGCAGTTATGCTATGAGAATTTATCTTCATATAACATCTAACTTTAAAAATAATTACAGAGCACTTCTTATTTAAAAATTATATTCATTCTTATCCAAAGTTTATCAATAAATTAAGCTGAATATGTATTATGGTCCATTAACTGAAAAGAAATGAGCTTCACTGTTTCTGTTCATATCACAAAAACACCTTTCTTTAAATGCATGGAAAAGTCCTGCATAGAACTAGAATAATTTCTGTGTTTAAACATGATGTGAGCAAAAGCTGGAAAATCAAAATACTGCCAACATTACCTTAGGTGTGATCCTTGCCTGTTTGCAACAGGACACAGTTCTTTCTCTGAAGAATTCATTTGAAACAGGAAAGACTGGGCTTGTTGTCACCTCTGATGGGGTGACTATATCAGTGGACAAAGAAAGGGCTATAGCTGTAATCTACATGGAATTCTGAAATTCCTTTGGGACATGGTGCTCCACAATTTCCCTCTCTCTAAATTGGAGAGATATAGATTTGATGCCTAGATGGGTTGTTGAGTGAACAACTGGTTGGCTAGTCATATCCAGAGGGAAGTAGTCAATGGCAAGTAGTCAAAAACTTAGATGAAGGTCACTAAAAGAGATATTCCTTTCGACTCTCTTTTGGGATCAACACTCTTTAACATTGTTAATGACACAAAGGGATTGAATGCACCCTTGGCAAGTTTGCAGGTGACACCAAGCTAAGCGGCACAGTTGACACACAGGAAAGATGGGATGGCATGCAGAGGGACCTGGAGGAGTTTGAGAAATTGCCCATGGGGATCTCATGTGGTTTAACAAGACTAAGACTTGCGGTTTAACAAGACAAGATGCCACACCTGGGTCAGGGCAAGCCTAGCATGAATCCAGGCTGAGGGATGAACAGCAACTCTGCTGAGAGAGACATGGTGGTGCTGGTGGGTGAGAAGCTGGACATGCCTGGACATGGGCATTCACAACCCAGAAAGCCAAACATGTCCTGGGCTGCATCCAGAGACCTGTTGGCAGCTGGGGAGGGAGGGGATTTTGACCCTCTGCTCTGCTCTAGTGAGCCCCACCTGGAGCACTGCACCCAGCCCTGGGGTCCCAGCACAAGAAGGACATGGAACTGTTGGAGCAAGTCCAGAGGATGCCACAGAAATCATTGAAGGGCTGGAACACGTCCCCTGTGAAAAGGCTGAGAGAATTTGGGTTATTCAACCTGGAGAAGAGAAGGCTTTGGGAAGGTCTTAAAACAGCCCATCAACACCTAAAGGAGGCTTATAAGAAAGATGGGGACAAGCTTTAGTATGGCCTGTTGCAAATGGGCAAGGCGTAAAGATTTTAAAATAAAAGAGGGTAAATTTAGATGAGAGATAAGAAGATTTTTATTATGAGAATGGTGAGAAACTGGAGCAGGTTTCCCAGAAAGGTGATGGATGCCCCATCCCTGGAAACATTCATGTTTGCTCTGAGAACCCTGGTCTAGTTGAAGTTGGCCTGGCTCATTGCAGGCAGGGCTGAGCTGGATAATCCCAAAGGATCCCTCCCAACCCAAAGTATTCTATGATTCTATGCTTTTATAACTGGCAGTCTGAGAAAACAGACAATAGCCTTTCATACAGAATTGAAAAGTGACATGCTAGTAAAGAGAAACATGGCACATCTATGGACATGATTCTCCTGGCTTCTGTCAAGTTTTCCAGATATCTTCTTCTGTGTCACCTGGTGTTCTCATAGAAATATTCATTTATTTTACTTTTAGATACCTGAGTGAAGCAGCTGAAAGAGGAAGATAGTTTCTGTAGGTCCCTGTCTAAAATTGTGTTTCTGGTATTAGTGCTAGAGGGAACTCTATCATACTCCTGAGAAAAGGAAGATGATTAAGGATCTCATCCAAGTGTCAAAATTTAGCTAAAATCATTCTGGGTCTTTGTCAAACCATATCAATAAATCACGATTAAGCAAATGTGCACTTTTAAGAGAGATGATGCAAACATGCATGCTGTTCATCGAATCTGGTTTTGTCTCCATAGTAATTTTCTAGGGTATGAAATCTCTGCATAGTTGTAATCTGTTATATATAGAGCTGAGTGAGATTATATATAGTGATTTCTCTTTACTTCATTTTCGCCTTTGCAAATAAAGTATTCTTAATGGGTATTGCAGAAGGTCTTCCATCCCTGTTGTGATTGATGGCTAGCAAACTGCTGGGGACAATTCCATTTGGTGGGTAAAAAACACTATCTCGTTTATCTTTATATCATATCTGTTGCAAATTAAACTAAAAACATAGAGTTTGCACACTAAAATTGTTACACTGTGGAGCAATGTGCCTATAAAACAGCATGTTAACAAGAACGACATGATAAATGAAATGCAATAAACTTCTGTAATTTCAGATTCTCCCAGAGGCAGATGACAAGGCTATCACCTGTTGAGCTTTGCTTGGTGGCAGCATAGCAGTATCTCCAAGAAAATACTGGCTGGGCTGACTTTGTAAGAAGTGAGTGGCTACTGGTAAACACTCGGTTAACTGCACACATGCTGCATCTGAGATAAGGCTCATAATTCACACAACCAAATGCACAGGGAGTGGTACTTTGTTTGCTGGATTACTGGTACTCCTGAACTGGAATGTCCTGGTTTTTTTTCAGTAGATGGCAGCAGTACCGATACCTGAAAAAAGCTGTAGTCCAGAAACATGTTGTAAAATAATGCTGGTTTTGTTTTTTTTAATTGTAACATACTATCACTATTGTAAATTATTGTGACATCTGAGCCTCTACCAGTCAGTTGTCAAACCTCACCCCCAGCTTCAATAGTGATGTGATTCACAGGTGTAAATTTTGTTTAAAAACAAACAAATGAAAACAAGCAAAATTAATCAACAACCCAAGGAAAGTGAATCAAAAAGCCCCAACTCTCTTACTGATCAAAGTTACTTTACTCTTATGTGCCAGTGAACATTTATTAGAATTAACTCTCTAGCCATACATGCAGATACATTTTTCCTTGTAAGGTGCCCCGTGGCACCATCCAAAAGGTTTCTCACCAACATTACAACCCTCTTCCGGAAGATATCAGTAGATCAGAGGTTTGGGAAGGGAGAAGAAGTAAAGAAAGTATCAAGGATTTATGTGTCCTTCATGAAATGTGGTTGTTTCATACCACACAAAGGAACACTATTTTGATCCAAATGTGCATATTTAAGCTGACAGGTTTTAAATTTTTATTTTTAAACTTAGTAAACTTCAGGGTCCCTGAGTTTTCATTTTTGAAGGAGGGGGAAATAAGAAGAAAAGTGTAAGGATGATCAGAACAGGATCATGGAAATGAAGTGTTAGGTGCAAGAAACCTGTTTTCAGATTCCTGTACCTGGTTCACCCTGGCAAAAAGTATCCTCTTCCCCTTCTGAGTGCTCCAGCCCCAGGGCTATGAGAATGCAGTTGTATATTCAGTCTGGTCCAGTAAATATTTACTTACTTGTACATAGAGTTTGAATGCAGGGAGAGCATCATGCAGCTTAGATGCAGGTGAAAAGGGAGGATCCCCACATGAAAAACCTGAAAATTAGAACCTTCAATATATCACTTCTGTATTCCCTAAAAATATCCCAAGACACTCAGTCTCGTGTGTGTAAGATTTCTGCCCTTTACACTCATCACAAGAAATAGAATATTAGGTATCTAAATCAAAAATTGCATATTTCTCAGGGGAAAGCAAAGACTAAAATGAACAAGAGAAAATATTTACCAATTTGATGGACAGATTACTTTCTGCTTTTTCATTGTTTGTTTGTTTATTTGTTTGTTTAATTTAGAATACTTTTTGTTAGTACTTACTCCTATGGTGCCCTTGTGTTTTTGTGAGATGGAGAATCTCCTAGGTGTGGAAAAACAACCACTACTCCAGTATAACAAAGCCAAGTTGTTTGTGATGAGAAATGGTAAATAGTTCAGAGGTTTAAATGCTATGGGATACTTTGAATAGTGCCAAGTAAGTTCTTGAAATCTGTACTTGAAATTCTGCATTTATTTTACCAGGGCTGGGGTGTTGTAATTCTGTGCTATACTTCACACGGCTGGTTTCTGTCTAAAATCATCTTCCACAGTCTACAGCAACAAAAGTTTTTAACAAAGTTTGTGTTAGGATTGAATCATCAAAGCTGCTGGCCTAATTGTAAAAAAAATGGAGTCAACTTGGTGACAGCTTATAAACATAAATGTTCCCTTCTAGCAACTATAGTTAAGAACAGAGGGAAAAAAATAATCTTAACATCTCATATTGATTGCTGGGTCAATGCTGTTCTTGAAACTGTAAAATATGAATGAGCAGCCTCTGAACAGAGCAAGATACTAGTTACCTTTGATCAAATCTGGAATGCATTTCTGCACTGCTACTCACTAAAAAGAACAAATAGAGGAAAACCCTCAGATAATCAACCCTGGATCCACAAGACATTCTTTTGTGTAGCTCTCAAAAACTAAATATTGGCCAAATTACAGGTTTCAGAAGAGAGGGTTTGTTTGTGAGACATTCAAGAAAATAAACAATAGAAAAGGACAAGTTTTATGTAGATTGTTCCAAAGGGACTGATTCACAGTTAATAGGATTAAATTAAGCCAGGAAATTTGTAGACTGGACATCAGTCTACATATATTTCATTATGGAGAGACCTGTCCAGCATGTGAAAGAAGAAATGGAAGAAATGATATTGTTTGTATTGTCCAGAAAACTGGATGTGGTAGGATGCTGATGAATACAATAATCTTACAGGGTATTGTGGATAGAGGAAATCCCCAGAGAAAACACAATTTTCTGGTTTAGATAGCAGTATTAAAATAAATAAACAAACAATTAGAGAAAACTAAACAGAAATTATAGCTGTAGCACCTTAGAGAAATTTGTATATCTTGGGACTAATTTGTCCTTTTAGCTTTTTGACTATGGATAATTACTATCATATATGTTTAACCCTTCTCATTTTGTGACATCGTGAAGAGAGTATGGAATACAACCAGCTAAGTTGTGAGTTAGGAGAAATGAAATTACTGATGTGGCCAGTCCCTGAAGATTCATGGAGGCATAAAGCCTGTGAATTATAGCCTGTACTCTGGATTTTCCAAATAGTAATTATTTTCAAGTAGTTTTCCTCTATAGAACTTGAGAGTGCTTTGGAGATTTGTGGTGATTATTTAGTTTTGGGTTCTGGATTTTTTCTTAATAAAAGTTTTAAACTGTCTTTTATGCAGCTCTTTTTTCATGGTCCTATGTTTAATTTTCTTATGTTCCTCTGGGTTCTGCAGTCCACAACATCAGTTTTCCCTGAGAGGAAGAACTGGAAGGGAGGAGAAAGTTTACAGTGGCTCCTCCATGGAGGAGGAACATGCTGCTGATGGTCAGTCTTTCCTTGACTCTGATTTTCTTAGATCCATTTTGTGCAAACATATTTTCACACATTTTCTCACACACGGTCTACTTTTTCTTCATTTTGGTCCAGATAATATTTGAATATTGTACACTAATCTTCCCTAACCCATTAGCACACAGATGAATCACTAGTTGCTCAGTGAATGTAGAGATTTTTTAGACTTCTGCTGCATCTGGCACTCTTAAACCTAAACTAAAACAGTCTGGGTAATACCCACTTGACCAGAAAACACAAAAAGTATCAGCTAAGGCAACCTATGACCACTTCAGGTCAGCACAAGACTGAATGAGACCTGACATCTTGCATTATCAGGCCATTGGAGTGTCTTTGGCCCCTTTCTGAGCTAAAGGTAAGATGCAATATTGCCCTCATTAATTTTCCTTCAACACTAAAACTGTGTGCTTTAACATAAACACTTAATGTTATCCACAAACAAATGGAGTATGAATTTCTCCAAGATGTCAGATTTTATATGTATTTAACACATTTAGCAATGACAGCATTCCAGAAAGGTTAGAAATAGTGAAGAACATGAGATTGTTAGGAAGATGTATTGCTGCTAGACTTCAAAAGGATTTAGGTCTAGTAGTATTTTGTGTCTGTTTTTACATTACTATGTCTATTTGGGGAAAGTCCAAACAAGCTCAGTCAGTTATTTTTAGTCAAACTCTTAGACCCCTTTGAGACCCCTGAAAGGTGTGGACAGGAGTATCTTCTTTCAGAAATGGAGATCAATTTAATCCCTTCAGAATGAGCATGAGTCACTCCAGTTTAACATATATTACCATTCAAAACTCCAGAAAATATCAGAGTGAGAATTAACATCTGCTATATTTTTCTCATCTACTTGTAAAATTCACGGCAAGAGAATGGTAAAGTAGTATTAGTATTTTTTTAAGATTCTTCCCAAAAAAAGAAAGTTGTGCCCAGTCTGTATGACCTGTTAAATTAGGAGGTTAGGCAATAGTGTGTCTGTAAGTCAGTTTGAGTCTGTTCCAATTTTTTTCCTCAAAAGAGGAAGCTTGTATTCCTAACTCTGGCACCAGAAATAAATTTAAGCATTATCTCACCTCCTGTGATTACTTTGAAAGATCATTGATTTTAAAGGAAGATTTTAATGAAAGATTTTTTTAATTATTTTGGACTAAGAAAGGAGTTTTATCTGCCTATTATGTTGAAAAGAAATATAGCCCATAGTGGAGTTCTAAACCACACTTCTTTTGCACCTCTACACACAAAGAAATTTGCATTCTCCTCTTGGCAAGGCAAAAAACCAGACAGATTGATAGGAAATCAGGTTTTCTGGCTGATTGTTAAAGATGTTTCTTTGATTTGTGCAGAACAGCATGAAGATGACACAAGATAAGTAATGCAACAATACAGGAGAAGGAAAAGGCAATTTCAAGGTGCTCAAAAACCTGACTTTGGAGTTCACACGGGATCACTCTCAGTGGGCATTCATGCTACATTTTAATTTCCTTAAAACAGTTTTATCACTGAAAGGAAAAGGGAAGTAAGGAGAAAACAACCAACAAACTTATAGTCAAATTTAAATTACAGAACAGTCCTCCCATTTGTTTTTTTGATAGTATTTTTTCACAGCTGAAAATAATGGTGGTTTCTTTTATTTGATAGCTATTCATCTAACAGAATGGTACAATAGCATCTCAGGAGAGATCACTTATTCAGTCTGAGCTAGACAACTGTGCTCCTTCTATAGCCAGCTGTGGGGGATTGGTGCCTCTGGAGGGCAATTAAGCTCATTTTATGATGGGTGTTTAAGAGGGAGATCTACAGAAATAGCTATATTTCTCCATTAACTATGGACAGTCTAAGGGAATAGCTTAAATTGGACACTTAACTTCAAGACAGCAAAAAGTAGAGGTGAGTCCTAGCTCTTGTCACTATGCAATATAAGTCCTCATCACTCACAATGGTTATATTCAGCTGCAGATAAAGATTTGTGGGTGACTATATTGCCCTCTGTGTATCATCCTTACCCCCAAACTTATGTACTTCAAAGACCCAGCCTGCTGAACTCACTACAACTTTTCAATTTGTTGCATTATTACAGGATTCACAGCTCTTACAAAGTTGTAGATGAAGGGTATTCTGGTCAAACCCCAGTGCCAGAAATAAATTTTGCCTTACAAGTTACAGCTTTTTATGAGGTGTTCTTGGTATTCTTTTCTCACCTTTTAGTCAATATCAATATTAAAAAGCCTTTGCTTGCAGTATTCAGGAAGGAAATATTCAGTATGAGTGCAGAACTCAGGTTCCCTATTCAGTGAAGAGGTACATAAGAAAATATTTGAAAAATAGTGCAGGTATCAGAGTGCTGTGAACGGCTTAGACTGCAAAATTCCAAATTATTTTTCTTGGCATGTCTAACCAAGATCTTAGCCAACAGAGAACATGTACTGATAAAGTCAATGACAAAGCTTGAAAGGGAAACAACTGAAAACACAGAAACAATTACTGCCCAACTGTCTTTGTTTAAGCTGCCATTTACTTATGAGCATTTGGATCTTATTATTTCTGCCAAATTCGTATTTTACTGAAGCCAGGAAAACAAGACAAAACAAATCTCTGTTTTTGAATTTGAGACAGCTGGGCTCTAATGAAGGTGACTCTGAGTTCCCAAGCAAGTGAGAATCAGTGTTAACATAGAAACTGCTCTCATTGTTAGACTGTTAGGAATCATGCATTCATTTCCTGAAGGGAGAAGGGAAATAAGCTTTGTATAATTACTTAGGGATGTGGATCTATGATTGTGTTGCAATGCTGAATTGGAAATTAATTTCTTGCCATGCAAATCAATTTGTGCATTGGAATGATCTCCAAATTTTTGCTAGACTCTAAGCCATTTGAGACTTAGATTTCCTCAAGGAGTGCTTAAGCAACCATTCTACTGAATGTGTGGAGGATGATGTGCTCACAAAATTGTACAATAATTTAGGCTGAAAATGACCTCTGGAGGTCACCTATTCTGACACTTTCTCAGAGGTCTTTGGGAGAATCAATGTCAAAGTCAGAGCATAGGTAGACCTTTAATAGAAATTAATATTTTTCCCCTAATTTTCCTACTGCTGTAGGAAAGTAGCCCAAGATACTTGCTAAGGACAAGTTAAACTACTTCTGTTGCTCTGCACTATCTACCAAGCCAGTCATCTCATCATAAAGGCATTCTAGACCATTAGGCATGACTTTGCCATTGTAAATCCAGGCTGGTCAGTTCACATTCTTATGATTTCTATACCTGGACTAAGCTCAAGCAAGATTTGCTTCATAGTCTTCCTAGTGTTACACTAAAAATCTTGTTTTGGTCAAAATGGATAACATCTGGCAAGTGCTGATAAGAATTTATTGTTAGTTTAACTCAATCCAAATCTACCAAAATACAACAGTTATTATTCCAATGAGATTGACTGAAACATTTCCATTTCATAATGCAATTAAGACTGACACACACAAACTTTACAGGTCCTAACCCATTCCTTAGTTTACCCTCAAATATTCTTGTAAAATCAACCAGCTTAATTTTACTGAATAATGAGAGTTTATTTTATAAAACAGTAAACCCTAATGACGATTTTGACTTCAACTCTTTCCATTTTGTGTTTTCTTGTGAATGTTTTTGTAAGTTTCCTGAGAGTTTCCTTCTTGCTTTTTCTTTACTGGTTTCTACAAAATTTAAATCACCTTAAATTGACTATCAGCCGAAGTTATTAATTAACTTTCCTCAGTTGCAATTAACATAAAGGATTAATGTTTGCTACTTAGTGATTTCAGGGATTGTCAGAACTCCACCTTGTAAAGTATTACAAGAGCTAAGCTGAAACAATTTAGGCAACAGCCACTTACCAAAATACTTTTTTAAATAGGCAAACCATGCTAAGATCATGTCTAGTCAATATAAGCTTGAAATAGTCCTTAGACCCTGTCTGACCAGGGCAGCATGAAGGCTGTTTTACTCTCTAGTAGTCACAGAAGGAATTTTATATACTGGGCTATACACAGCTAGGAACACAACTAGGCTGGAAAGTCGTAGGCCTTGACATTTTAAAAGATAAACATGTCAGTCATCACACATGTATAAGACAGATTTAATTTTCTCCAGTCAAATTATTTCCTTCTGTATAAATAATGTTCATTAATATCAGAGACAGAACTTGGCTAACCCCTATTCCCATGTTAGGTCGTGGAAGTACTGAATCATCTTTTCATACCTGCTTTATGTACCTAATGAATATAAACTAAAGGAACAGGACTGGAAATAAGGAATGGAGATTATTTTGTCATCAGGGCAACTAAATCCCAATATCTAAGACATTTTCTCTAATTGCATACAAAGTCTAACAGAAGCAATAAATAAACTGAAACTTCCTGAGTGTTACCACAATACCTTAATTACAAAATTATTTTTGTCTGAGTTTTACAAAGCTAATGGAAAAAAAAAATCTAAAAAATTCAAGATTTTTGACTTTTGAACTTGTCACACATTATTTCCCCAAGTCATACATATTTTGAGGATTTTTTTTGCTTGTTTCTAATTAATCCTATCTATTTCATTCATCCCATATTCTTTTCTATTCTCTTTTGTTGTTGTTCCTCTGACATGCAATTTATTTCTCCTTTTACTGATTAGAACCTTCATTCTAAGTTCTCTTCTCTTGGCTTTTAGAAGATTCCCTATTTCCAGTGATAGAAAGTTGTTATCTGATTAGAAAGACTGTCTGTCTTCTCACATTATGCCATCAATGCAGTGAATGCAAACACCGCTAACCAGCTTGTTGAAATCAAAAGCAGACTTAAGCCAGACCTGCTGAGTAGAGTGTGAAGGGTAATTGAGCAGAATGTAATACTAAAAGCAAAATATTTGTTTTTGCCATTTAACACAGCACAATGCCAAATCTGGGTTTTTTTAGAGAGGTAAGCTCATTTTTTAAATCATTCTCTAGTGTTAAATGCATTAAAATCATTCTTATTAGAGAGAAATCATTGTCCTGATTAATTCTACTGCAAACCTGAAACAGATTTTTTATTTTAAGCTTCCTTTGGATAAAGTAGCATTGGAAAAACCCTGTCTTACTCTTCCTTCATTTATGTCATGCTTATTTTCAGAAACTTAACTGAATTAAGCAGATATAAGTCCAAACTTAAGATGCTTTTTCAATTTGATATAAACTTTTTTATGTTACAACATTGTGCAGAAAATCTTATGATCATACAATTTATTAACATTATGACAGCTCATTATGTTTGTCCAGAAAGCAGTATTTCCCTTTTACAAAAAAGAAAGAAAAGATTATATAAAACCTAGTTTCTGTTCTGATGCAGGATCAAAATTTGATATGTTTGATTTCTTAGTGGCTAGCCAGAAAAAAAGAAAACAACATTGAGATCAATGGCATATAACAGTTTTTCCATCTCCCTTGTGCATATCCTGACATGTCAACTATTATCTAGGTCAGTGTGATTCTCTGAGACCTGAATTTAACCTTTGACTCAGGAAAATTTTAGCACTTCTGTCAAAATAATTATTTTCGTACAGAAATGCCCGGTTTTAGTAAATATGCAGCAATATCTCAAATTTCTATGTAGCTACTTAGCTCAGTCTTCAGAACACTGTAATAGCCAAGGCTGTGCATCTTAGCTGGATGAATCTTTATTCATGTATTTATTCCTAGGTTGAAGTTAGGATCTGTGTCTGTATGGTTTCTTTGACAAAGACAGATCTCAAACAGTTAGTTTGTGTCAGCCACAGCAGACTCTGAAGCCATGGTCAAAAAGGTTACACAGGTTTTACGGTTGTGGAAAGGTTTTTTCTCATATTTAATAGTGCATGAAAATTGATTTTTTCATGCACAAGGCAAGACTGTAGCAGTGCACTTGGCAGAAGCTGCTGCTTTTGAGCTTCAAGTTTGGTGGGAAGAAAGACAAGGCAATGCCCTCAACCTTCTTCCTCCAATATCTGAACCCTCTACCTGAGCTGTGGTAAAATCCCATATTTCTCTTGTGTTACCTGTATTCATACCTTAGATCCTATATATGGCTATGCCCTGGAAAGCTCTTCCCCTACACTGGTCACTTTGAACTACACGGTTTCCCATTGGGTTTCCTGGTCCCAACTCTCTTTTAAAGAGCCCTGCAGGGCTTCCTCGTCCTCTTTCTTCTGGGTTACCCCAGCCACCTGGATGTCTCTGGACTCACTTCCTGGATCCTCATAACGCAACACTGGATTCACAATACATTGGCTGTTATCCCAGAGAAGAGCCCTCTGTGTAGCCTTTCATTCTCATCGTCACTAGAATACCACGCCTGGGGAAACTCTCATTCTAGAGCCAGCAGAAATAGGTTATCTGCAGTAGCTAGAACTCTGTCCTTTGGGAGAGTTGTAAAACCATTACAACTCATCCCGTCAGGGATTCTGCTCTCATAAAGGC
Organism: Climacteris rufus; assembly: GCA_013398175.1. Lineage (NCBI taxonomy): Eukaryota > Metazoa > Chordata > Aves > Passeriformes > Climacteridae > Climacteris > Climacteris rufus. The sequence goes on along the minus strand of VZRZ01000909.1, from coordinate 40,083 downwards.
GCTGTCGCTACCTCGAGAGCATCTGGGACAAGCGCCTTTACAAGACAACATGACAGGTTTAGATTAGATATTACTAAGAACTTCCTCGTTATCAGGGTGGTGAGTCACTGGCCCAGGTTGCCCAGAGAAACTCTGGATGTCCCATTCCTGGAAGTGTTCAAGGCTAGCTTGGATGGGGCTCCGAGCAACCTGGTATGGTGGAAGGTATCCCTACCCATGGCAGAAGTTTGGAATGAAATGAAGTGTAAGGTCTATTACAACCCAAACGATTCCATGACACTATGAAGACAATTATGTACATCTTCAGACTTAAAATCCAGTTCACAATTCTTAATTTCCAATCAAGACAAAAATATCACAGAAGGAATTAATTTAATTGTGCCTATAATCTATTTTCTCCCTCAAAAAAAAAAATCCCTCAAAAATCCTAATGATCACATGTACCAGAAATCATTAAAATACTTCTGAGTAACTTTGGTTTGGCTTCATTGAGAGCACCAAGTGGGATCTGTTTTCCAGGCTGGTTACCACATCTATAATGCTACTCAAGCTACAGAAAACTGTTTCCGTTTTTCTTAAAAAAAAAAAAAAAAAAAGGAAAAGAAATTAAAGAAATTTTATATTCCTCTAATGAGACATGTTGTCTTCATTAGCATTCCTGTGAGGTATTATACAAAACAAACTGAACAAGCCTGTTCTGTACAAAATAACTACTTTGGTCTGCAATCAAGTATCTTGCTTTACGTCTTTGTGCTGTTCACCACTTTCCCTATTAGTTTTAGCTGATTTCACACTGTGTGTATAGTTAAATGGTACTGTCAAATGCAATGCTGTGGTATTTTGTCTGCACATGACACTACAAATAACTATATGCTAATATTAACCTAGGCGTTGAAATTTATCACACAGCTTAACCAGGGTCTTATTTTCGATGTATCTTTCCTACAAGCCACATAGCTATCTTCCAAATACCTTCCTTTATAATAATATAGGTGGTGTATGAGTTTTTCAGTGTATCATTGGTTCCAATGTTAAAAAATAATCATTTAAAAAAAAAAAGGAAAAAAAGCATGCATACTAAAATTCCTCAACTCTTCCTTAAAAAAATACAAAATTCTTATACGCCTTGCACAAAGATGACTGTAAAAGGCTGGATAACCTGTTCTAGAAAGGAAGAAAATTTAAAAAAGGGAATTAAAAATTGTCCATGGAATTACTGTGAAAAAAATCCAAGATCAGGATATCCTCACCTGAATCCTCATTATTTGCAGATTGGTTTATTATCTGAGTAGTTAAAAAATATTAATTCATTGTTTCTTCTTAAAAGAACAACAATAACAATCCAAGTAATTGAAACTCATATAGTCCCCCGAAAAAGTGTAGAAAGTTGTATCTCATAGAAAAGAGCATCTTGCCAAGCCAGTGTCTTCACAATGCAGTCAAAAGGGAATTCAGTCAATGGTTTACTCTTTTCACCATTGTTATTATATCAGTTTTGTAGATAGTGAAACCAAAGCAGAGGTAAACAAGGTGAAATTAGGTGAGATATGTTAAGTCACAGCCAGAGCTGTCCCACAGTTACAAGTCTGTTAATTTCAAACAATCTGACTCATGTTTTCTCCTTTCTTCCTGCAACTTTGATCTACAGATGTAAAATCATGTGACAAATTAGGAAAGAATAACTGAGGCATAGAACCAAACAATGCATTTTTTATTTAAAGTTCTTTTACCATAACTTTTGTCCCCCTTGAGGAGAGCACTACTCACAAATTTTAAAATTACTGTGAAGGACAAAATGAAACAACAGAATGCAAGTATTGGCGAATATCCATTTGGCACTTCAATAGATCTAATATTACTACCTGAGCAAAAAGAACCTCAGGGACTCCATTCTGCTTTCACTTATGTCAGTAAATCTAGAATAACTTCACTGCAAATGCTGCAGTCAATAGTTATTCCTGATTTACACTTATGAAGCTGAGAGAAAATGGGGCTTTAATTGATCAGCAAAGGCTGTCTCCGTGTAGATTTTTCTCCAGGAGTCATCTTACTGTAGCAATTTAAAGAAAAAATAAATAATAAGATTCAGACACCACAGTAAGCCGTTAAGGAAATTATATATCAAATAAGCCCCAAAAAGCCTGGAGAATTGCAAACAGAAGTGTTGCCTTACAGGTCTCATTCCTTATGTAGATTTAAATAATTCAATTGTTGAATAAATCTTCTATATTCTATTTATTCAAGCATTTTCAACTTTCATTTCCCAGCAGCCATGCCAAGAGCCATAAGAAAGAAAGGGTCTTTTTTGATCATTGACAACAGTGATGTGAAAATAAGTTGCATACCCAAGTTTCTGCATATTGTATAGTAAAAGGATAGATAATAGTATGCTCCCTACAACTATCCTCAGCAAGAGTGGGACTGGAGAAAAAGATAGTTTCTTCCCTAAGCTTAAATAATTCATTGGTTGAATCACTGAATACATCTCAGGTTCTGTCATGCATTCACAGATTTTCTGTGATACTTTGCTGACAATAAAATTTAAAACCAAACCAAACAAAAACATACCTAGACTTCTCTTAAAGAGGCAAGAGTCTGATAAGAAATGTCTGTAGTTTCAGAAAATTTACATCATAATTAAGATGATTACTGTGTTCATAGTAGTAACTTTTACAGTAGTTGAAATATGTTTTTATTATGTATTTTAAACAATTGTTCAGTCTTTTATCTGGAGTTCTTCGATCAAGTATGAGCTACAGGGAATTCAGAAAAGCTTTTTGCACTTCCCATGTTCTTTTGCTGAAATCAAAGTGATGGGGTTATCACGTTGTCAAATGCTATTGTGTGACAAAAGTCAGCACAATACTGACAAGGATTGAATTGACCCCTATTCAGTTTAAAGTTTTGTGTGCTGTTGCCTCTGTGGTTTGACTGGAGAAACACAGCAGATCAAGTTTGTTGTGTTTTCATTCTGTAGGGCAATAATTGCCTTGATAATTGCATGCACGGATTTGCCATCCCATTGCCATATAATCTGAGCACTTAAAGCTCTTTCTAGGATTCATTGATTATGCATAGGTAAATGAAGACATGAAATTCTGCAAATGCAGTCTTCTCTGGGGCAGAAATTAGGTAATACAGAAGTGCAAGACAAAGAATCTTTTGAATCTTTTCGGCAAACCTTGTGTTACTTGCCAGGTTTGTTTAGCAATTACATACAGCCTGGGAACACATACTTGCATGTAGCAATTCCACAGTGATGAAATTTTGTCTGTTCACTTGTCTCACAGCTGTTTAGCCTGCCTTCTCCACCCAACACTAAGCAAAATTTATCAAGAAGGCTTTTTGAACTAAACTGCTAACCTGATATTGCAGTATCACAGAATGGGTTACTGTGGAAGGCACCACAGTAGGTCATCTGGTCCAATCTTCTGGCTCAAGCAGGGTCATCCCAGAACACATTGTTTGGGGCTGAGTTCAGGTGGTTCTGGAATATCTCCAGTGAGATACTGCTATTGAGTAAGGCCTCACTTTCATCTGACTCTCTTATTCCGCTGGAGTATTGGAATGGTAAGAGTTCCTGTGAAACAGAAGAGCTTCTCACAAGATGAAGAAACAGCAGTAACAGTTTCCTGGAGACATGAAAATTTTAGGTGAGTTTGTGTCTTGTTACCTGATTCTGTGCTGTAAGGGAAATGTTCTCCAAAATTCTTATCCGCTGATTATTAAGAAGAAAACAAATGTTTTATACCTTACTGTTGAGCAGAAAACTTTTCATCCAAGGAAGATGTGGACATTGATAGGAAAGAGATGAGGAAAAGCAAGTGAGCATCCTTCATCTCTGTATGTCACCAGTATATTGCTGGAAACATAAGAATAAAAGGCCTGGCACCTTGAGTTGGCATTGGGTTGTACAGCACAAACATATCTAAGAAGGTCAAAGTACTAAAGTCTTTTGTCAAATACCTTCCTGCCACTTCTCAACTGATTTAAAGTTAAACCAGAGCTAGGAATGGTTCTCTTTATTCATTACTTTTGCCTGAACTGTCAGAGATCCATTATATCACTAACCATGGTGTGAGGCTTGTGTGTCTACAAACTCTTAAAATGGTACTAAACTGTATTTATTTAAATATTAGGTCTCCAAAATCTTATTCTCATTTCAGTATTAATTAAGGATTTTTTTATTGTCAAAAATACTGTTTTCAAATTGAAATAGTAAAAAAAGGGCACTTAAAAAAATAAACTTGTGAAATAAAGAGGGGGGAAAAAAGTAAACCAAAGGGACATTTGTGGTTTATCATGATGTAATAATTTTTCTGCTTCATTAAGTACAAAATTTTTTCATATTACTCAGTAACTTTCTGAAGGATAGATATGCTTATGAAAGGGTATTATTAACATTCACTTGGACTAAAAAATAAGCTTTGATAGTGTTTGAAAAAAATTGATTTTCTTCATCTGTCTGCCCTTTAATTTGTCATCACAGTGAATACTGGACCATACATTCTTGGCTTTCTCAGATAAAAGTCTACTGATGAAAACAATATATCTTAAACTAAAACTTAGCAGTTATAAAAAGTATCCAAACAACCTGGTATTGAAAAGAGCTATGGGAATCACAAGGAACCTAAAAAGGCTTCAGAGTTCACTGAGACATTGTCTGAAAAAAATGAAGTGATGAAGACTTTTGAAAAAGAAAAATTTGGTGACCAAAACAAGAAGTATAGAAACAGAAGCATGAGTGAAGAATTTTTATTTTTTTCTTTCAGAAAATATGTCCTGAAATAACTTTAGAGATGAAAAATAGGAGATCTTGCACACATGCATGCATAGAAGGATATGTTCAAGGAGGCTTTCTCTGCCTATTGAAGCTTTATTTTTGACGTTCCATGTTTGAAGTTTCCTTTCAGGAACATTCTGTCTCTATTTTTTGTTTTCCTCTCAAGAGTTTGCAAAAGAAAAGGGCAAAAAAATAGCTCTGCTGTCCTCATACATTTTTCCTGTTTCTTGAGTTAGCTCAGGGTGGGAGGTGGAGTTTGCTCTTCCTTTCATTAGTTGCTTTGAGATTCATATCTTTTGTTCTTCGAACTCTCTTATTTGAAATGCTTTTCTTTAAGTCAGCAGGGAGCAAGGGTTGATGAGCCCCAGCTTCAGCTACAGCCTTGGGGCAAAGAGTCTTCTTTTTGAATAATAGTCTTACGGTTTTGTTGTATTTTATTTTTCTCTGAAATGTATCTTGGATATGTTGATTTGTAAAAGGCTCTTCCGAGGCTTGCACTTGTCCTCTTTTCTTTATAGTTTTCTGACTTTTTTATTTTTCCCTCACTGTGTTATAAGTTTACAGAATGTTTATACTTCTTTATTCCAAAATCCCCATCTTGTTTTTTTCTATTATGACTTTGATAGATATATATTTCCATTCTGTGTTTTACTTTTCTTAAACTGATGTAAGATCAGAGTAAACATTTGCCACCTGTCTTCCTAGATATTTAGTGAGAACAAGTATTGAATATCATGGTGCATTCAGTTTTCATACATAAAGGATTTTTACTGGGACATTACATGCCACATTTCATTGTTTAAACCAGCACTTAGAAAGATGAATACCATGTAGGTCTGGGAATTTTGTTAAGAGACAAGAGGTAAAATTTTCTGCAATGTTTTTGATTTATTCCTAGTTTTCATGTTTCCTTCAATATAACCTAGTGCTTAAAGCACTTACTTAAGAATCATCCTTTCTGAGCCTGAATGAGTTCTTCTGTTACCCAAGGACAGCCCTATCCCCTAAATATACGTAAATTCGTGACTCGTGTTGAGGTATTCCTGGCTACACACTGGCTCATCAATATTCATAGGGAGAAAACATGAAAAAGAAAACATAATTTGGAAGCCTAATGCCTCTGATACTCCACTGAGAGAAAGGAGGTCTGTGTTCTAATCCTTGTTTTCCTTATTTATCTCTTAAATTACCAGTCAAAAGGGAAATCTGTGGTTTTCTCATTTCATGCTGGTACTGCCTTTTCACTGTAGTATAACATTTCAGATTTCACAGGCAGCATATTCATTCCACACAATCCCATGAAGTTCTTTGTGTCTCAGAGAGCTGCACTAAAAGGTGTCTGACGTTCTTTTCTTGTGAAAAGCAGGGCCCTTCTCTTGATTGAGAAAATTATCACTTTCAAAAATGCTGTATTCAATCCCAGTTAATCACACAGTTTAGCTTACTTACTTGAATTTGCTTCATTTTGCTTTGGTCAGTAGATTTGTTTGGAACTTGACATTATCCATTCTGGGAAGCATGTGTGACATTTTGCTATGAGAGGCTTTTTTTTGCTACACATATCGATCCTTAAATGTTCCCCAACCAGTGTTAAAGATGCTGAAAGCACCCATAGTCACTGTTTGATTAATTTGTACATGTTTCTCTTTTCATTTTAATGTATGTTCCCTGTCCATTGGGAAATGTCTTTGGCATATTCCTCATGACCTCTTAGTCTTTAACACAGACCTTTGGAATAAATACATTCAAAACCTTTTACCCTAATGTAAATGGGTACATCTTGCTCTCTCTCTGTTGTGGCCTGGGGGTAGGGGGACACAAGCTCTATATACTTTTATCTGTCCAATTCATTTCATTACTGATCGAAAGCAATATCTTCATAACACCAGCTGTAATCATAATCTTCCCAGCTGTAGCAGAAGTGAGTCTCCAGATTTTGTTAATGATACAATTCAGAGTTCAAGACAATTAAATTGCTGCTGATGGCTTTATACTTTATTTCTCATTATTACTATTATTTTGTTTCTCTATTTCATGTTTCTACTTCTTTGTAAAATCTAGTCCTCTTCATCCCAAAAAGAAATGTATGTTCACTACAAAAATCTCATGCTTAGAAGAAAGTTGAAAAGGTTTTCAGTGTACAGCATGCTGTTAAAAATGTTCATAACACTATTCAAAATCTGAGGAAAATTAGTAGCGCAGACAAAACAGAGGTGATCATTCTATATGATAAAATGCTGAGACAGTTCAACTGAAATGTTTTACAGAACTGTGTGTTTCCAAAGGCTTTTTGCCAGAGAGAAGATATCTTGTTGCATTATTTTGAATTTAGTTTGTTCTCATAAACTTAAACTGTCTAATTTTGAAACAGGAAAAATATTCTATTTGACATCACCCTTTGAGGCTCTTGTCTATTACATTAATGGTAATTAATATAATATTTGTAATACTATAAATTAATTATTATATACACAGAAACATTTTGTGCTTATTTTTGATTATGCTTCTATGATGCTTCTAAATATAATTAATTACTCAATGCAAAACCTCAACATTTTGATCCTTTAGTTCTTAAAATTAATTGATAGTGTTGAGAGAAAAGCTTTCAAATATCAATTTTTTTTTCTTTTTTGTGCCTTCATTTAAAATCTAAATCCATGTTAGAATGCCACAACTTCCTGTAAAAAAGTCAATTTTTTCTGAACACCGCAAAGGTAGAAGAGTTCACAAAGAATTGTAATGGATGCACTCTTGTTGGAAATTTTTAGAATAAAATCTGACATCTTTATACAAAATATGCTTCATTTCAGCTCCTGAGAGGAATTTGTAGCTTGTGTGTCATGGAAGAGAAAAGTCTCGAGTTGGAGAACTATGAAGAGATTCTTTGAGGTGGTATGCGGTGTGGTTTTTTTTTTCTGTTTTTGTTTCTTTCCTTTTTTGTTTAATATATTGGGATGTGTGCGTAAGAATGTCCGTAAAAACCATCTGACTCTTCCTCTGGTTTCTGACCTAGCTTGCAGATGCCTGTGGAAGGATTTTGACGTATGCTAAAATTATGAAGTTATTTGTCCCCTGCTGTATGTGCCATTTCCATTCATCAGTGATATTGGGACTTCCTGAACCACAGATTGTGTACACTCTGTTGTTAACAACATCCAGGGTCAGACCCTCCTTGTTCATATGGGCAGGAATTTTTAAAAGGCAGCTTGCAAGCTGTTTCAGCCAACAATTTGTCTTGTAGGTACAGTTCTGCTTGGTCCTTATGAGGCTCTCATAATTAATTTATGAACATCTACTTTATTCTATGTTAAATAGATTCTTTCTCATCACTTAGGTGTAGTTGGCAACTTCTAATCATGCATTAAGATCATCTGGTGTAAATACAGCCATCTGGAAGATAAGCATCCAGTTTCAAATAGTCATCTAGGTTCTTTCTTGCAATCAGCAGAAAGAGATATTAAGCAGTTCCCAAGGACAATTTAGCCTGTTGCAAAATAAGTGACTGCTTGTTGGAATGAATTCCTCTTTAGATGTCTTTAGATATGACCCCTCTGGGTTGAATAAGAAGCCCAAATAAAATAGCTTAGAAGCTCTGTTTTCACATGGTTATCTCTGAGAAGGATCTCACCTACACTGACAAGGACAGCTTCTGTTGTGCAACTCTTTCTCTCCTCAGTTCACTAATGTGATGTTAGTGACCCAAGTCAACAGGCCTGCCTTCCTGCTAACATAATAGCACGTAGAAACTACAATTATGCTAATAAATGAAATAAGAGGAGAACTGTTTTCTGGTCCATCCCAACTTGGACTTAACGACATTAATTTACCTCTCCATACAAATCAGATGCCTCCAGACTACCTACTAGCCCAAAATTACATTAACTTGAGACTCTGTCTGAATGAAATCTGACAGAGCAGTAGATGAACTAGTCTGACCTGATTATTTAATACCATGGGTGATTGCAGAACAGATTTTTTACTTGTGCTTTGGCCTGATTAGTCACAGAATCATAGAATCATTTAGTTTGGAAAAGACTTCTAAAGTCATCAAGTCCAACCTTTGGCTGACATCACCATGTTAACTAGACCACAGCAAAAATTGCAATATCCAGTAATTTCTTGGACATCTCCAGGAATGGTGACTCCATTACCTTTCTGGGCAGCCCATTACAGTGCCTGACAATAATTTCTGTGAAGAAATTCTTCCTGCTGTCTAACATGAACCTTCCTTGGCACAGCCTAAGGCTGTGTCCTCTCATCCTGTCACTTGCTGCCTGGGAGAACACACGGAATCCTACCTGGCTTCACCCTCCTGTCAGGAAACTGTTGAGAGTAATAAGGCCCCTCTGAGCCTCCTTTTCTCCAGGCTGAACCCCACCAGCTCCCTCAGCCACTCCTAATATGAGTTGCACTCTGAACGCTTCCACAGCTCCATTGCCCTTCCCTGGACACGCTCCAGTTCTCAATGTTGTTCTGGCTGTGAGAGTTCTGGAACTGGACACAGCACTCGAGATGCTGTCCAGCACAGCACTGGTCCCGCTGGCCACACCATTGCTGGCACAGACCAGGTGCCTTTGCGCTTCTTGGCCATCTGGACACACTCCAGCTCCTGTTCAGCTGTTCTTGACCAGCACCCCCAGATCCTTTTCCAGACTGAGCAGCTTCCCAGCCACTCTGTCCTCAGCCTGAAGCAGCAGGGGCTTGTTGTGACCCAAGGGCAGGACCCAGCATTTGGCCTTGTTGACCCTTATATTTGCCTTGGCCCAAGGATCCAGCCTGTCCAGATTCCTCTGCAGAGCCTTCCTGCCCTCCAGCAGATCAGCACTTCCACCCAAAGTCAACTGGCATCACATCTGTGCAATAGTCCGGGTCTCTCTCACATGGATTCATTGGATGGGTAATGTTTTGTGCAAAATGGCACAAGGTTTTTCAAATTCTTTAGTGTACTAGAGAAAACTCTGGTCCTTCAGTCTATTGTGATCTTCACAACAAAGTCAATAGTGGTGGGTAGCTTTCATCTTGTGACCACTTCTTACCATGATGTTTCCAATCATTGCACACTTGCTTTGTGCTCATTCTGGATGTTTACTATGCTTGCCTATAAATAAGAAAAGAAAAACAAACAAAAAAGAGTGATTTGCACACAGATTGGTTTGAGAATTATAGGACTTAGCTGGTTTTGAGTTTGATTTGTTTGTTATTTTTTTTTTCCTTCTGTTTAGACCATTTACCTGAGCTACCATATATAAATATATATAAAAGTTTTCAGGAGTCACCTGAAATTACGGGAATTAATTAATTTGTTTGTATGACAGAAGCCTACATCTAGTGAGAGGATAATGTCTCTTTACTTGTTTAAATGGGTTCAAGATATCACTATAAATGTGTGGAGATTCTTTGTTTATGAGAACAGTGTCTACACATCTCAGTAAAAGTTTTAATTTTTCTTTTACAGATCCTGTAATCCTATCCCTATATTCCTCCTCAAGACAAACATTTTTCACTCAAGGCTTGTTGCTTTGTATTGTTTTTAAACTTTTCCTTATAACTCATCTTTTATGAAACAACAGACTACTCTCCCAAGAATATCTGAAAGAAAGAGGACCCAGTGGGTCAGATGCACATCCTTGATTTTCTACAATAAAGTTCATTAGGAAACCAGAGTAATTTGGTTAGATGGCCCAGTAGAGAGAATATTCAAGCTTTAAATAAATACACAATAAAAATAGCACACTGTTACTATAGGGTTACTGGACTGTAGCAGTAAATGAACTGAATAAAATTTTATGGCTTCTTAACATGCTGAGGTTTTGCAGTGTCGTCCATCTTGTAGCCTAACAACATTTCCCAGCCTGCTATCAGTGAAACTAATAGTGCGAATGGAAATTTTATGAAAAATGGGAAATCTACGTTGGTTTTATATTGTGTCAGTAGAATGAATAAAGACTATATTTTGGCATTAATAGCTAATGGTAGAAAGTGTGGAGGGAGAGAGAAAAAAAGAATGGCTACATTTTCAGCTTTTGAATTGATGCTTTTTAAAGAGTTGGCTGTAATTATTATACTTGAATGTGATTATCATTAAGCTGATAAATTATTTAGTAAGAAGGTGAACAACGCGAAGAGATCATTGATGTATTCAAGCATCTTAGTTGTATTCCATAAGTCTCCTTGTGACTTCCAGACTGCTGTATTAATCACATGGATACCACAGATATGTTCTGTTATTATCTTTCATTCCAAGGTCAAAGTTTTGTACTAACATATTGTATGGGAAGGCGTAGGTGGGGGAGAAGAAATCTCAAAATTATTAATCATACTGCAGAGCAATGATAACAATGGTTCTTTACTGGCTTCAAATGGATTCTTTAATGCCCCTCAAGCCAAGATGTCATAATGACCTCAGTATCAGAGCCCCTTAGACAGCATAGATAACACTTAAAGTGGATGCATGGGAAGCAGCAGGTACAACAGCGGCAGACCGGCACCCAGTCGAGTTCTGCTTCTGAGCAGCCAGAAGCACAGAAGCCCAAGTGTGGGAATATGCTTTCAAAAGAGAGTTCTGGATGGCTTTGCTTACATGTCAAAAGGAAAAAAAAAAAAAAAAAAAAAAAAGGGAAAAGACAACTTATTGAGTAATAAGGAATAAACATGAGAATGTTTTTAAAGGAAAATCAGAGCTCAATTCCCTTTTCAGAAATAGTGACAACCTCCTGAGTGAACAGCACAAGCACACTGTTTGATAATATATCAGCATGCTACTAGTAAGTAACACATCCATAGCTGTTAAAACACTGTATCTGCCAGATATAACCCCAAATCTCATTTAAATCAGCTGTGCAAATGCTCACATGAGCTTTCTGGTAATAAGTTTTTCCTAAAGGTTTTGTTCCTTGAATTAACTGTGACTGTTCCTTTAATATAATAATTTACCAAATACTTGAAAAAATCAGACTGATTTATTTTAAAGGAAAAGAAATAATACCAGGTATTAATAAAATAACCAAAGTCTTAAGAACCCAAGGGTTGAGTCTTAAGTAGATTTTATATATTTGTATATATGATATCAACTTCAAATGTTGATGAATAAGAATATTGCCAATTTACATCATGGTAGAGCCAAAAGATTGGTATTTTCTCAACCTTATTATGGTATTAAGAGAAACTCAAGGGGCTTTTATCAGACCTTTATTAGTTTGTATGCTAACCAAGTAATTTAAGTAGTCATATCAATTCCCTTTGTATTGTAAAGACAGAGAGAAAGAGAACTAGAGACAGAAGAAGAGGATAAGGAGGAGAAGGATCTTGAGAAGGGAAGAAAAGAAAGGAAGGGAGAGGAAGAAAATAACAGAAAAGCAGAGAGAATAAAAAGGGTAATTCAAAGCATGACTATTTTACTTTGTGTATCAGTCACTGAATTATACTTTCCAGGTGTTTTTCTCACCAATGACTATAAATGAAATAAGCATAACTATTTAGTAGTAGCCAGATTACTAAATCAATTAAAATAAATTCCATCTTTAGTGACTTGCTATTGAACTTATCATTCGTCAAATGGTCTCGGTCATGACTTGTTCCTGAAATACCTTAGTAGCTAATATGAATTTTGGAAGAAATATTACTATTACTGAAATAAATTTAATAGATTTTAAAAAATAAAACTTCCTCAAAATCAATTTGATCTTCAAATATTTTCAAAGAAGAATATAATCTCTGTAGTCTAGTGAATTGTATTTTATGCTCTTGTTCACTGCAACATTTTGAAACAAAAATGACGACGTTTGGGGATTTTATTCCTATTATTTTGCTAAATCTCTATTTGAGAAAAGATTGCAAAATGCAGACAAATATTGTGAAATTATTTTCATATTTCTTTCCTTGTATAAGGCTGGAAATGTTGTTCATACCAAATCCTTAAGACAATTTTCCTTTCTCAGTTCCCCCCAGAAAATCAGTTCAACAGTTTTCCTTTTTATTTCTTGTGCCTTTTTTTTTCCTCTTTTACTTTTTATACTGAAGATATTGGCAGTATAATAAAAGAAAAAAAAGGTAAATTTCAAAGATTTGATACTATTCTCATGACTTTCATGTAACATAACAGACACAGAGACCTTGTTTTGGCCCGGGGAAAAAAATGACTTTTACTTTTGAAGAACACAAAAACAATAATGTTTTCCATATCAACGAAGCTTATGCATAAAAAGTTAAAATATTATATGCCGTGTATGGCAAGAAGTTGTTGGGAAGGCTAGAACCATAGTTAAATAATTTATTCAGTTGAATTTCAATATTTGTGATGATTTTCTTATGCCATTCTTATGCAGACACATTCAAAGATGTTTTATTATCGTTAGAAAAAAAGATGCCTGCTTTAGCTTAATTAATTAGCTGGAGTTATTTATAAATTGTGCAATGTGCCCGTTTCTTTGTCTATATGTGCCTCCTCTGTTTCTTTGTCTATATGAGTAGAATTAAAACATATTTTAGAAATTACTGATCTTACTTTAGTCAGGCATAGGGACGATATGACCCCTTCTGGAGTGATTTATGAAAATATATGAATCTTATTCTTGACTCTTTTTCGTGTTAGTGACTTACAAGATATAACTTAACACAAATCAGGTCTTCTGCCTTCTCCAGATCTTCCTGTTTTGCTGATGGTCTGTAATAACACATCAGTTTTGTGAGGCTGTCTCAATGAAATCCACATCTCAGAAACGGAAAGCATTTCTGGCACAATAGTGAAGAGAATAGAAAAAAAAATATAGTAAGGGGTTAAATTTGCAAAGGGAAAAACAGTCTTTGTGTCATGCCAGCAGCTGTGAACAAAATTAATTTGCCTTTCAAATATAACCCCTAGGGAAGATCCCAGGAGTGTTATGTGAAATAGGAGGTTGTAAATGTCCCAGAGACCTTACGCAGTTTTAGGGCTTGTTCGGAATCAAAAGTGAAACCTAAATAGTGCTAAAAAGAGAATGAAACAATAAAATAAAAATGTTTGAACTCCCATTGTAGATTGTGTTTAGAAGGCAAAAGTCAGACATAACCAAGTCTCCATTCTCCTGCTTCAATTTTGATCTCAACTGTCCTTTGAGTTTTCCTCCATTCTCCACTCTCCTGTTAAACTCAGTTTCTTTTTTGCTGTCTCTTACCTTCTCCAGTTCAGCTGCTATCTCCTCGTTTCTCTTTCTTCACTCTACTTAATTCACCAAAGCAGTTGTGCCTGCTTGATCTGATTGACTTTAACAGGTTTTCTCAGAAGCTGTAAGTAAAGTATGTGGTCTCTGTCCCCTTGTTCCTCTTTCAGCCATGTACTTTCTTATTAACTTTTAAACACTTGAAATCTCCAGGGCAGTGAACCCTCCTAACTCTTTCTGACACAGATGGGAGCTGAAGATAACTGACATTTCATAGGAGCTGCTCAGCATTTCATCGTATTGATACATAAATGCCTGATGGGTCAGATCCAAAGTCTCCTGAAGTCAATGGAAAAATCTCTCATTGACTCAAGCAGGCTTTGGATCAAATCCTATTTGTTTATCTGCCCTTCTGTGTTAACCTTTTATGTTTCTCATCTTTCCCTATCAATACCCCTTGCTAGAGGCAATCTTGGCAGGACTAAAAACATGGTGAAAATTAATAAGGTAACCGCATTACTCCACACCCCAAAAAAAAAAAAAAAAAAAGAAAAAAGAAAAAGAAAAGTTTGCTTGAGTTTACTTCTAATGAGCAAAAGTCTGAGAGCAGAGCAGCATTTAGTTTATTAGATTTCGTGCACTGGACATTTTGCTTTGTCAGCCTCTTACTGAGAAATTAATTTGTGAAATTTCATGTAACTGCGGAGATTCAAATAGATCCAAAATAGAATAGAAAAAGGTACAGGAAGAAGGAAGAAGCAGGAAATGGGGGGAAAAACCCAAATAACCACCCTTCTTGTTTGATTACATTATTTTAATTTTAGATTCTTTCTTCCTTTTATAAAACACATAACTCAATGTGCAGATTCTCTGCAGTTTATAAAGAAAACATGAGATATGCTGATGCATAAAATATTGGGCCCAGCATCACAGTATGTGCAAAATTCCATACAAAATTCAGATGTGCAGTGAAATAGGAATTCCTTATTTCTCATCTAGATTAAAATGGGTGCATAATTTATCTGGTGCAGAACATATGCAATGCTCTTTCTTAATAATTTATATAAAAAAAAGATGTTTTGGCATTTGGTGTCAAGGACAACTCTTGCAAAAGGCTGACAGGAAAGCACATGTTAAAGCCAGGATTTCCTTTAAGTAAAAGGCATCTTATTTATTATCCCCCTTCTTCATTTTAATTTAACAAACACAATAAAAACATTATCAACATTACAAAAATTAAAGTGCTAAATTAGCTTATCTAATAATTAATAAATTTCAAAATACTTTCTTGGCATTGTATGGAAAAGCATAAGCCTTAATATTTGAGATATGTTATGTATGGATCTGTAATGGGAACAAAATCTAGACATCTAAGAAACATTCTCATGATTTAAGTATTTATTTAAATACATAAATTAAAAAAACAGACCATGGGGAGAATAGCAATCCATCCAAAAGTCACACATGTTCTTAGATAACACAGCACTAAGCAAACATTTCATAGCATTGTAAGGGTTGATAAAATTATTCTTTTATTCAATTTGAGCATAGGGAAGACTAACTGAATGGGTCAAGGTTTCTCAGGGAATTTGTGTCTAAGCCGTAAAACTCCTAGCCTATTAAAACACCCTGCACACACCTCATGATCCTATCAGTCACTGCAGGGTCCATAAATAGTGGGTGAAGGATGGAGAAGACTCTTCAAAATGGAATTTCATATTTACAAAATCTACAGGCAGAGAAAGAAAAACAAATTATTTCTCTATAAGAGGACCAGGGGAGCACAGATAGAGCTGAGATTGTTTGAGGAATCAAACTGTTTGCAATTACAGCAGAAATAGCAGCCAGGATTGGACACAGGCACAATCTGATGGAAGGACAAAACAGGTGTACAGCATCACCCTTGTAATGCATCAGGGAATGTAACCATCTACAAGCTACTGCTGATGGGGAACTGGAGTGTTCTTGGTTGTCCATGGAAAATACATCCTTATTAATTAGCAAATCTTGATAAAATGTTGTGAGGAGTTGACCTTGGCTGGATGCCAGGTGCCCACCAATCCTCTCTATCATTTCCACTTTCCAGCTGAACAGGGGGGAGAAAATAAGATGAAGAACAACTTGTGGGTTGAGATAAAGCAGCCTATTAAAGCAAAAGTGAAAGTTTGTTCATGCAGAAGCAAAAAGAAAAAAAAAGAGGTTTATTCCCTACTTCTCATCAATAAGTGAAGTCCGGCCCCTTCCTAGGAAGCAGGACACCAGCACTTCTCTTCATGAAGGTATGTTTCAGAAAATGTTTATTTTGGGTAGGTAAACTGACACCAACACACAGAGAAAACACGATGTGCTTTTTTCCTGTGCGCAAGTATGCATATACGTACAGAAATCTTCAGTGCAATATGAAAAAATTATCACTGGACACCATGAAACAATGGCTGATATGTCCTCTAAGGGTCTTCTTGTTTTGGTGAAATCCTACAAATAGTAAGCTCCAATCTTGAGTAACAGAATTTCTGATTAAATGATGCCAAAAGCAAGGACTTCATTGACTTTGCAACTGCTTTCCAAATCATGGTGAAGTTAGGGATGGTACAATTTTCATGCTGAAAAACCTTTCCTTGTGGATTCACGGTGCTTGGTGGGGAAGGGGCGAGGTGAGCAGGACACAGAAGAGTGGAACTAAAATGTCATTTTGTATTTTCTATCTGGTGCAAGACATTTTAGAGGGAGTAGAATTTCACTGCCTATGTTTAAACTCTTTTCAATTTTGTCTATAGACCTCAAACTTCTATCTCCTCAGCTGTTTATCCAATAAGTAAAAATGCATTACCTTGCTGGAGGTTTCTGAGTTTCCACTCTGGAAAGTATGGTCCTTATGCATATTATTTTTGAAATCTGCACAACTTTGGTACATAACATACAGAAATATATATGTGGCAGGATTGAAGGGAATAAACAAAATTTCTGATTTGTGATATATTTTCCTTAATATTTTTATGCTTTATGAGATTATTAAAAATCAATATTTTCCATCAAAGATGACAAAAACAAAACAACAAAAATTAAACATATATAAAATATTTTTTCATTCCAAAAAGGAAGTTTGGAAGTGCAGAAGTGCAGAAGCGCGGAAGTGTGTAATTGTGGAAGGAAGTGCAGAAGGAAGTGCAGCAGTGTGGAAGGAAGTGCGGAAGTGCGGAAGAAAGTGTGGAAGTGCAGAATTGTGGAAGTGTGGAAGGAAGTGCAGAAGGAAGTGCGGAAGGAAGTGCGGAAGGAAGTGCGGAAGGAAGGAAGTGCGGAAGGAAGGAAGTGTGGAAGGAAGTGTGGAAGGAAGTGTGGAAAGAAGTGTGGAAGGAAGGAAGGAAGTGTGGAAGGAAGGAAGTGTGGAAGGAAGTGTGGAAGGAAG
>VZRZ01000909.1:10352-22526 GCA_013398175.1 Climacteris rufus | reverse complement strand
AAGAGGAAGGAAGGAAGGAAGGAAGGAAGGACTGCAGAAGGAAGGAAGGAAGGAAGGAAGGAAGGAAGGAAGGATTGAAATAAAAACATACGGCAAAATATATTGCTAGGTAATAGAGATACAGAAATTTGATTGTAAAGATTAAGCACTTAGACCTGAACTTCTTAAACATTTGTATTCAGCACCACTTGCCTAAAAATCTTTTTTATGGGCCATAGTCAGTGAGTTTTCACAAAAGTTTTTTCAAACTCATGACAGTACATTTCTAGACCAATGTGTTTCATAAGTGACAGGAGATCTTATCCTTCCTATAAAAATAATATCTCAGGAGATTTTTTTTTTAAATTGTTTGTTCACCTTTTTGATATGAGGCTTAAAATTTCAGATCAAAAGTTGTCTCTCTCCATGGTCTGGAAGATTTGCTTCACCGTCTCAAGTAATTGGTTGTTCTGGACAGTATTCTGGCTTGTGGTGTCTTATATTCACAGTAGAATAACTTCTCAACCTGGAAGTGAAGTCCATCACTACCAGAAACTGTTGTGCTGAAGATCAGTATTCAGTACACCATTTCTAAACCATCACCCAGTATTCCTTCTGCTCTGAATTGTCAGAACAGTTAAAACTAAAATTGCCTTCCCTCTCCCACTCTTCAAACCAGAGGAAGAGGTTTGGTGATCAGTGATTACGGGCAACTTCCTGCCATAGAGATATTATCAACACCCCTGCACACTGAAAGTGGTAGCTGGAGCCTTGTGCGTAATTTTTCCTCGTCTGGTGCTGAAGTTCTTGGTTCATAAATAGTGAGCTTGCTTCTTTGTTAATGTGTAGGAAAATAGTTATTAACAGTTCAAACAGATATACATACTGTGTTCTGAAGCTCTGCAGGTCTTTTCCAACCTCAGCTATTCTATGATTCTATGACTTTATTTTTTTTCCTGTTGTTCCTCATTATTTTCCTTTGGAATATTTCACTGATGTATAGTGTGATAACTTTATGTGAAGGGGTGTTTTGAGTATAAGATGGATCTCTGTGTCATGCTCACCTGGCCCAGGAGGGTGAGCATGGTTAGGGCTGCACCAGTAGGTTTGGTCATTGGTTGATGGGAGAACCTATCCAGAAACAGAGAACAAAAGACTGATGTTAGGACTGCCGCCACAACGCTTTTAGGGTGGCCAACAGAACCAGCAGACAACACAAGACAGAACTTAAAATGTGATCTATTTACACATTAACAATATTGATTTATTATTACGGATTTTCTTTCAGAGGATTTCTTTAAGACTCAAACATTGCCATCACAAGAAGCTGCAAAGTGTTTGTGTATAGCCTTTTATTTTTGCTCTTGGTAATATGTAAGAATAAGGAAATATGAATTTAATAAACTATTTTCCGACAGAATTTAGTGTGTAATGGAGATATGAACTATGTTTTTATTTTTACTAAAATGTTCTTCCTCTGCCTAATGCCTCTGCCTTATTCTACTGATAAATCCAAACTTCCTTGAGTCCACACTGGCACATAAGAAACTTTCATTTGGCCTAATCTTACAGCTTTTTTTTAGAGAGTGGTAAAAATTTACTATTACGAAAAAGGGGGCAGTTTTTCCCTAACCAAGTTATTTGGTTCTAGAAACTTGTCTAGATTTTTCACTTACTCCTAATACTTTTGTACTTCCGTGTAGTCATCTGCTATTTTTCCACACACAATACTTTCATGAATAAAAAATGTAAAACCAAGTATGTTATCATTTTAGACAATATCAGGAGAAAACCCCTTGCAAACAGAAGGCTGTTTCCACCAACCCCTCCCCTACGCTGGTTTGGAAAGAAATTTCTCAGAAGAAAATGAAAAAAAACCCCTGTTTATTCACACAAAATATACATGCAGACACAGCAAAGATTAAAAAAAAAAATAAATCAGATAATAAATCCCCAAAAAGAGAAAACCTCAGTAGAAAGTCCCAGAGTCCCTTCTGTCTTGTTAGTCTCCCAAAGCAGGGGTCCTGGCACAGGCTGCACCAGGCCTCCCTAGGCCCGGGAGGGGAAATGTCCCTCTGATGTTGATCCCCACCTCAGTTCCAGGTGATGGCACAGGTTTGAAGAAAGTCTATTGAGAGGAAATCCACTTTCTTCTGTGTAGAAACATAACCCCGTATTGAAAGCTCTGCTGACAATAGGAATACAATATTGTGGGGAAATGATACAGTCACCCCAAGACAAAGTATTACACTGTTTTTTGCCTTCTTTAATTCACAGCCTGTCCCTTTGTGGTTTATTTTTCAAGAAATACAAATGTATCCCTGGCTTGAGCCAAGGGTGAAAAACAGAATTTCTGTTTTATGTTTACTTTACGTTTTCATCCTCATATTTTCTTTGTTTGCTTATGATTATAAATTAATCAAAGTTGAAATTTTGTAATTGTAACACAAACTATGTTTCCTTCACATTTTTTTCAGAACCAATAACTTACTTATTTAACTAGATTAGTCTTAAAATGTCAAAAAAGGCTATTAAAAGTAAAAAAAAAAGAAAAAGAAGGAAAAGGACATTTCTATCACACATATAAACACATAAATCATCAAATTTACACTTCCTTGGCATTTTTTCAGTCTTCAACTTTTTAATTTACTCCAAATTCAAGAAAAAGAAACCACAATTTTAAATGCTTGCATGATTTTTGGATTAATAAATTCAGAACTGAAAAATAAAGCATATGAGGAAAGACCTCTTAGGAACCATTTTCAATTTAAATATTTTTAGCTACAGTATAAAAATGAATATACAGAGAAATAATATAAAAAAAATGACCTTCAGAGTTACCCTACAAAATCTGCAATGTCATGGAAAGTATTTGTTTTCTTGCTGAACAAAAGGTTTCTCACCCCAGCTTTCATGCTCTGTCTCTCTCATCCATAAAGATTTTGTGTCTTTGCATTACATTTTACATATATTTATATAATATTACGTATTACATAAAATGTAATTGTGTAATATATTTTATTATGTGTATATATAATTGCAATAATTAGGCAGTATAATATTCCATACATATTTTTACATCAATAACATTCCAACCTAAGCTTCTCCCGACCCAGCTCCATGCTCTTTCTTTGAGTCCTGTGATTGCTCTTGAGAGAGAAGAGATCAGTGTCTGCCCCTCCTCTTCCCTTTGTGAGGATGTCGAAGAGCACAGTGAAGTCTCCCTTCAGACTCCTCTTCTCCATCTAAACAGAGCAAGTGTCCTCAACAGTTCCTTACACAGCGTC
Source organism: Climacteris rufus (assembly GCA_013398175.1). NCBI lineage: Eukaryota > Metazoa > Chordata > Aves > Passeriformes > Climacteridae > Climacteris > Climacteris rufus. The sequence continues at coordinate 19,260 of VZRZ01000909.1, read as the reverse complement.
CCTTCTAGACCTTTCGCCATCTTTGTGGTCCTCCTTTGGACACTATCTAGTTGCTTAATGTCTTTTTACATTATGGTGACCAAAAGTGCACACAAAGCACAAGGTGAGGCTGCCCCAGTGCAGGGCAGAATTCCTCTGACCTGCTGGCATTTCTGTTCAGGGATATGATTCTACCACTTCCCTGCAAAGTCTGTTCCAATGTTTGACCACCCTTTCAGAGAAAAAATTTCTTCCTAATGTTCTTCCTACCATGAACCTCATCTGCCACAACTTGAGGCTGTTTTCTCTTGTTATGTCACTTGTTACCTGGGAGAGGAGACCAATTTCCACTTGGCTACAACCTTCTGTCAGGCATTTGTAGACAGTAAGTCTGAGCCTCCTTTTCTCTCTCCTTTTCTCTCCTTTTCTCTCTCCTTTTCTCTTTTCTCTTTTCTTCTTCTAAGGAAGTTTCAATAACATTTCAGGAAGAATACAACATCCAGTAAACTTGATATGAGAATTTTTCACTTGACCATTATTCAATATGAAATGTTCATACTTTATAAAACAAAAAACAAAAGACCTTACCACCAAATGCTTCTTTTCTGAATGGGGAATAATTTATACCCTACACTGTTTATATATTTCATGTACTGAATGATCTGTCTACTCAACATCAGTTCAAGTTCTTCAAAAATTGTCTCCAAGGTGTAGGCATTGTAGTTATATCAGTGAACCTTCTAAATATTTTTCTTAAGAAAGTGCCTCATGCAAGAGAAAACACAAAATACTACCTAGTTGTACTTTTACATAGCAACAATGGATTTTGTTTTTTTGATAACCCTCCTAAGGTTGTACTCTTTTCATCTAACGTTAACCACACATTATGTATTTAATCTCAGTTTGGAGTGTAGACTGCCTTGGTACTCTGTGGAAAGCAAAAGCATCTCTAAAGAGTGATTCAGTCCCTACTGACAGGTACCTGAGATGATTATTGAGATGAATTCCCCCTTCCTGTAGATGGCTAGAGATGAGTACAATCAATGTAAATCTCAATCTTGCTATAACTTTGCATAACTTCAGTTTTCCACAATGAAATGGACAGCCTTTCAACCACCTGAATGAAACTCCTTATATTTAATTATCTTGATTCTTCTCTGATTCTCACCATTTTTCTCAAAGCAATTTCATGGATTTGACTGACATTTACTAGACATATACTCAAATAAAAGAAAGAGGGAAATAGAGTCTAAGGGCGAAAAAATACATCAAGAGGGCTAAAATTACCTGGTACTGAAAAGGAAGGCTGCTCTATTGAGGGCAATGGATGTTTGTTGATTTACATCACTGTTACAGGTTTTTCTGCTTAAGTGGAGGTAAAACTTTGCCTTACTTGCAGGTTATGGATGGAGAAGGGAGGGTTACAACTGCTTTTGGTGTTGTAGGTGGCTTAGGACAGCCTGACTCACCAATCCCAAATTTAAACATTCTGAGGATGTGAAGAACAATGTGTCCTGACAGAAACTGGCACTGGTGAGTATGTGTCAGACAAAGTTTCTGATAAAAGAACCTACAAGTGCTAGTCCTGATAACATATCTTTAGCTGTACTAAAGGCTGTTGATCTGACACAGCCAGTCTAGACACATACGATTGATAGCCAATCACTATATAATATAGAAACCCCATCCCATTTTTTAACATTGAGTACTTCTAACACACTCTAGGTGTGTGCATGGAAATTCTTCACTTGGGTGAGGATGGTCTCAAGGTTACTCCTTGAGGCTGAGCAAAGAGATTTTCCTACAGACGTTACTACGAGTAGGTAACAACAATCTCTACTTAATAATTGTTTTTCTTAACTTTGATATTGTTGCTTCAATATTGTTTCAAAAAACAGTGTACTTTACTAATAGTTATAACTATGCATACTGTAAAGTAAGTAATCTGATTAAAGTCTTCTAATAACTATCATTGCAAATAAAATTAATTATTTTTTTAATTTAAATATATTTGCTTTGCCATCTTTAATCCCATACAACAAAGTGGCACAGAAGTTGAAGTACACTTTAATAATTCCTTAAACACAAATTGTTCATTATGTCCGGGGGTAGTATTGGGCCCAGTCACAACTAGACACTTTTCTGAGAAGATTTTAGAAAGGAAGGGGGTCCTGTCTGCACCCTGTGCAGAAAGCTCTCAGCAGGAGAGCTTCCCTAATAAACCTTGCCTAGATCTTCCATTCTGCCTGCAAATATTACCTGGCATTCATCCAGTGTCCATACATGGAAGTGGACGGAAAAGATAGCAACTAGTCTCTTCTCTTAGTATATTTTTTCAAGAAAAGCAGGTTTATTAAAAAAGATTTCTCTGGGATTTCATCAATCAATTTTTACAAGATTCCCATGAAATAGATAAGGCTTGAAACAATATGTTCAGGGCCTTGTTGAACAAGTCTAATGTGTCTGTAATTCACACTAGGAAAAATGTTCTGGGTATTAAATTATCCACAGACTGTAGTTGAACAATTCAATACTCAATCTGCTAAGTGCCAAAAGAAACAAAAATCACATAAGGAATTCTTTTCTGAAAAAAATATTTTCTTTCTAATTTCTGATGTGTGGTGACAGTTCATCTTACATCATGTCACATTTACGCAGAGCAACAAACCTGCTTTACAAATGGAGAGAGTAATGTAGAGGAAAAAGGAAAAAAAAAGATGAGTTCAGCAGAATTCTTCCCCTCAAACAGTTCCTTATGCTATCTGTTTGGACCACGAGCAGTCAATCCAAATTTAGCAGGCAGATGGAGACAGAGCAGATGAGTAAGTGGATCCTCTTTATCTGAGGAGCTGGCAGGCGTTGTGGTTCACCAGCCACCTGAGTTATGTTTTAAATAGGTTAACATGTCTATAATTTACAAAGAGAAAATGTAGCTAGCAGAACGAACAAGCATCTGGTTTACATCACTAACTGGAGGTGTGTTTCTTCAAGTAGTCTGAAAAAAGGAAGCTGACATAAGGACAAAAAAAAAAAAAAAGGGTTAAATAGAGATCTTCTTGAGAACATTTATTGACAGAACATCCCGGACAATGAGGAGCTTAAAGTGTACAGCTCAACCTGAAGTTCATGACTACTTGCATTTACAATCCAAATTATTTTATTTGGGAGCTGTAAGTCAGCTTCAGAGAAAGTCTTACTTAAAATTTCAGTGATGATTTACACTCAGCTCTGGAGATGTTAAAATCACACAGCACTCCTTGATGATTGAAAATTTCTGCAAATAAATGCTTTCAGTTGGATATCCAATGTTCATGAGAAGTCCTGGCAAAGAAACCATACTTATTTCAAAAAAGACTAGCCCAGAACTTTTAGGAAAATAAAGGCTATATCTTAACAGAAGTTGGTGACTTATTTCATATGAAATACTCTTTAAAATATTTTTCAGACTATATGTCAACATTGTGTTGGAACAGTGCTCTGCTATGGGATGTAGTCATTTCTGGAAGAGGCATCAAACTTGACACCTGATTGCTTGTGCTGAATAAAGATCAGGAAATTGCCTGAATAATTTAAAATTAGGGTGTTGTTTAGATGCAAATCTTTGAGCTTGCCAGCCTCTTGTTCAGCATTGGATGGAGTTCTGTGTAAGAAAGCCTAATATTTGTAAACTGTGCTTGCAAAACATAGAATAAAAAGTACATGAAAATATTTCCTGTTGTGGTACATAACATACTGGAAAGCTACCTCTAGAATAAGCAAGTCTTCAAAATGGAAGAGCTATAAATGGAGAAGAACCACTGCATGTAGGTGAGTGAGGCTGAAAAGAGAACTAGTTCTGCAGTTATCTCAGGGAGACAAAGATTCCATAAAAATAAACCATTATTCTTGGAGAGAGATAGTGCTGAAATCAGCTTTTTAAAATAGTAACTCTTTGATTTAATGATTTGGAAAGTTTTAGATTTGTTTTGTTTTGTTTTGTTTTCATTACATAACTATTCATTAAAAAAAAAGAAACTATATAAAATTTTATTTATTTTTCATAGGTATACAGTAAAGTCAAAATTTAGGTGTTAGTGTGCTTCCTGTGTTCCATTCATGTATTTTTCTTCTTAAGTATTTCCCCATCTGAATATTCACTTTTAGTGTGTGAGTGTTTTCATATTATTGCTTTAGAATCACAGATTCATGCAGTGTCATGGAATAGTCTACACTGGAGGCATCCTCTGCAAGTCACCTGTTCCAATATCAAGCTAAGAGCTATATTCAAGGTTAGATGAAGTAGCTTAGGGTTTGATCCTTTCCGATTTTTAATGTTTCAAAGGATGGGTAGTCCACAGATTCTCTGGGAGAGAATTCTGTTTCATTGCTTGAAAATGGTGGAAAACAAAACAAAACTAGTGAGGACAAAAAATTGGATTTTTTTCTGTTGCAGCTTGATCTTCTGGCCATACTGCTGCAAACAGAGGCCCACATGAAGTGAGTTTTCTCTTCAAGGACACACTGTTGACCTGTTCAACTTATACACCAGGATACCAACTCATACTTTTTGAAAAGCTCTTTCCTACTGAATTGGTAACCAGACTATACTATTACATACTTAATGTTGTGTTGTTCCAAAGGGCACTGAAATATTTCACTGCCATAAAGTTAAATAATAATTTCTACATGAACTTGATCAATCCAAATTTACTATAACATAGAGGTCTTCCACTTCTTAAGGTTTGTTTTCTGTTTTTACTGTGCTTATTTGCTTTTTTTTTTTTTTAATTCTCTAATCACCATAAGTAATACAAAAACACAGATGATGAATTACCAACAGGAAAGATGAAGACATGTCTCTGGACAAAGGACTTGTATTACTTTAATCATGTTAAGTTAGGTGTTCATTTTAAACTAATCACTCAGACATTTTTTTCTCATTGAAAATAACCATCTGAAAAAGAGTGAAATAAAACCAATATGTGGGAAGACACTGAATTGTTATATTATCTGCTTTGCTAAAGAATTACATCCGTTGAGAATAAAATAAATTGACTACAGGAAATAAACTTCAGTGTGACTTTTATAAAAAAAAATACTTAGAGCCAAACAGTTATAACAAAAGTAAACAAACCAAAGCAAAGGAAAACAAAACCCTTTATGAAGCCAAAAGCTTTAGAGAGTTTTCCTAGTCTCATTGAAGAGAACACCAAATTTAAAAAATGAAAACATTGCAGAATAACCATATCATCCACAAGATTTTCCTGTGCTTGCTTTTTGTTGTTGTCGTTGTAGTTTTTGTTGTGTGGTTAAGTAATTAAACTGACTTTTCAGGGCTTTTGTATTCTGAGAAAAACAGGATATGAAATTCTCTCCATTTGTGGATTCTGTGACCTCCACATTCTGAACAATGCCTGAACTGGATTTTGGATGGTAACTGCAGCAGTTTTCCTTTCTCAATGGCCTCTTTGCAGCACCTAAATCCCAGATGAATAGCCAGCTTGATCAGTTTTTTCCTACCTTCTCTTGATAAATGTTTCCCCTTTTCCACTTGGCTGGCAGAAAGATGACCATTAAACATTCATTTGTTTAAGCTAACAGACTGTGGTCATCTGCTCCCCGGGGAAGGCAGGAATCCAAACAGGTCTAAAATGGCATCGTTTAAGAACACAATCAATTCATTATCTTTTTCATAAAGTTCGCGTGTGCACACATTAATCATAATGGAATGGCACCAGGCAGAAAGTTCTTACCTAAGCAAGTTCAGTGCTGCAGCATCTCTTTATCATTTAAGTGCCTCTTGCATTTAGGCTTTTATTGTCTGCTCATTCAGCTGTTGTTTTATGGGTGCTGGTGTATTCTTTGTATGCACCAGATGAACAATCTCCAGTGAACTTTCATGCAGTGGGGCCCACATGGGTCTGTTTGCTCCGGATGTGGTGTATAGCTGTAGACATGAATAATGTATCATGCTGTACTTGTCTCCTACTGCAATCTTTTATAAAAATAAAATAAAACCAAAGACATCATGTGGCTTTACACGTACTTTTGTGCCTCAAGTCTTTGGGGCAGGCACCAATCTCTTCTCCCTGTGACCAGTGATAGTACCATGCAGAAAGGCATGGAGCTTTGTCAGGGTAGGTTTAGGTCAGACATTAGGAAAATATTTTTCACCCACAGGCTGCTTGGGCACTGGAGTAGGGTTCCCGGTGAAGTGGGCATGGCACCAAGCTTGACAGAGTTCAAAAGGTATTTGGACATGTCAGGCATATGGTGTGACTTTCGGGGGTGTTCTGCATTGAGCCAGTAGCTTTATTTCAATGATAGATTGAAGAGGAGATCAACAGTATAGTACCACCTTTACTTTAGCAAGGCTTTTCATAATGTCCTCATAGGTAAGTTCAGGAAATGTGGGCTGGATGAATGGACAGTGAAGTGAATCAGGAACTGGATGAATGCCAGAGCTCAGAGGGTCATGCTCAGTGGAGCAGAATCTAGATGGAGGCCTGCAGTCAGTGGTGTTCTCCAAGGATCAATACTGCGTCCAATCTTATGCAACTTATCAAGAACCTGGATGAAGGAATAGAATGTATCCTCTGCAAGTTTGCTGATGATTTCTCACTTTAAAATAATACTAAAACTATTTTATTCACAAGCCTCTGTTCTCTGTTTGGGTTTCAGATGATTTTTCAGAAAAAAAATCTACTTAGTCTTTTTCAAGTATCTGAGATTTCATTGCTGAATCACTAAATCCCTCAAGTTTCACCTGTAGCTTTATAATTTTTTAAATATATGAGGATAGAGATTTCTTAGGTAAAGAACATAGAGGGGAAATTAATTCATTAGTGTCATCTATTTACTCCAGAATTAATTTCTAAATGTAGGATTCATCTCACCTAATCTTAAAAGTCTAAAGATGTCTGTGAGACATCTTATTTTAGGCTGTCTTCTGTCTGTAGCAAATACAGATGGCTTTCTTGGCACACATAACTTTTACGTGAAATTTCTCAAAAGTAGGTCTTCAATAAAAAAATATTATCTTTTTATCTTTTTAGTTTAGTAAGTAACTATGTCAGCATGGATGTCACACCGTGTGAACCTGGACATTGTTGCTCTAACCTTGATGTAGGTATTCAAAGTCAGCCTTAGAAAGGGAGTTTAACATTGACCTCACCTGGTTAAAGGAATGTGAGAAACATCTATATCTTATTTCAATGTGATTTGAAACAGCTCTTTCAAAATGCTACAAAATTCTTGGAAGGCAATAAAGATTTATTCCCACAATTATTATTTTTTTTTCTGTAGAAGATGTTTAAAAAAATAATTATATTTGTCTGCATTTCCTTAGCAAAATTATAAAAATAAGTCAATATATACCAAGATAAATAATTGTTAGTGTCATGAGAGAGAGGATTTTTCTATTATTATTTTATGAGACATGTATGCATATAGCCAGTAATAATTATCTTGGAAATATAAAGTGAGGATACATTTAGATTACATTGTATCAGTGGATCAGAATATCTGAAGAAAAGTTAATTAACTATTAAATCTAATACTTTGGATGTAAAGAGGTAATTAACAGACTGTGTCTTCTGCTATCCTCCTTTCTTTTACTCATTGACATTTTGTGACTCTTTTAATCATGTTTTTGAAGAAACCTGTTCTGTCAGTGCTCTTGAGGATAATACATTCTGGCAGATGGCTGGAATTAAAAAAAAAAAAAAAAAAGCCACCAAAACCTACAGAAACTGTTAAAGTGGCTTTTTCTGTCTGTGTATTCAGTGTGTGTCATGGAACATCACGGAAAATGACATGAGTGATAGGAACCTGATGTGATTCAGATGATTTTCAAGGGGAAAATGGCACACATTCTCTGAAGATTTCTTCTGCTCTCAAGCAGCCCATGATGTCTTTGGAAATAGCACATATTGTCACAAAGTGGCAGGAAAGATGCCAGAAGCGGAGGGGTTAAAATCTATAACTTCTACAGCTGTTCATAAAAAATATAACAAAGGAAATTAAATCCCATTAAAAGTTCTCCATTGAAATGATGTCATTTAAAAAAAAGTTTCTAGAAAAAATTTTTAATTTGAAGTTTTATCTGTTGTACTGTTTTGGCTGGGATAGTTAATTTTCTTCACAGTAGCTGATATGGGTCTGAGTTTTGGGTTTGTGCTGAACAGGGGGTTGGTAATACAGAGATGTGTTTGTTATTGCTGAGCAGGGCTTGCACAGAGCCAAGGCCTTTGTGCTTCTCATACAACCAGTCTGGGGATGGGGCTGGGATGTTTGGGGGGATGGGAGGAGACACAGCCAGGACAGATGACCCCAACTGACCGAGGGGATTTTCCAGACTACGTGACATCATGCTCAGTGTGTAAAGTGGGGAGAAGAAGGAGGAAGGGAGGATACTTAAAGTTATGTCATTTGTCTTCCCTAGTAACTCTTACAGGTTATGGGGCCCCACTCTCTGGAGATGGCTGAGCACCTGCCTGCGCACAGGAAACAGGGAATTAATTCTTGTTCTGATTTGCTTGTGTGCAGCAGTTTTACTTTCCTTATTAAGCTGTCTTTATCTCAACCCATGATTTTTCTCACTTTTACCCTTCCAACTCTGTCCCTGATCCTGCTGGTGAGGGAGTGTGCGAGTGGCTGTGAGGGGCTTGGGGTTAAACAATGACATCTGTTTTGATAAAATTTTGTTTAAAACTGTTTTTTACTTTTCAATATTAAAGACTAGATATCTGAATGATGTATTTCCAGTAGTCTTTTGGGGCCATTATTTTTTAAATATAGTGTGGCTTATAGGTTTATGCTTTAATAAAGCAAAACTATGTTCTTAAAAGATTTTCCCAGAACTTTTACTTTTGTGTTTTTACAGTTTTTATAGTTTTCAGATCCATTTGGGGAGAAAAAAAAAAAAAGAAAGAAAGAAAGAAAGAAAGAA
>VZRZ01000907.1:9127-180328 GCA_013398175.1 Climacteris rufus | reverse complement strand
CTCCAGGTGGCTTGAGAATTATCAGTTGTCTTCCAGGGTTTGTCTGACACAAATCGGCAGCCTTGGAAGGTTATTTGGTCATTCCAGAACGTTACTCCTGTCGAGCAGGGACATTTCTCTGAAAGCTTTCAGCAAGAAAGCACCATTTTGGGACGCCATTTGCCGTGGGTAAAAAGCGCGAGTAACTCGAAGCCTTCAGCAGCGGTCATGTGACCTGAGAGAAGCGATTCCAGCCTTTCCCAGTCTCTATAGAGTTGTGCCTGCTTCAGAGCTTGCGCGGGGTGTTTGCTCAGTTCACGCACACAGTTTAATTAAGCAGTAAAAGTGAAGACACAAGGAAGGGTTCTTTTCCGCTTATTATCAGCAGCTTTTAATACTGGAGTAGAAGAGGATGCAGATAAAGACAGAGGGGGCTGGTGAGGGCCGTTGGTTATATCAGGGACAGAGGCAATGGCTGCGGAGGATTACAGTGACTGACAGGGGCATTGGCCAGTCCTGCGGCTGTCTGCACACAGCAGAGCAACAGTGGCCTGCCCTTTCGGGCAGGTACTGCCCCTCCCTGCCAGTCCGGTGGCTCCAGATCAAGCTCCCTCATGGCGGGAACAGAGAACCAGCTATCGCCTGGCCCCGGGTTCCCCCGGCATGCAGACCACAGGGTCCAGCCCCCGCAGTGCCAGCACGGCTGGGCCAGACCACCGGCTAGCCCCAGAGGCACTGCAACAGAAAAAGCCCTTAATCTCCGGCAAACAAGGAAATGGCATGTGCAGTCACATTTCTGAAGTAAGCAATTCCTTAACCCAACTCACAAGCATTGGCAGTGAAAAGCTGCAGAATGCATAAAGCCCTCCTGAATTTCAAACTTTTAATCTCATGAGCACTTAGGCATCCATTTATCTTCAGTGAGAGACTTTTTAAAAAGCAAATTATTTTCCTATAATTATAGAAAAGCTAGTGTTCAGTCCTTGAGGACCTGGAAAACCTTGAGTGTCCTACATGGAGTGGTATAGAAAACTCTAAATTGCATGCGCAGAAAGTTTGGAAACTACCTTTTTTTTTCTGCTCATGAATAAATCAAACCATTGTAGCCTATTTTTTCCATCCAAAAATTCCTTTCATTGATGCACAAGGGAGCTTCATCCAGTACCGTCACTGAAAGAACATGAATTTTGTGCCTCCTCTTCCAAAATTTCTGCTCCATCCACCATCCTAAATGGTCTTATTGTATCCAGAATTACTTTTCCTCCTAGAGCCTTGTGCTGTATAACTGTGTAGTAAATCTTTTGCAGGATATTTGTAGCTGTGCCTCAGGCAAAATTCCTGGAGTACTGAGATAACTTCACCTGGGCTGCTAAACAGAGCAGTCTCTCAATGACAACAGTGCAGCAGTTGATATGGATTAATGAGCTCCAGGTTTATTTACATTCCTCAGACTGTTGTTTTGGGTTGTTTATAGACAGCATTAACAATGCTAGATCGAATACTGAAAGACTGCTCTCCCAATCCCACGGACTAGAAAACAATGGAGGGTTGCAAACCTCATTGTCACATAAATCAAATAAATATTGCAGTGAGAAGGGTCTAGGGCTATATACACACAAAATTTCTTTGTAGGAACTAAAAACTGATGCTTCAGCACTCTGAAATGTCTATCCAAGTAAGAGTATTTATGATGAAGAAAGGGTAAAACCTTGCAAAATTGATACCTCCTAAAAGTACAAGGTACAGTCCCATCAGGGACTGAAAAATGGAACCTACAATGCCAACTTTAAGCCACTAGTGAGTATAATGTTATATATTCTCAGTTGTCTGTTTAGAGCTAGGATCCTAAATCTAGCATAGCCCAGAGTTTCCAAGCACCATTATACTCAAGGCACAAGGAGGTGATCAAAAATATAAATACAACACTTCATGGAAATAGTCTTTGCTTGACTCTTGTCAGATGAAAGTCAATATTCCTTTTCTTATTTCTCCCCTTGTGCATTGTTCCTCTCAGGATGCCTAGGATTGCAGTGATAATGCACAGCTGTTGCTATTTTGGTTCTTAGGAATTTGCAAGGCAGGTGATGGGTCTCCTGGTAAAACCTACACAGAGAGGTCAGTGGAAAACCCAGAAATATCTAGAGACAGCCTGTGTAAGTGGGTATCTTCATTACTTTGTCTTTAATTTATTATCCTGAATTGAAAATATTGTGAAAAGAAAATAAGAACACACAGCTTTAAAATCAATGAATAAATCAGCAATTACAGTGCATAGTAATGTTTCTCATCTAAAGGCTAACAAAACATTTTTCCATAGGAAAACGGTGTCAGCAGAACAAAACCTTTAATATTTAAGATTGTGTTGTGTCTTAACAACACTTAACAATGTGGTTATTAAACTTAGATTCAGAAGAATTAAAAACTCACTGTGGATTGTTTCAGTTACTCAATTTCTCTTTGACAATATGGAATGTGTTTCCTGAAGTAAACACTCATATTAAGGAAATTTTAGAAGTGGCAGGTATAAATATTAGATACAAATATATCAATGCGAAGTGAATTAATGGAAAAGAATGATATTGCAAGATTATAAAATAAAAATTACAGTTGAAAGATATGTCTTAGTTGTCCACAGACACAGAGAAGTAACAATATGATAACATAATTTCTGCTTTTTTAATCTGTCAGATTTCTTCTTCAGAATCATAACCATGGGATTTTTCTTATACTTTAAAGCTGTGAAGTCCCAAACTTAGTTGGGATTTTTTTTTCCCACTGGCTCCTTCCTACTTTTTCTTTCTTTCAGATTTGTGGACAGAACTTCTGACTTTTTCCTGAAACAATGACCAGCATAGGACAGAAAGGTCATCTTGCTCAGGAAAACAGAGGTTACTACCTGGCAATATACACCAGATTCTCTTTGCCACCTGCACTTCCCAACATTTCTGGGTATATACCTCAAACCCTCCTCCTCTACACATTTGATTTCTCTCTCTTTATGAACAAGTGCAGAAAACTCACATGTCCCAGCCTCAGGCTCTCTCCTAATTCCTGTGAATAGGCCTTATAGAATAACTTCTTTTCAATTAAAAAAACAATAGATTTATACTAAAGCTTGTGACTCCTGTCCATAATAAGGAAAGTCAGAGTGAAGGGCTTACAGTTTGTCCTCTACACACCTTTACCTGAAAGAAATCATATGGCTGTAGAGAAAGGGAACTGGGACCTGAGTAAGAAACTACTTTGGGAAACACAAGAGATGGATTCAGATCCATCTAGATCTGTGCGAAAATCTATGTCTCTGTCTATGCAACTACCATCATATCACCCGCAACAAAAGGATAAAGGATTATCAAGACTGGATACTTTTACACATTTGCAGATAAAACAGAAAAAATAGGCACAAGTAGAGGCAAGTAACAGAGTTTGGTTTATTTGTCGTTGTTTTTTGTAGCAAGAGAGGAGTGTAAATGGTAGATAAACAACCAAAATTAAAAAGAGGAAAAAAAGCAAAAAGAAAAGGTGGATTTTTATCTGAACAACACCTTTGTTTTATTTTAGATGTATTTGTAATAAACAGCAAGCAAATGGAGACACAGAAAACTTTTCTTTAGCCCCTTTTTTTTTCTACAACACACAGGCACGGTTCCTAGGGCTAAGGTACATACCTCATGTAGAAGGCAGAGGCTGAACCTCTGCTGATTCAGACAGACTACACTGAAACCGGTGGGCAGTTCCCAGCTCTGTCTGTGAGGACATGGTATCTGTCTCTGTCTTTTCTTTTTTTTTCATTCAGTCACAGTTTCATTTAATAAAACCAGAGAAGGTGTTGACACCTCCTTCCAGTCCTTAACACCCTGCAGGTAGCACTGCTCTCTCCATACCAAGTCACATGCATTTCCAAACATGAAAAGGATCTGAGAAGGATCACATAAAAGAAAAGGAGTGGTGCTTAATGACCCTTAAGACCCTGGTTTGGGTGTGGGGGCTTGAAATTTAAAGGCTAGGGCAATCTGGACTTCTGTATCCTCGACCTTTGTCATAACTGAGAATACTTAGACTTTTCATAAAGGGAAAAACTTTCAAAGGAAAATCAGAGGTCTAAAAAATTTTTCATTTGTTATTTCACCTTAAAGAGTTTGCTAAATTCATACAATACATTTGAAAATGGTTTTAACATTTGTAAAATTAGGGAATGAGAACGAAATGTTCCCCAATACATATCATGTCATGAGGGTCCACCCTCTCTTCAGCACTGTGAGATAAGCATGGATGCACTGCTGGGGTTTGTCAATGCCCATGATATAGAGCAAAAGACTCTAGAGCTCTTGAAATTGCTGCTTGTAAAGAGTGAACCTGGAAGAAGATAGTGGTAGAGACTGCAGCCCTGGCTGGGCTGGAGGACTCCTCCAGGATGGGACAGCTGGAACAATGACCGTATCCCAGCTCCTGGTCCTGCAGCAAGGCTCACTGTTATTCTGCTGTCATCACTGGCATGCCATTCTGAGATATGCATCCAACAGACTGTACACAGACTTGTGCTTCTTTATGTACCTATTTTCCTGTGTTACCCATATCATGCAAATGTGACGGGCTTGCTTTGTGCCTTCAAACTCACAGGCTGCCAGCCAGAGCTGTTGGGGAGCATAAATGGGCTAAAATTTAAAAAAAAAGTCATTCTAGAAGTGTGATAAATTCTCACAAGGAAAGAGAAAAACCACCCATCCAAACAAATTTTTCATATTAAACAGCTGAGGGACATATGTATCTAAACAGGTACTACTATCCATTTAATTTCAGCTAGAAAACAGGAAATTGTTAATTTCTACTCCTTGTTCAAAAGGAAAAGGTGTATTTACTCTCATTATAAAATGAGAATGTATTAAACTCAGGCAGTTTCCTGAGGTAGTCTGGAGACTTTAAGGGACTTCAAGGCAGATATTCTGTTATCCAGAAGTACCTGTAAGTGCATTAAAGCATTGTAAAATGTATTTTTAACAAAAAAATAAAGTGGATATTTAAATTGCATGAAATGGAATAACATTGTTCCTTACGAGTTCATACAAGACAGTTATCTGAGGCTGACTGGTGTGAAAGAAAAAGGCTTTTCAGTACACTTTCACTTATATTGGTACTGCTGAGATGTTTATATACACAATAGTTTGTCTTTATAGGAGGCCTCAATTATCCACTACCTGTTGGTTCATATATATTATTTTCCTTCCTGTAACTCTGACAAAGATAACCACCTGGAAAGTTGAAAATAGATTTCAAATACAAGATGATTTGTTTAAAGAGGTAGACATTTTTTAAATTTTTTGCCTCTAGTCAAGTAACTGCAGTTTTGAATGTAATTATTTTTCCCTGAGATCATACTTGCAGATATGAGCTATATGGAGCCTCTTTCAAAAGTCTTGCTTTGAATATGGATGAGTGGGAACCACTTATGCAACATGTATCTGAAGGTCATTTAATTTTTTTCAGAATTAACCCATAACTCCTGGGAAATGACACTGCATTCTAAATTAACATCAAACATCCTGGAGTACTATCAAGAGAAGATTCAGCTCTGTATGGAATCTCAGGCTGTATGGTGTTACATTTCAGAAACCACTTTCTGTTATAGGAAGAAATACTATCAGAGCAGTTATAAGTATGTAAATATATATGGGAATGACACCAGTTAAAACTAAAACGCTCCATCTGAGCATTTTGTTACTAACAAGATTTTACTATTTGCTAATCTAATGAGTCTATTGATTCATTTAACTCCTGGACCCTTGAAGGTTTGAGCTGGTTTTACTTTTTGGTTTAAGATTTATAAAAAATTCCCTAATGAGCCATGCCACAGCTTCTGGTCTTTGAGTCTCTGTGTGGCCAGCATGCATAGCAGTTATGCATTGCAGTGCATCTTTTCTGGCTGAAAACAAAAAAACTTAGTGAAAGCTACATTATTCTCTGTTTCACAATTAACAACGGCAAAAGGAAACAGCTCTAAAACCCCTGCAGAGACACATTCATCTGCTTGGGGCAAAAATAATAATGGAAAATATCAAACCAAAGCTATTTTGCAGAATAACTGTAAGATATAATAGAAGAAAGATGTGAACGAACTAGTTAATTGAACCCATCTGTTTTCTGCTTCCTCTTACTACATATATTCATCAAAGTTTAATGTTTTTTCCTGAGGTATTCTTCATTTCAATTGTTAGCAACTTGAATTGTTTTGCAAAGGCAGATACTGAATGATATACTCTGAATTATTAGGAATTGCAAGGACAGGTAAGATTAGATCAGTGCCTTCATTTTACTTCATAAAAAATCACTTTATAGTAGCAGTGGGGACAGGGGTCATTGAAGAGCTTTGCTGAGTATTTTAGAGAATTGTAATATTAAGATTGGCATGAACAGAGACTGTATTGGTAGGTCTGGCTGCAGGAGTACCCAAAGGAACAGAAGGGCCATAAGAGTGATGCATCTGGTGGCACCTAGATGAACAGGTACAGACATCCTAGCACAGCACAGCTATTTCCAGTTTCTCAGGACAACTACAAAGACAGGTACAGCCTACACCCAAACCAAAATACTCAAATAGTAATAATGAGAAGATAAAGAACAACCTAGAGTCTTAGGCTGCCCAAAGAAAGTGAGAAAGGATAGTGAGGAAAACCTGTAGGCTCACAAGGGTGGGATGGCATGGCATGGCATGGTATGGCATGGCATGGAGAGGCAAAAATCATCATCATCAACTCCTAAAGGGCACAAAGAAAGTCAAGGCTCAGTCACCCTCCCCAACCCAGGCAGCACGGTGAGGTCTTGGAGTTGGTGTCCACCTGGACATACCTGTCCTGGTGTTTATGAGAAGTACAGCAGGAAAAGCTGAGTGAAGTAAGCTTTCTTTTAAAATAAAATTACATTTTCCTCCTATAAGGGTTCATATGGAGCTTGTAGCAACATTGTAGCAGCATTAATTTCTACAGCATAGGCAAGGTGATCCTCTAGGTCCCCTGAGTAGTAAGATGAGCTCCCTCATGGAAACAACAGTGATGAGCACTGCCACCAGAAGTGCTCAAGTTTACAGGGTGAAGAAATGGGTAAAGATATCAAGTGGTTGCTCAAGGAATTATCTCCCCAAGAACAATACACAACTTTTAAAATGCTGTGCTCTCCTAGGGAAAAAGATCCAGTGTCCAGCTATGCATAGCCCAGCTAATGTTATGGACTTGGCTGGGAGCAGCTGATGAAGAGTTCTCTTCTCCGCTACCTGCAGGACTTAAGGTATCTAGAGCACTACTGCACTGCACAAGAGCTGAAGAGCTGCCTTCAGCCTTGCTCTTGCTTTGCACTCAACAACCTTGTGTACACTGATTAACTTAGTTTTGGGTACTAAAGAAACAGCTACCTCTGTTTAGTGCATTTATTTGACAGATATCATTATAGTATTCAGGCTGATTCATCAGAAGGGACTTGTGCTATTTGTCTATGGAGTGCTACACAAAAGTTTATATCAGTAAGTAGAAATGGCCTTTACTTGGGGCTCGATTGAGACTTAAGCCACGATGGAGGTACCCAGTGCAGTAGTAGCAAAAGAAAGATTTTTTTGCCAGGCAGCCTTGAACCTGTCACAATTCTAAGGCTGCTGTGCTTAAAAATGGTTTCTCTGCCCTGCTGCTGGTGCTGGTGGTGTGTCTGTCACAGCAGCAACAAGCAGTGTTGCCATTGGTGACTTTGGAGCATGAGGTGAAATCTACTCCTTGCAGCCTTTTCCCTGCCACCCCCATGGCTCCTTCCCTCCTGTCAACCACCCCACCACTGCTTTCCTCCATGAGTGAATGTTGCCTGCTGGGGCAGCATGGACCTGTACACAGCACCCTGTGAGGCAATTTGAGGGCAAACTGGTTGTTAATGGGCTTAGCTGCACTGTGTGAAGGCCCCATTCCTTTTCAATCAAAACATTCAATTCCTTCAGGGTGTTTGCATTTAACGTGATAGGGAGTTCAGTTGCTCTGCAGTTAATAAATGTATCCTACTAGTCACTGTTGCACTGAAGAAATATACTTTGGTTGTTTTACATTTCAAGGCACATGGCTTGCTTAAATTCACTTGCACTTATTTCCTCAAGCCTGTTCTATATTCATTACGTGCCTAAGTTTCCCCTACTTCTCTGCATTATAGGGATGCTTGCCATGAAATGTATTTCCTTGGATTCTGGTATCTTCAAAACACCTCAGGTATTTTCACAGAAATCATTTTATTTTCTTCCAAGTGAAGTTTATTAAAATATCCATTGCTACAGGCTGTAGTGGATGGAATGGAGCCATAACTCATACTTAACAACCTTTTTCCAGCCTTGCTACTGATAGCTGAATAAATTTAAACTCTCCTTTTGACTGTGCTGATTTTTGGATGTGGCATTTCCCTTAATAACTGGGGTAATTTTTTTTAATGGCCATCAGTGTTCTTACAGGACAGGTGATTAAGTACCATTTTTAGCCTCTCACAAGCATAGAATTCTTAGTGCCTGTTAGGTACCAGCACCTGTGCTTCTGAAATACACACTATTTTTCTATTAAATTCCCCAGCACTTTATCTTAATTAGTTCCATTTAGTCTATTCTATTTTCCCGTTACTTACCAACATAGCAAATGATGACCTGAGGTACTTGGAGTCTGCCATAAGTGCTTCCATCCAAGGTTAATTAATCTATAACTCCGGACATCACCTCCAAGGCACACTTCTTGCCTCTTCTGCAGTGAAAGAGCTGTGAGCCAAGCACTGCATACATGCCTCATAGGGATATACTTAGTTGATTTCCTATTTTCCAAAGCCTGTGATTAACCAGTCCAGGTTGTGTGACCTCTTCCCTCCACACCCTGCATGGCACCCAAGCACCACGTGGATGTCACTCTATGCCAGCTTGACTTCTTGGTGCAGAAAACCTCTGTGTCAGCTTCATGCTCTTCATTTCACCCCTTTGGCTGTGCTTCAGAGGGCAGTCTCTGCAGTCTGTAACAGAGAAGGATGAGATCACCATTACAGATATAAAGTAATATTATATTAAAGATTCTAATCTCTTAGGAGAAGAGCATACAAAACAGTACCAAAACTAGATAAATTTCAACTAATATTCTCTGTACATTCTGGAACAGAAAAGGTAACTCATGGAATAAGTGGTTTCTCCATTTCTAGATGCCCCCACATCAGGATTGGATGCCTCCTGAAAGACTGTTTTAAATGGAGCTAAAACTCTGTGGTTCAGCATGAGGCAAGAGGCGTGGATTGCTCTGACTTCTGCAGTGAAGAAGCTAAACCAGACTAATAGTTGCTTCTTTCTTTAAAGTCTTGAACCTATGTAAACTTTCTACACTTGTAGCCAATATTACGAGCCCTCCAAACTGCACACCTTTTGGCCCAAAATATTGATTTTGTTAAAAAGAAATAGGTAGGGACAACAGCCAAGAAACAAAATTGCCAGTTTCTTACATGACTGCTGATTGTGAGAACCTGACAAAAGGAAACTGAAGAACCTGCATAACTGGAAAGCTGAACAATGCTTTTCCCTTGCTGTATTTGAAAATACTTTTCAGTATGATTTTGAGGACAGCATTAAAATAAGCAAGAAACAGAAGGGAAATGAAGGACAGAGTTTAAGAACTGCAAGCTATGCTTTTGCTTTGTTTCTCTTTTCCAATATTTGTATTAACTACAATATTCATTAATGTGAGACAGCAGTAGCTAGAACACTTCTTGAAGACTGTTCAGGGGATCTTCTCATTTTTGCTTCCAAGGACAGAAAATTGAAGCAAATCAAATATGACTTGTATGAGAGTCTGGATGGAAATAAACATATCTTGTATTCCTAGTACCTATGTGACTAGGTAATATTACAAGATACAGAGGAAGCAGATCCATAATGCAAGAAAATAAGCAACAGAAGCCAAAGGAAAAAATAAATTTAATAACCTCAGAATCTGATACTGTTCTATGGCCACATCCATTTATTTAGCTTTGCAAATTACAATTTTGACCTGATTGTTAACTTTGCTGAACAATTTGCAGTGTGTGTCATCTTTTTTCTGTTCTTGTATAAGCTGCCAATGAATCAAGACACTATGTCAAGGCAAATCACTGCATTTGTATTAGGTATTTCACTTCCTTTAGTCCAAATAACTTTAGCGTAAACTGACATTTAATATTCAAATATGCAATATAAATTTAATTTTCAGTCTCTTGCAATTCTAATGCATGGGAAATTTTAAATAGAGTGCAACCATTTTAAATATTTATAAAAACCCATAGGATTGCAAAGTTGGATATTATAATTTGCTTCATACATAAACATGAGAGTAAAAAGATAGGAAAAAAGTAAGAGAATTCTACCTCATGGCTTCATTATTAAAGGTTGTTTGAAAGAAGTTTCAATGTTAAACAAAAAGGAGTTTATCAGAAAGGCACCTGAAAGTTCACAGAAGGCAGAACACACAGCCAATAAAGGAGGAGGAGTGAGCTCTGGGCACCCTCTTCAAAGAGCAGTGATTTGGGACATGAAGTGGCACATCCAGGGCTGCTCATTTCCTAAAGCACAACAACTAAAGCACATTCCCTAAAGCACAGCACAGCAACTGAAGTTTCATGCCCTTGTCGTGGTTCAACCCCAGCCATCAGCCCAGCCCCACACAGCCACTTGCTCACTCCACTACCACCAAGATTGGGAAGAAAATCAAAAGGGCAAAAGCAAGAAAGCTCACCAGTTGAGATTAAGACAGTTTAATAGGGAAAGCAAAAGCCACACACACAAGCAAAGAAAAGCAAGGGATTAATTCCCTGCTTCCCGTGGGCAGGCAGGTGTTCAGCCAGCTCCAGGAGAGCAAGGGCCCATCACATGACATAGTCATTTGGGAAGACAAACACCATAGCTACAAATGTCCACACCTTTCTCCTTCTCCCCCCACTTTATATACTGAGTATGATGTCACATGGTCTGGCATATCCCTTTGGTCTGTTGCGGTCACTTGTCCTGGCTGTGTCTCCTCCCGACCTCTCATGCACCCGCAGTCCACTCACCGGTGTGGTTGCACAAAAAGTGGAAAAGACCTTGGCTCGGTGTAAACCCTACTCAGCAATAAGAACAGCATCTCTATATTATCAACCCCATATTCAGCACAAATCCGAAACACTTTGGAAAAGCCAGAACAGCCCTACAAACCAAACCGCTCCCGACTGTCCACCTGGCACTGTGCTAGGGATTTTCCCAGACAGAGGGAGTCAGAATGATGGGTGGATGACCATGACCACCCTTCTTGGCTCCCACTAAGTTCTCTTTGAGCTTTGTCAAATATTGTTTAAAAAGGTCAGCTTTAGGCTGATCTAATATATATAGGATAATTTAAAATCAACTGAGCTATATGCAGTTTCTAGTTGTAATCACAACCCTGCAGTGTGTATAATGTAATGGGTTTTTTTCCTGGCTTGAGTTATTTATATAGGGAAAGCAGTTCTCACTTCCTTTAAATCTTTTGGAAGAACTAAATGGCAGTCCCCTTGGCTCCCTTCTTTGAGAAATTAGAAGTAGGTTGGGGGGCACTAAGGGGTGAAAAGACATCTTCATGCTGCCTAATAGAAATAGGAAGAAGAATAGCGTATAATTGGGTCCCTTTCCAGCATGTAAAGAACAGGCTAACAAATAAGAGACTCATGGAACCCAACCAAGTTCTGAGAACTTGCCTCGTTCCTATGCTCAGTCTAATGCTTTGTGATTTTGGGAGAAAAAAAACGAAAACCAAAATCAATGAAAAACAAAACAATTAAAAAAAAGAATTAAGAGTTCACACTTTTACCCTTAGAAATATTAACACAAGAGTAACTGCACTGAGCCAGATCAATGATGCATCTAATCCAGTACCCAACAATGAACCCCACCTTAACCAAATAAGACCCAAGCAAGAAGACAAGTGTTTACATACATACCAGCTCTTTACATATCAGGGTACCACAAAGAAATTGAATGACTAATGATGCAATCTTCTGTTCTGCATATCATATTGTTTTCAAAGTACAATAGTTAGTGTGCAAGTGCAGTGATGCCACAGTAAAAAAAACCCAAATCACAGAAATGGAATGAAACAGGCATAAGAAATAGGTTCTTAACCAGGGATAAAATGCAAATCATTACTCCTCCACAATAAAAACAACAAACCACCAAGCAGAAAAGGTCATAATAAATCCAGAGGATAATGAAAGTTTCTTAAAAGCAGTATTAGCAGTATTCCCATCATTATTATAATGCTAGAACATGAGTTCCCTAGTGTTCTTGTCAAAATGAACAGCAAAAGAAGAAAAGTGTTAAGAGCCTATTTTCTTCTCCATTAGACAATTATCAATTGTTTTACTCAGCTGTTAAATTACCTGATATAGTGAAACATAAGAGTACACAAGATATATTGCATTACCCAGGAACAAGTCTCAGAACAAGGAGAAGAAAAGGCGCGAGCCCTTGGAACTACATTTTTTTCTTCCAGCAGACCTTGTTGTAGCTCAATTACAACTGGGAATGCTGTTTTATAATGTTACTTGTGGGCTAAGAAGAAAAATAGTAAAAGCCAAGATTGTGTTTACCACTACTCCATTAGTGAGCTGCAGCATTGCTTACACAGTGCCTGCCTAGGCCCAGGGCAACAGGAAAATATTGAACCATTTTGTTCAAAACTAGGAGATGGATGATGCAGGCTGGGGCCAGGTGTCTGCACAGGGTAGGGATGAAACACTCAAAATCATTCCAGGGAAGCCCTAGATCCCAGAGTTTCCCTCTCATTCCCATTTGGGGAATTTGTTAAACCTTTGATAACTTTAAATACAATGCCTAGGAAAATAAAGGAAAGCCTGTATTTCATTTTGGCCTGGCAGTTGGCAACTGACCCAACAATTCATAAAAAGTCAGTCAAATAAACTGAAATGCTACTAAACATGCCAGTGTAACACACATAGATGTTTTAATTGCAAGTGAAAAAACACAATACAAACAGTTACCTGAGCAGTGGAGTTTGGCTGACAGATAAAAGGAAAACTTATCACCTGGGATCGCATTTAAAGGGGAACATAGATAACAAAGTGCCTTCCTTCATCTCCTTTACCACAACATCATTGATCTCTTCCAAAAATACAGAACAATATGAATCTTTTGCAGTATCATTGCTGTGGCTTCTTGCTCAGTGGTAATTCAACTTGAAGTTTGCGAAGAAAAGTCAATATATGATCTGAAGCAGTCCTGTACTTTGCCATTTTTATCAGACTTCAGAAACAGACCTTTTCAACTTCAACAATGGGAAGCATCACTCAGACACCAAATTTATCACACAACAAACATAAATGATACAGAAGAACACAATGCAGTACTCTAAAAGTGGAATCAACATAGTCCTCAGCGATATAAAATTCTTCTCTAATGAATCAAAGTAAAGAGTAAAATTAACTATATCTGGAAAGCAGGGGCAGAGACTGTACCACCCCCCAGTACACTTCAGCGGAAAAGTGATAGATTATACTTGTCATGACATGATTAAAGATTTATGCAAGAAGTTCAGAAATACTTCCACATCTCTTTTTTTGTCAGTCCTTTCATATTTAGTACAAAAATATATAATGCTTAGTTTAAAAATACATTACAAAGAAGTAAGAAATGCAACTGTACATTCCACTATATTCCTAATTTTACAGACCACAGCCTTATGATAAGAGCTATCACACAGAAAAGAATGACATTTATTGAGTACAAAACCAGGAACCTACAACCATAAGCAAGCCTCCAGTTAAATAATTTTGTTTGCATTTATAATAATTTCTCCTTCATTTTCTCCATCTGTCTATAGGACAGATTTTTGACTTGTCCATATGGAGTATATCAATACTGAGATACTTGTGAAAAAATGATCGGAAGAAATCAGATTTAGGATAATAAAATAAATACTTTGAATTTATGAAGTCCACTCCTAATTAAATGAAACTGCCTACCACATTGTCTGTGCAGGTACTGCAAGGACTATTTCTGACAGCACTATGGCAGCTCAGCCCAATCAAAACAAATGCAGTGAGCACAGCTGCCCTCAGGTGACCCCACCAAGCACCCCTGGGTTTTGCTGCCAAGGAAAGCCTCACTTGCAAGGGCCATGTGGTTTGGCACCATACACACTGGAGTAGCCGCTGGTGGGCAGCAGGAGGAAGCAAGCAGCACATTTGTCTCAGAAAAGCAAAGTGTTTCCTGAGACGTGAGAACTCAGAGAACGCAGTGGTGAGGAGCCCTGAATTTTCATGACTTGTGGATGAGCAGCATCTTGTCATGGCAGATCTACTAAGCCAAGGGGAACACGACTTTTAAGCCACTTGGTGCCTTTACAGTTTGTATGGTGTTTGGGTACCTTTCATGCTACAAGACCTGGTCAGAGATTTCTTGCAATTTGAGCAGATCCATCTGGTTACAAAGTGACTAAGGCTGCTTCCTCTTCACATCGATCCATTCCCTTTTAAAAACATGATGACTTGGTAGATGTGCAAGCTCATATTTGCAGTCTTTTCCATCCTTCCTACAGAAGAATGGATTATTTTCAGTTCCTTTTTGCATTTTTAATTCTTGTCTGTCTCTGATTTTTCCCCCTGAAGGTTTGTAGACATATGTTACTACAGAAGGGGAAGTCAGATGACGATTTTTAGGAATAGTGAAGTCATCCACAAGCCACTACTGATGAAGTTTATGATTTTTCATTTATTTCCCTTACTGGTCATTCAAAGTTTCCTCTGGTAGCAGGTGCTTGGCTGTGACCTGATAAAGTCTCCTAGGCTTCTGTGGCACTGTGTGACTCTGCCATTGACAGATCTGTCATTCAGTGCTTCTTCGACAGGATTGTTTCCCATCCTTTGATGCAGTTCAATTTTAAGCAGATCAGCTGATGAACATCAGATGAGAATCTGCCATCCTCCATTTTAACTTCCTAGGAACAACTAGTAATTCAAGGCTTTGCTGCCTAGCAATCAGCAGTCAGTTGTATAAGCACTTCTTCAATTAGATGCAAGCTCACGATCAAAAGTTAAAAGTCCACCAAAAGAACCCAACTATGAGAACAGATTTCAGAATGATAATCCTTATGCTGAAGTGTATAATGCTGCTGAAACCTGTATTCAAAGACCATTCCTGCATAAGAAAAACAGCTGCTTAGATTCCCAGGGAAAAAAAGATTATTTGTATAAGATTGTGTTATCCAGTGGCAGCAACATTTTTTTTGCATTTGTTTCTCAAATAGTATATACTGGATACCACTGTCATTAAAAACATACATTTTAAAAACCCCTTAAGCCACTGTTTCTAGTTACTCTCTTTGAGGACATACTAGCTGGTAGCATGGGAACTTTCATCATACATCAATTAGTGAAAAAGAACTACTGCACATGTTAATTTACTGTTTTCATTAAATTGAGCTGAACAGCATTACCACTGATGAGCCTAATGAAATGAATGTTATATCTCAGTGGATACTCTGACTCAAAGACTGAAAAGTACCTGCAGCTGCAGGAATTTTCCACACTGAATTTTGAGTGGACAGCCAGCTCATACAGCTCCGTGGTGGTTTGACAGGGTGTCTGGCTTTTTGGGCATGGTAGGGGCCAAAAAGATGGCTCCTGTAAAAAGCTGCCAGAAGCTTCCACAGCCTTCCAGCAGAGCCAATCTCTGATGGCTCCTGAAGATGGACGTGCTGTTAGCCACAGCTGGGCCAATTAGAGAAGAAGGTAATGCCTCTGTGACAACATATTTAAGAAGGAGACACAGTAGTACGCATGTGCACACCAATAGATGTAGATAGGCAGAGAAGAAGGAGTACAGCATGTAGGAGAAAAAACAGATACGGACACCAGCAAAGTCAGCCAAGAAGAAGAAGGAGGAGGAGGAGGTGCTCCAAACATCGGAGCTGAGACATCCTTGCAGCCTGTGGTAAGGACTGTGCCAATGCAGCGTTTCCCTGCACCCTGAGGGTCCATGAAGGAGCCGAGATCCACCCCACGATGGAGCAGGAGGGGTGAACTTCTACAGGAGGGACTTTTGGTCTGGTGGGAGCTGACACAAATAACGAGGCCTTTGCTCCTGGGAACTGAGGGAGTAATTTGTGTTAAAAAAGCCTTGTTTCACCCCCACCCTAAGTTCAGACTAGCCTGGCCTTGGAAGAATGAGCAGGCAGCAGTGACTGGGCAGGNATTTGCCAAGAAGAAAACATCTGAGGAATGAACTGACAAGGAAAAAGAAAAAAACCCATTTCTCCTTACTTTCTGAGGGAAGGAGGGAGGGCTGTTGGAGGGGGGGAGGGAGGGAAGAGAGAGAGAGAAAGAGTGTTGAAGAGAATGTTTTGCCTACTCCTTTAACTCTGTAATAAATTCACTTATCACTTTTTAAGTTTTGAGCCTGTTTTAGCCTGCTTTAATTAGAGGTTTTTTTCCATCTCAGTATCCTTATCTCGCCTTGGAAAAAATTCCTCTCCCCTGTTCAGTGCAGAGGGGAGAGAGTGGCTTTCGTGGGGGCCTTGGCATTTGTCCAGAGCTCAAACCAGGACAAGCTCATACACACAAATCCACAAAAATTTTCCGTTAAAAAATATATAATTTCTTAAAAGAATTTATGCTTGGGAGAGATAAAAAATATTTTATTGAATAGAATGAAAATGCTGTTTTTCTGCTAAATATTTCATTAGCTGCTTTGTTTCACTTGTCCCAGAGCCTCATCCTTATGGGACTTGGAATGTGTCTGTTCCCAGTGCCCCCGGCTGTCAGGCTGTGGTTATGCAGCCATCCATGGGAACGCTAAATAATGTCACAAGACATGAAAACTGTATTAGCTTCCCAGCAAGGAGGGACACTTCTCTTTGGTTACCACCACTTTGGCTTCCAGTATGCATGAGTAAAACAGAGATGTCTGTCAAAGGGCTTGAGAGTTTTAGATGGTGTTTAAGTGGGACTTGCACACTTCTGATTCAGCTGATTGGCCCATGAAGGCCAAAGAATGTCTGTGTTTTCAGAATAGTACAACAGTATGGAATTACTTCAACCATTATTACTTACTCAAAACCCAATATATTTACATTTATTTTCTTTCGTCACTTTAAAAGTCAGAGTGATATCAGCTAGAAATATATAAGGTAAATTATATTTGACTCCCGAGCAGGTTCCCTTACAAGAAAATTTGAGTTAAGTGATTGAGATAGAAGAAACAATTGTTAAAAGGCGTAGAAAAGGTAAGAAAAACCTCCTCACTGCCTAAGAACTGAAAGGCAAGAGGAGAGAGAGAAGAGGTAAAAACCAGAGAGGATGGAGTATGTCTCCAGCTAGATTTGGAGAATCACATAGTTCTTAATTCCACATGATGAATTCCAAGCAGTCATGAGAAAATGCAAATCCCTTGCCCTAAAGGCAAAGGTAAAGTAGAACAGTTCTACCTAATAATACCAAAAGCCAGTTCAGGAAAAAGAGGAAGGATTCCACCTTTTACTAGCAACTAAATCTTGCTTATCAGCCATCTTCAGCACAGGCAGGATTCAGACTGTTTCTGACTTGTCTGAGGCGTGTGCTAGAAGCTGTCAGGGTTGCCTATCTGTGACAGGTTGACCTTGTCTGGATGCCAGGTGCCCACCAAGCTGCTTTATTACTCTCCTTCTCAGCAGGACAGGGCAGAGAGGAAATAAGATGGGAAAAACTCCTCATGTGTCAAGATAAAGGCAGTTTATTAAAGCAAAATCAAAGGCCATGTGCAGAAGCAAAGGAAAACAAAAGTATCTTTTCTCTACTTCCCATCAGCAGATGATGTCCAGTTACTTCCCAGGAGGTAGACCTTCAGTTCCCATAGCAGTTGCTCTGGAAGACAAATGTTATAATAACAACTGTCCCCCTCCTCCTCCTTTCCCTTAGCTTCTCTTGTTGAACACAAATCATATGGCACAGAATATCCCTTGGTTTAGTTTGGATCAGCTGTCCTGGCTAGGCCCTCTTTCAAGATCTTGCTCACTCTGAGTCTACTGGTGAGGGGAGAAAGTTGGGGAGACTGCCTTGATGCAACAGTAGCCAAAATACTGGTGTGTTATCAGCACCTTTCTAGATACCCATACAATGCACAGTGCTATGAGGGCTGCAGTGGGGAAAATTAACTCCATGCCAGCCAGAATCAATAAATTGTCATCACCAGGAGATCTGCAGAGGAGTCTGTATGAGAGAGAGAGAAGCTCGGCTGCTTAACTGATGCAAATTAGTACAGCTTCATTATCTTTACAGAGCTCTGACAAATGTATATCAGCTGAAGATCTGACTTATTCTGTCTTGTTCAGCTTCAAGCAAACACACTCCTTTTATCTTCATTTTAATGCAAAGCACCTAATAAACCCTTCATTTTGACACAAGTGGGCTGCATGAGTGAGAGAGAAAGCTGATAAGCTTCTCAACAGTTGGTAACAAGATCCTTAACTAATGAGTGAAAAATCTGAATCATGGTCTTACTCTTCTGATGATGAATATTTCTAGTAATTGATGTCAGTAACACAGGTCTCGGAGAGGGACTGGTTTGGGTAGAAGATGTGATTCTGCTGGAAGGAATTACAGACTGTAAGCCCATTTTCAAAGAACCATTCAAAAAGACCCAGGCATTTCTGTCAAAGCTTTCACCTGGGCTGATGTGAGCTGCACAGCTACGACTGTTTAATACTGTGCTATTCATTGCTGTGTAGCCACAGTGTCAATCCATCCTCTTCGTGATCTACATGCTTCTTCCTGAGGAGCGGGACGCCTTGCCAAGAACTAAGATAACAGGGAGCGCTTGGACAACGTGGTCCCAAGTGAGGCCTATGTGACCTCCTGGCAACTATCAGAAAGCTTCATACTGACTATAAAACACATCAAGCTGAATTCCCTGCATATCCAGTAAGAACAGCTATGCAGTAAGGTCCCAAGACAGTTAATTTTCCTGTGAGCCGTATATGACATGCCAACATCCCATCCACATTCAATATTTAATTCTAGGGCTCAGGCTGGGCTGTCAGACAATGAGCTGATGACCCACGTGCCCTGGGTAAAACACAAAATGTTTCTTTACATCCTCAGGTTCCTAAATACCTTCCAAACCTGGGCTCCAAATCCTCTTTTCTACTCTTGGGAGAGTTCTCATCCTTTTCTCCTTGGCAGAGCCAATCTGCCACCCTGACAGTTCACTTTGCAGTCCCTTCTGGGCTCTCTGCTGAACCTAGAGCACCATCATGACACCCATGCCACCGTGGGCATGGGGGAAAAAGAGAAGATCTAAGAGGCAGGCTTTACCCTTCTCAATTTCAGCAAACATTTGTTGTCCAGTGTGTTGTTCAATGCAAAAAAACTTCTAAATACCTAATAGTAAGAGTAACTTCAGCTCCACATTTTATTCTGTACTGCCAAAGTGGCACAAGCAAACATTCAGCTGATTCAGGTGGTCCTGAACCCTTGGTGCAACTCCTCTTGTAGAGTCTGCCCTAATTACAACACAAGACTTGGCAAAGCACGGGAGGCAACCAGCTCTTCCCCCATTGCAGGAAACCAGGTGGTGATTGCTAAAGCAGTGTGGATGCTGACGGAAGAGTGAGTAAGGCTTCAGATAAATAAAATCTATGTTAGGATTTCAAGCATCCCACACCATAGAAGGATCCAGGAATCCTGCTAAAATGACACCACCCAGTTGATATTTTTCAGATATTTTTGAACCCACTTCATTTCCTTATCACTTTTTAAAGGCCAATTTCTTTGTTAACATGTAAAAGAGTATTTGAAAAGGTCTCGTATCTATGTCCTATATGATAAAACAGCTAGTGGTTTGCATGACTGATTCAGAGATTGCTTCCATCTGCAGTATTCTAAATACCATGTCTCATTTCAGAAGAGAAAAGTGGTATAAATATGTGACTAAGCGACATAAAAAAATTGACACCTAAGGAATAGCATTTGCTGCATGATCTCAAACTCTATGGAAATGAAGCACATATTTTTCATGCTAAAAGATACTAATTTGAACATTCTGCAGAAATGGGGCCCATTGACATTTACCTGAGAAAAAATGATAAACAAATTCTATGGGTGGACAAGATAAATACATATCCCCTTCAGACATTGCCTGTAATCTAAAATTAGTCTGGAATCTAATTTAATTAGAATTGGAAATGGAAATTGATTCCAGTAAAACCAAAATATTTTTGATGCACCCAATGTGTGCAATAGGAGTTTTCTTTCCAAGAAAGTAGGTAAGTAAGAAAAATGCAGGAGAAATTTTCACAGCAGAACAGAAGAAAACTAATTTGCTGTCTAATAGCAACAGCGAGCCCTACAAGAAACAGGATTATCCTCAAATTTGTTAAAATCCAGAATTCTCTGTTTTGACCCATCAAATTCCTGGCAGTATGTTGCCCTGAGTTTTGCAGTTCTTGATGTTTTCATTCTTCTGTAACTGTTTCTCATACATTCTCTGTAAACATAGCCATGTTTTTGCAACGGTAGTTTATTATTTACATTCCTTTCTCCTGGGCGGAGAAGTTTGATGGATATTTCCTTTGACCAGTGTGATTGAGGGGCGGCGAGTTGTCCCTCCAATCCACTGTGGTTTCTAAGACACATATAAAATAAAGTTTGGCCCAGTTCGGGCCCAGTTGTTCTTTGCTCTCTTTTAACAGGTGTCCATGTCTTTCTTTTCCTGTGGAATTGCAACAGCAGTATGTTATTAAGAATAATGCTGCATTTGTTGAAGAAACTACCACAGCAACAACAACAACAAAACCAAAGCAGAAATAACAGTGAGTGTATCCAATATGTATATATATTTGATTTTCTTTTTCACAAACACCATCTGGGAAAGCCTCATCCACAAAAATGAAAGAACAAGGTAAAAAAGTATTTTCTTCCCTGTATTGCATTAACATCTGAACTTCAAGAGAAAATGGGTCAAACTGAATGTCAAGTTAAATTTTACAGCAGCAACACAAAAACACAAACAAAACTAAAATTATGAATATGTTATATAATCTCATGTGCTTTGGTGTTGTTCAGAAAAGCCTGGAGAAGTACTGTTGGATAGGATCTCAAATGCACATCTGCCTGCCCTATGGTTATGCTAGAGAGGTGCTTTTCTAGCCTGTTCAGAAACATTTCCTCCCTTTTCTGGAAATGCTGCTGAAAACCTGACTGAGGATTGCAGCAGGGGTCTTGGCATTACTAACCAGAATTAAAGGACTGCTCATGTGCTGGTTGTACTTGTAGTTTATACATCCCAGAATGGTACTTCCCTTTATTCAGACCCACATGCAGCTCAAAACACATTATAGTGTCTAAATATTCCCTGGAGAATGGCTCTGTGGCATAGAATAGTTCACCTGGTGATGCTGTGCTTGATGCACCCCAGGATGTGCATCAGCCTCTGGGCATCCAGGGAACACTGTTGGTTCATGCTGACACTGTTGCCAACCAGCACCTCCAGATTCCTTTCTGTAGAGTGGATCTCCAGTCACTTCTCTCCCAGTTAATTCTTGTGCCCAGCATTACTCCATCCCAGGTGCAGAATCCAATATTTGGACTGGTTCAATATCATGTCATTATTGGCTATCCAAGGCTCCAATCTCTCTAGACTGGAGACTGGAGTCCTGTGCTCTCCATTCCCTCTTAGTTCACATGACTATATCTGGTTATGAGTAGCACTTTCCAATTGTTCCTACTGATTGTGCAGATTTTTTTCAGATTATTTCTCCATTTTAATCTATTTTCTTCCTTGCAGCATAACTGTAGTAGTTCTGTTTGTTTCTTTTAGTATAAGCACCCTATCTGTTCCTTCCCCCAGACTGCTAATGAAGGCAAAATAGAATAGAGCAAAGGCAAAATCCTGCAGAGATGCATAAATATATCTTCACCTTTTGTCAAGAAAGTGCTGAAAAGTATTTCTTGAGCACAATTTTTTGCTTGCAGGTTAGGGTTCTTTCATCTAAACTATGATCCTGCAGCTGGCTTGTGCATATAATGTTAAACATTGTGAAAAGCCTTACTAAGAACCAGGTATAAAATATTCATTCTCCCATTCTACCCACAAATACCATTATCCCACTGCAAAAAGAGTTACTTGGATCTGCGAAGAACAAATTACAACTTAGACAAGAACAGAGTCAATGGCAACTCCTCACATTATAATTTACCAGTTATTTATGAATGTGTTGCTGAATTATCTGTTCCAGAGTTTTTCTGGGTATTAAAGTTATGCTGAGTGGTACACAGCTTCCTTGCTTCTCCTCACCCTTGTTCCCTGTAAAGAAAGGGGGGAAAGCAAAAACGATGATATAAATTTATCACACTTCATCCATTCCTTTTGCGAATTCCCAGAGATGGTTGTTGCTGACTCCTATACCTTTTTAGCCAGTGTTTTTTCTGTCAAAGAGTGAAATTCATCAGGTCAGGAAGAGCTACAAACATCCTATCTATCTAAGTATCTTATTTACCTTTAACTGAGACAGAAGGTTTATTGCTGCTATTAACTTTGGTAATCTCTCCTTCTTGCTGCCTTTTCTACTGACGATTGAAGGGTAACACTGCCTACCTTGCTTAATAGTTAATTAACAAAAATTGAACTTTCTGCAGCACTTCTTTAATAAAATGTAATTATGGCAAATATTTCCTGAAATTCAATTAGAAATTCAGTTTACAAAAATTCAATACCATTCATAATTGCAAATGATTCAGGCATGCGATGGAATGAATTATTGTCTATTGTATTTCCTTTAAATCCCAGTTAACCTCTCGCTACTTCTAAATTGGATCAAAAGCAGAGACATGTAGAATGAGAGTACCCTCAGAATATCAATATAAATTGACTGAAATATGTTGCTGAGGATGTAACTTGCATGTTAAAAAAATCACTTCAGTTGTGATACAGAACTTGAAAGTGGGGGAATAATTCAAGAATGGTCATGAAATTTCATCTTCTTAAAGTCTTATTAAATGTTATGTAAATAATTATTAATTATGTTCAGCACTGAAAATACTGTTATGCAGATACTATTTCAGTGGCAATGAGCACAAGAAAGACAAAACTATGGCTTTTGTTGTTGTACTTGTACTGGAAAAGGAGAGCTTTGACATCTTGATGACTAGAAAGATATTGAAACCTGATATAGAAACTTGAAGGGGAAAGCCAGCCCTAGATAAAACAAGTTTTTGATCTGGAAACTTCTAAAAGGCAATTTGCACTTGATCTGGCTCATATATTAAACATATACAGTAGACAATTAATTCAAACAGTAGTAGCTTTTCCAAGTCTTACATTTGAAAGAACTAACATTCCTAGAACTAAATTAAAATGCACTTTTAGAAATATGCATGTTGAAAATGCTGTTATCTTTAATGTATTAGGCCATGGTACCCTCCTTCCCTAATTTTTGCAAAGATCCTTACTTGGATATCCAGAGGAAAAGTTTAACTCAGTTGCTGGGGCATTATTTCAGCCTTAATTAATAAAGACATTTAGGCATGTGCTCAATTCCCATTTAAATCAATGAGGGGTAAGTACTCTAGGTTCAGGGTAGGTCTGTATTTACTTCCTTTCATGAGTCACACTTAGTCTTTAATAATAAAAGAACTCTAGAAATAACTTTTTCATGCTCAAAAGAAATAGAGAAAACAGACTACAGCTGTATAAACAGTTTTTTCTCTGAAGATTTTTGGTAATTAGAGTTTGCAGTAATTGGTGAAAATGGTATAAGAAAATGGAGGAGAGAAAAAGACAGAATGGATCCTGTTCCTTTTTGTTTGATGGATGATAGAAAGCAGTGATAGATAAATCGCTGCAGTTACATGCTTTCTAAAATACTGTATGTGAGGACTGCAGGGCTGTGCAGTGCTCTGCTGAGGCACCTGCAGGGCCTCTGCATCCATCTGGATGGGAATCAGCTACCAAAAATACTGTCCCAAGAAAACAAATAAAATGCTCTTCCACAACATTACATTAGTCCTCCACTTAATACATCAAGAGGCAAAAACAATAAGTAATGACAAAGTGCAGGATTTAAAGGAGAGTTGCAGTAGGAGGAGATATTAACAGTCAAGGTTAAGAAAGTAGAATAAAAACTAGGGACACTTCACATATTCACTGAAGCTGGAAGGCTGGGGCTGCTCTACTTGCAGCTCTCATCAAAGCTTACACCAACTGCAGTGAGCTCAGAAGTGGAGCTGAGGGCCCCAGTTGAGGAGAGCACTCAGTCAAATCCTTAAGTGTTTTGTTGACGAGGGCTAGGTTGAAGGATGTGCTTAATGTGCAGGTGCCAGTGCTCATAGAAACAGCATTGAAAATGTGTGTCTCACAAGGACTGCAGTGAAAAGTTTCACATTTGTTTTCTGCAGAGGTTGTGCTGGAAAAACCTTCTGCACATGGTTTGCAGAAAGGCAACACAAGCAGTGGCATGACAGTCACAGGAACAATGGTGTAACATTTAAACAAACAAAGCTGCTTGTCATCTGCTCTACCTGCAACCCCAATTGAGAGAAATTTAACGGAATACTGGTATCATGTGGCAAGTTGAAAACACTTTAAGTTGATTATTCTTTTTTTGTCCTTGGACTGATACAGAAAATGCTATGCTCTAGCACAAGAAAACAACCCTTGCTTTCAGTTTATAAACAAACCATGAGGAGCAGATTGTTTAAAAAGTATCTCTTCTACAGAAGAGGAGGAGAAGGAAAATTGATGTTACCTATGCCTTAGCACAAAAGCACATGGGCCACCTTACCATATATGTGTGAGGCTATTTTACCTTCTCTGCCTTCTCTATGACTAGAACTGACCCAAAGGCACAATCAAGATGTGCCCTTAAGAGGCTGAACATGCACAGACAAGAGTAAGCAGTGCCTGCCTTCTTAGTAACATAACATTTAAACTAAGTGTTCTAAATAGTCACTTCTCAGTAGCCATTGGCTAAAACCCAGAAAGGGTCCCCAGTGCTGTTTGAACAGCAACAGCACTGCACTGCAGCCGTACCTGCTACTGTCTCCTCACTTCTCTTTCTCTTATACACACACACATTCAAGAGTGAATGCTGCTCCCAGCATAGTCCCAGCCATTAGTTTGTTATATAAAATATTGGCATCAGATTACACTTGTTGAAGCACCATGTGTAGGAAGACTGAAAAGGACTTTTGTAATGGAAGTGCAAGAATAAAGAGGCAATTTTTAGTCTCAGCATTTGCAATATCAAGCTTTCCCAACTAAGTACCAGGATTATCAAGTTCCTTGAAGGAATTTCTTTCAAGAAAGCAGGTGCCAGTAGTTGAAATCTAATAGGATAGAGTTTTAACTTGAAAGATACATGATGCCTTTCTACAGCTTAAGGGCAGTACAAGTGTTTTGAATTCATATTTTTGTATCCATTAATTTATCTTAGATCAAAGAAGTTAGCTACTAATATGCCCTTTGGTACTAAGTAATCACTTCTGTATCTTTGTAATATTAGATATGATGCTGTACTTGGAAAAATACATTACATACACAACTGATGTTATAAACCTGGCGAAGCCTGATAAGAAGTAATATTGTTTCTTTTTATTTTTTCTTGTAATGAATGAAAAGCCATTTCACATTCACTTGAAAATATCTACCAGTTCAGAAAGAAATGCCTCCGCTTTTGGCTACCTTCTTTAGATCTGTGATTAGGTGATAAGGCAGAGACATACAAGCCAATATATTACTTGATTGCAATTAGGTCAACATTAATTTTTCAGCTCTCTTTTCTAGTGAGAGCACATCTTCAAACTTCTCAGCTTTATGACAGTAAAGCAGTGATACAAACTTGCAGCAACTCATCTTTCCAGGATTACCTATGAAAAACTAAGCTGAGGCAAGATATCGGTATATAGTTTTAAATTTAATCTCTCAGCTTTCAGATTTGGGTTGGGCATGGTTCTATAATTTCTACAACTCGGTAGATCTTCATAGTAATCTTCAAAGAGCAAGCATGTCAAATTATGCAGCAGTTAGAGTTTAAGCAGACATTGTTCTGGTAGGGGCCAACAGCCTCTTCCTTAATTTCTGGGAAATGTATCATCATAGTGTTCCTTTGCCAAACAAAAGCTTTTTTTAGCTTTTCTTTTTAATGTGGGGACAATTCCAGTTTCATGAAATGGTTTTAAAAGCCTTAAATGGAACAAAACCTGTGTGTGAAATTTCATTACTGGTACAAAACTGAACAGTGTAGAGATGGACTGTTTGCTACAGTTACTATATTGAATCAGGCTACTCTCCTCTGAGAAAATGAGGATAAATACTGCCAATAAAAAGAAAATGTGAACTGGGCTTTAGCTGCTTGGTTCATGTTTAAAAGTAATCGACACAGCTGGGGGGTTTGGTACAATAGAAAATGGTAACAGTGGCTATAAACCACAGTTCAAGAAGATATATCTTCAACAAACTCAAGCACCTGCAAAAGGATATGAAAATCAAATTAGTTGCTTATTTTTTTTTTCATTATTTAGGTGTTCACTAGGCTGCTTGGGGTACTTTTGCAGTCAATTCAGGTTTGCCTCAGCTGCTGCTGTCATCAGCATTAATTACAGAGATGTTAATTTTGCTCCTACTCAGCAAAACCACAACAAAATGTAGTCTAAGATATGTCTCCACAACTGCAGTTCATGTTTAGCTACAGTGATATTAACAGTGTGCAGCTGCTGTGGGCTGTAGGATGCCTTTGCCACAAAAAGTTTCTGATTAGATGGTCCTGCATGATTAGCTAAAGTCTGAACTGTCCAACAGGAAAGGCAGAACAGACCCTTCCTCGAGACATGCATTTGTGTCACTTTGTGTTAATAATCATATCCTGGGTATTTACACACCTAGTTTGTCTCTACAGCTTTTATCAAACCTTTCATCTCAGTACCACTCACTTTCCAGACTAATCCATATTTCTTCCCCTCTGGAAAGTTGAATGAGGACAGGGACATTGCAGAACAGCTACTTGATTAGAAGTGTCCTTAAAGCCATCATTTGAGGAACAGCCTGATTCTTTATGTGCCAAAACAAGAGGTTTTGCCCCTCTCTTTGGAGGATTGGGAGAAGGGACAAAGATTTGTAGAGATTCTGCTATAAGGTGACACAGTTCTGTGGGCTGTTATCAGAAGCGCAGCTTCCTGCTGCTGCTAACACACCTTGATAACAGAAAAATGTCCTTGCCTTCAGCTATGCTATACAGCATTGTACACTGGGAGTAAAGAGAAGACTGGTGTAGAAGAATTTAAACAAGAAGGAAAAAAACGGAAGGATCATTTATCCAAGCACAAGAAAACAATACAAACTTATTATTTTTATTAGGCTCACCTGCATTCTGAGCTCTGGACTGACTAAATCAGGCCTTCAGCCAGAGACTGGAGAAGGCAGGAATGGAGCTTGACTGCTGCT
This sequence comes from Climacteris rufus, assembly GCA_013398175.1. Taxonomy (NCBI): domain Eukaryota; kingdom Metazoa; phylum Chordata; class Aves; order Passeriformes; family Climacteridae; genus Climacteris; species Climacteris rufus. The sequence continues at coordinate 152,895 of VZRZ01000907.1, read as the reverse complement.
CGCGCCATGGAATGCAGCTGCTTATCCTGCTAATCCCACTGCAGGAAAATTCACTGAGCACTGAGATGTTCTCATGTGGGCAAAGATGGACCTGTTTATACCCAAGTTAACTAAATGGTTGGAGCTAGAGCTACAGGGTGGAACCTCCACAGCAGAACCTACACAAATAGGTACCATGTGGTAATGGGTGAGGCATTGTTATACGTAGGAAATTATCAGTGGAAATCAAGAAACACATCAGGAGTAAGTGGACATCATTCAGCGTGGCAATGGTTGCGACTGAGCTGAAGATGTGTACTGATGTTGAATAGGCACGTTCCCCTAAAACACCAAATTAACAGGATGTACAAAACTTGACGAGTTTTGAAGGAGTGGAAAAGGTTGCATGCCCTTGATAGACAGCCAAAGAAAAACAAAAGCAGACATGCTGATCAGACATTAAAACATCTAGAAAAACTGTGGCTGTAAGCTTTCCTTTTTTCCACAAGGCTGAAATCTTAGAGAATGCAATGAGAATGCAGACTTACACACAGTACAGTTACAAAGAATTTTTTATTAGTTCCAGCTCTAGCAGAAATATTTCAATACACACCCACAAGGAAATGCTTGGAGCAGTAAGAATTGAGGCTGTCATTCAAAAAATCTCTCACTGCCTGGCAATTCTGCTGAGGACCTTCATGTGATGGGGAAAAAACACCAAAGGAACTGCTAAAGACAGAGCATTGGGAAAGACAAAGACCTTCACAAAAAGGCAGAGCAGATGGATGGATTTCAAAACATTCTTCATTTCCCACTGCTGAGAAATATTAACACTTAAAAATCACTTCTCCACCCCTGCCCAAGGTTTTAACATTTTTTTTCCTACAGAAAAAATGGATCTTACTGACTTCTGCAGTTACTTGTTTTCCGCAGAAGGTTAATGGGACCTCTCAACTTAACTTCTCCCTGTCACATCTGCTGACATCATCTGAGAAGAGGAACCTGTGAGGTTTAACACCTCTGCTTTGAGCCGCAGCTACAGCAGACACTCAGACTCATCCCTGCTCCTGCATCACTTTGTTTATGCTGTGCACCAGGTCTCCAAGGGTGGTCTGGACATTTGCCTTCCTGCCCAGAAGAGGAAATTGTTATCAAAAACAATTTCATTGGAGAAGAAAAGCTGTAGCAAATATGCATTGCTGAAAAATGTTTAGGAGAGATATTTTTAATCCTGGCAGTTCTCAGTTAGACAGAAAGCTGACAGCTCATTTTGGGTAAATTATAAAATTCATCATAGAATACTTCAGGTTGGGAAGGTCTCTCAGAGGCACCTAGTGTAACTCCCAGATGAAAGCAAGGCTAGCTTCAGTGTTAGATCAGCCTGTTCCAAGCTTTTTTGTGTTTGGGAAATTTCTGGGGGTAGAGGCACTAGAGTGTCCCTAGGCAATGTGTTCCTGTGCTTAGACAACTTCACTGTGACATTTTGTTTTGTGGTGGTGGGTTTTTTGGTTCTGGGTAGGCAGCAGCCAGGTGTTGAAGAATGTTAGCCAAGGATCCTTTCCTAGCAGCACAAACTGACCCTTACAGTCACACGTACTCCCTTTTCTTTTGAATAGGATGACGTCAGCACAGTCTAAATAAGTCAGTTTTTAAATTTTTTGTAAAACAGAAGAGGAATTCAGCTATTGTGGAAACAGTAACTTACCAGGTACTGAATACCATGAGACTGATGGCAGGTAAGCCCAAATGGGCTTGTCAGGAGGGAGACCCAAAACAACACTCAGTTTACCATGGTGAAAGGACAAATATACCATTAGGGTAAGCAGATCTAGGGTTAACAGATGTCAGCCTTCTGCCTCTGATGGGAATTACATACTTACAGGTCTGACTTGGGTCCAGAGTGTCTGTCAAGCATGGAAACAACAAATATAGCAAGTATTGAATGACTGAGTTGTGGAGCAGAGAGCTCAAAACACTGTGGTCACCTCAGCACTTTGATGTCACTGCATGAAGGGACGTTCAGTACTTTTTCTTCTCTTTTACGACTTGCTACAGAATAACAAAATTTGTTTTATAGTGTAGCACCCAAATAGCTTTGGAGGCTGATTAAATGCTTTATTACTGTGTCAGCTATTAATTATCTTAGGGTTATCCATGCCTTTATGTTTCAAATCAATAAAGATTATCTGTCAAACAACCTTTAAGGAGATGAGAAAGCAATGCAGCACTTGACTGAATGCTATACATAAACCTCCCAGAAAACAGTTTTATCTCTTATTAACTTAGCAAAATCACCACAGGCTTTCAAGGTATGCAGCGATGAGCTTTTTAAAACCAGAAGGGGAGCATTGATTATCTGAGGATATTTTATTAGGAACAACACAGTGATAACTTACATCATACCAGTGACTTCAGGAAAGGACACAGAAGCTGAATGTCACAAAAGCAAAGGCATCCAGAAGGGTACCCTTCTCCCTCACTCCCACCACCCAACATTTGGGCTTTGTACAGAGCCTTTCATGCAAGAGCAGATACAGAAGCCAGTCATCGGGGTCTGGGGAAAGACAAGAGGCAGATAGAAAAGCCACTCCAGGACTAGGTCCACTCAGGATAAAGACAATTTTATAAGGAAATAGAAAGAATGAGGGCTTGCAAAGGTCTGATCCATCCTTTTTGGTGCCTACACAGAATATCTGAAACTTCTGCTCAGGGAAAGAAAAGGTCTTGCAAGATCAACTAATGCATAGCCATCATACTTCATTCCCCCAAAATAGCTCAGTTGTGGCTGTATAAAAAATAAAATTTGAAGGATAGACTTGTTATTGTACTTTTATGATAGTACATAATATGTATTTCAAAATTTTTTAGACTTCTGTTGTGCTCCTGTGATGTTAGTGCAGCACAGTTCTACAAGACAGTTGCAAACAAGCAGCTATTTTCATATGATAAAAGGTAAAAGGACCTATCTTTTCATTCTCTTCATTGTTTTCCTCTTAGATCTGTTCTTGACTCCTCGTTCCCTACCCTAAATTCCCATGAAGGAATTTAATAAAACCACAGAATAATAGTCACAAGTTCTGATAAATAGTTGCCAGGTTTGAGGGGTACTGCTTCACCCTCAGTATTTCCAAAAGTGGTAAAGAAACACCTTTGTTATAACTGTGATTTCATCCACTGCTTCTTTGGGGAGTAGCAAAGGCCTTAATGAAGAACCACAAATAATTTTTTTTTTTTTAATGCTAAAGATGCCTCAGACATGTTCAGCTCTCAAAATTTCAAAACCTATTTAAACCCAGTTTGCAAACAAAGCCACACTATTAGAAAGAACAAGAGAAGAGGAGTGGCCTGAATAAATGCGAATGGGCAGAAGTCACAGGAGTAACAATTTAGGGGTGTCCAGTGAGAATTATTTCAGACTACAGGACTCTGTGCATGCATGGGTGTACATAAAGCCAAGGCTTAGGGCATGCAGAGAAATCCTTCCTCTGATAATTTCTTTTTATTGTGTGTTAATATAATGGCCAAGACATTTAGATAACAGCTTGTGAATGATTCATCTTGTTTCTAATTATTGACATCTTCAATCAAATATTTTGCCGTTATTCAACATGATATTTGCTAACAATTAGTGCCCAGTTCTTTCTTTCTTTCTTTCCTGAGAACAAGCAACATCAGCTCCTCAGCAACCAGAGCAGTCAGACTGATGTTTTCTCCTCTCCCTACCACTCCCTTACGAGTAATCTGTCACACAAACAGCAATTACACCAGAGGACTGATGATAAAACCTCACATCAATGGAAAGGTCTCTGCAGGCACCACGGACTCTGGAGACTGACTTTCAGCTCTGAGGAGACAATTGAACCTGTAACGAAGAAAAAGGAGGAGATGTATCGAGAGGGTCTGCTGGGAAGGTGACCGTGTTGTGCCTCTATCTGCTGCACTAACAAGCAGGTGTTCGAGTGGGATATCAATGAGGGTGTAGATAAAGGTGATCCTGCAGATGTGATTTATTGGGGTCCTCTAAAACTGACAAGGTTCTTACAGAAAATTTATTATAGGAACTAACAAGACTCAAGGAAAGGTCCTTTTACAAATTTTTATGTTCCTTTTGTTTTAGTAACCAAGCCTCCTAGAAATCCCCAAAACCGTATCCCCTCAAATCTGCTGCTCTTCACAACATGATGAAGACACAAGTACTACTATTTTACTACTTTAGATCATCTACTTTAGATTATCTACTACTTTAGATCATCTAGAAAGCCCTAAAAGAAACATACATCTTTTATCTGGAAAGCCAAGGCCCTGCAAAGTAAAGAAACATCAGCTACATTCTCAACTCTAAATTTCTGGAAAATCTGAATGCCTTCCCTGGGTACCTGTAATAGGCCATGTTTTCACATTTACATTTCTGTAAACTGTGAGGCTACATGAAAATTCAGCATTAGCTTGGGGGAAATAAGGTGTTATTCTAAATGGTAAAATCCAACTTTCCTCTTGCAAATGTTGAGAGTAAGCAGTCCACCTCTCCAGTTCCCCACCCAATTGTAAGTGTACTTGATAAGTAAAAATTCTTTTACTGCTCATTTTCTTCCCTTCTCTCCAACCATATCCCATACACTCACAGCTTTAGTGTTGGTAGGTATCGCCCTACCTACCTTGTTGTGCATTTCTCCTGAGAAACTACCCAATCTTATGACTTTATTAATTCAGTTGTAGCAACCTCAGTTCAAAAAACTGCTTAGTAGTAGGACTCAGCCCTGCTGCTGTCACCCACAGCTTTTGTGAGTATTTAGCTCTAGACATGACCTTTTAGCCACCACCTTTCCAAAGACCTTGTAGAAGCACAGTGGGAGAGGGGAACAGGAACATTCGAGTCCTTCTTAGCCCGTGAGCCTGTTTAGCTATAGCAGCTTCAAATGACTGGTAGGAAAAAATATAAAATCCTCATATTCTTCAAGGATGAATCTTTAAGATGTTCAGCAATTGATGGGACCACAGAGCTCTTTCTATGTCCAGCCTGGTTGAATCCAGTCCTACAGTGGTCTCCCTGTGTCAAAAGCCCAGAGAGGAGCTTACAACATGGAGAATGTGCAATTTCCTGTTCCTTCTCAGAAACCCAGTACCATTCACAGGGAGGAGAGGAGGTGAGAACAGGAGGTGCAGGTTCAGCCTCATGTCTTGGGCTTAGATTCCTCTATTCACAGCCTGCCATAGACAAAAGCACCTCTCCTTTGTTCTTTGTCACTCTTTCTTCAGCTTTTCTTCAGGTACAATATGGCAGATGGCAGCAAGCATGGCAGGGACTGGGGCTAAGGAATCTGCTTGAGAGCACATGGAGATCAGGGAAAGAACTGATTTCGGAAGGGAGAGGACCCAGAGACACCAGTGTCTGTCAGCACTGACACAGCAGTTGCAGAGACGGATTCACCATAGAGGAAGAGGAATTATTTCCTGTGTGTTTCCTGGCAGGTGGTAGTTAAGTAACATGCAAAAATTTTGGATGGTGAAAGAGCCTGAACATTAAACAAGGTAAAATATTGGAATGAAAATTTTCAGTGGAATAGAACTAAAATACTATGTGCAGAAGGAGCTGTTCTAATATTTTGTCCTTATCTGAGAAATAAGCTTAAAGAGTCCACTGCTGTTCCAGTGTGGCCGCCTTCAATACTTTCAGATGATTGTTTGACTGGCAGCTTGACTAATATTGACTTTCTTCTGCCTTTCACAAGCAAATACATACTATATTCCACTTATTTCTCTTCATTGCTCTTTTAGAATCTGTTTTCAAATAGAAAGGTCATTTTTTCTTAGTAAATTAAGAACTCATACATACAAGTCATTTCTACAAGAACATACCTACCACAAAACTCTTATTTGCAAGAATTACAGTTCTGAGATACTAACATGAACCTTACTACATCAAATTTTGATGAGAAGTGAATGTTGTCACAAAGCCATTGTAATGTGCCAGAAATCTACTGACAAATAAACCTGATGTGGTTTCCCATCCACACAGATATAAATCCCTTACAAATGACAGAAAGTAGACAAGCATCTGAGGTAGAATCCATTTTACCTAATTCAAATTAGTAGTTACATAAGACCGCCAGCAGTTCCATCCTTTGCAGTTAGTGGAAAGAAATAACAAGTGTAAACATGTGTAAAACACACCAGACAAACTTCCCTACAGATGTGCCCATTACCTACTCATCTAAAAAACTCAGGTTGACCAGAAAACTAGATGTTGTGGAGTAAACTAAAGCTATGAATCCCAACAGTAAAGAGGAAGACAACCACCAGCAATGCACTCGAATTATAGAGATCTTCTATCTATTTGTTGCATACTTGAGACTTCATCTTTGTGTTTGTGAGAGCTGAGCTGCAAAGGGAAGGAAGTTTCAACATCCTTCATGGTTAGGGTGTTGGAGGATGTGTGGGACTACAGTGGAAGTCATTATTTCAGGCAATCAGAGATCTGTTCTGGAGCTAGCAGCACTCAGTGATAAGTTAATTTTTTGAAATTGAATGGCAAAATTGGGTCTTCAGTGTTGCACTGAGGCAGGCACATTCCCTTGCCTACAGTCTGCTGCTTGTATGGTCAATAAACACATTGAAAAAAAATGTCCCCTGAAGACAATTAATTTGTGTCAAAAGACAGGAGATGCCACTTATAGAGCTACCTTTATGACACAGAGCAGGGACAGAGTAGCTGGAAGTCACTCATACCGAGAGATGGCAGTCACCTCTCTTGGGCAGCACCACTGTCAGGTTGAACCCCATTAGTAATGTTGAGGGGACATTGCTCACGGGTGCAGCTTCTGCAGTTGGAGAGAAGACACTTCATAAATTAGCTTGTTCTGACTTCTCTCCAAAAAGAGGACAAGCAAGATGATCCTCTGAAATAAGCCAGCCCTTGAAATCTGTGGTCTTCCAGGTCCCTCCAGGCTGGTAAGGGCTGGCTTTTAGGAGCAATCATTTACACACACCAAATAGCCATAGAGGGTCAAAATATCCTTCAAGGATGAGCCTTAAATGAGAGTTATTTACTGTCCCATGGGGAGACACAAGCTGGTCTTCTCCACTGTAACTTAAACACTGGGAAGCCCTACCAATTTTGTACATTTAACTTCATGTCCAGAACCCACCGACAGCTGCATCTCATCCCCAGAATTAACACACAAAAGTCTTGATTCCAGGGATACCTCTAGAAATACTACACAAAGCAATCCTCTGGTCATAGAGCAGTATCACCACTCACTGTTACAGTACTCACTTTCCAAGCTCTACAGTCTCCTCCCGCCTCTCCTCATTCCTGGCTTGTCCTGGCCATCGTTTCCCTCTGCAGAATGGTGACAAGCAGTAACAAGATTAGTGCTGCTTGACTAGAGCGTAACTATAGAGACAAAGGATCATTTCACTCGTCAGTGGGCTGTAATTTAGAAACAGAGCTAGTAATATCATTTTGAAAAGTCCCCTAAAACCCCAAACCCATAGTCTTTTGCTATTAGGCATATTAATTTATTATAAGATCACCATTTGAAAGCTGGGATTTCACACTGACCAAATTACATTCAAATTAAATCAATTACTCCAGGAGAAAGATAGCACACATATTTATATCCAACTTATTGGTATGTTTTTTATGGCAACTAAGATACAAAATTTGTAGAGAAAGGATAAGAAAATATATTTTCAAAGCCTCAAAATAAATCCTTAAGCTTTACACACACAGGATTTTACAAGAACAGATCCTGCTATTAATTTTTTTAATTTGAACAAGTGGCACTTCTGTGTCTAGATGACCCAGAACGCAGAATTACAGAATATGCTGAGTTGGAAGGGACCCACAAGGATCATCGACTCCAACTCCTCTCCCTGCACAGCACCATCCCCAAGAGTCACACCATGTGCCTGAGACCATTGTCTAAATGCTTCTTGAACTCTGTCTGACTTGGTGCTGTGACCACTTCCCTGGGGAGCCTGTTCCAGTACCCAACCACCCTCTGGGTGAAGAACCATTTTCTAATATACAACCTAAACCTGCCCTGACACAACTTCAGGCCATTCCCTCAGGTCCTGGCACTGGACACCACAGAGAAGAGATCAGTGTCTGCCACTCCCCTCATTCCACTTTCCCCTCATGAGGAAGTTGCAGACTGTGACAAGGTCTCCCCTCAGTCTCCTCCAGGCTGAACAGACCAAGCGACGTCAGCCACTCCTCACACGGCTTCCCCTCAAGGCCCTTCACCATATTTGTTGCCCTCCTTGGGACAGTCTCTAATAGTTTAATGTCTTTCTTACATTGTGGCACCCAAAACTGCCCTCAATGCTCAAGGTGAGGCCACCCCAGAGCAGAGCAGAACGGGACAATCCCAGCCCGTGCCCGACTGGCGATGCTGTGCCTGATGAACCCCAGGACAGGGTTGGCCCTCCTGGCTGACAGGGCACTGCTGGCTCATGTTCAACTTTCCATCCACCAGGACACCCAGTCCCTTTCCATGGCACTGATTACCAGCATCTCATTCCCCAGTCTGTCCATACATCCAGGGCTGCCCCATCCCAAGTGCAGAATCCAGTGCTTTCCCTTGTTGAACTTCATCTGGTTGGTGATTGACCAGCCCTCTGATTTGTAGAGGTCTCTCTGCAGGGCCTCCCTGCCTTCGAGGGAGTCAACAGCTCCTTCCAGTTTTGTATCATCTGTGAATTTGCTTAGTATCCCTTCCAGTCCTGCCTCCAAGTCATTGATGAAGATGTTGAAGAGCACAGGGCAGAGGATGGAGTCCTGTGGAACCCCACTAGTGACAGGTCTCCAGTCTGATGTCACCCCATTCACTGTAACCCTTTGTGCCCCACCCATGAGCCAGCTGCTCATCCATCACATGATGTGTTCATCATGGGCTGGACATTTGGTCCAGAAGGATCCTGTGAGAGACAGAAGCAAGAGGCCTATTCTGCTTGCTTTAAAGTGAATGCTTTAACTGGTATTCAGAATAGAAAAAAAGGTCCTAAAGTTTCCATCTGAAATAATAAGGCTTGATTGTTTTACTCTATTTTGCAGAAATCATATTTTCTTCTAATCCTTTGATTCTTATTAAAAATTTTGAGGACTTCCAGACTTTTATTTAGATGTTTTAACTAAATGTGAAGAAATCCACTGGTGCTGCCAAAAAAACAGCAGGAAAGGATTTTTTTTTCTGGTTTCTACAGACAATGAATACTTAGATCACAATCCAAAGTCTAAATCAAGACTCTAAACCATTTTGAATAATAAGAATACTGAAACGCTGCAGTTCCACTCCAGCACATAAATTATAGTGGCCATTTGGCACACCTTTGATGCAGGAGCTCATCTACAAGTCCAGCTGATTATCAATCCCACCAACTGCAATGCAATGCAATTTCAGGAAATATCAGGCAATTTCTCTCCAGCCAAGAAGCCCATCACGTCCCATCCCAAGCTGTGCTCATGAGATCCCTGCAAACAGAGTTTACCCTGGGACACACCTGCACCAAAGGGACGTAGAGACCTGAGGTTCAGGGGTACAGACACACTGTCTCAGTGGGGTCAGCTGTTTAGCTTGGCTGTTGTGCAGTGAAATGACTCCAGTACAAAATAGATAACCATTGGGGGCTGCAATTGTGAGCATTATTTATTATTTGTACAACTTCTTTTCAGGGATAGAGAATAGTTGTCAGTTTTTCAGCTTGAAGTAGTTGCTGTCATCTAGGAAGTCATTCATTGTCAATCAGATCAAATAATTTTCTAAACATCTGCTAAAAATGTCTTTCTTTATCCAGGGATTTAATCCATTTGATCTATTAATTCATTATATAGAAGTAAAACACTTGTTAATGGTGGACAAAGATGACAGAATATAATTTTTATCTAATAATACTAAAGCAAAGGGGCTTTTGAAGCTGAAATATCTACTAAAAAATTTACAGTGAAAAAACTCCCATTATTTAACTGCAGCTCTTTTAGTACACTGCAGTTTTTATTTATTTATTTGTTTATTTATTTATTTATTTTATAAAAAACAGGTTCACATAGCAAATCTCAGAAAATTTTTAGGAACAGGTTAGAGAAATAGTCATCACATGATATCTGTTGAGCTTGCACAAGTGGGATTAGATGACTCTTGGGGAATCTTTTCTATGCTCCATCTCTTTATGAATGTACTTTAAAATTTGACACATTTTAAGAAATTTTTCTAGCCCTTACAAAGGGTGTAGTAAGATGACTATAATCAATAAGACTATATTAAAGCAACACAGGCCAGAATATTACAAGAGAAGGAAACCAAGAAACATGGTTTATTAAAAAATAAAAGAAAAAATAATTGGACTAACAGTGCAAATTCCTTAAATACATCAGAAAACAAGAGGGGGAAAAAAAGAAGGGTAAACAAGCCCCACAGATATTTTATGAAGCTCCTATAACCTTTATAATCTAAATGTAAACAGCTTTTCATACTAGATTTCTTTTCATGTGTGCTTTAATTCACACACAGTTTATTTTGTGGAGCCAAAACAGTCTCCACAAAAGGTCTCAGAGTACCTTAGTTCATTTCCCTGGATCCCTGCCAGATTTTTGCCACCTCATCTCAGGTCTTCAGTCAAAACCCCCATAGAACAGTACTACTTATGGTTCTTATCCTGACCATGTCTATCATGCAAGATTCAATTAGATGAATTATGAATTAACCTTTGGGCAGCTCCTTGTTCAGGAGTCAGAGCTTTGATCTTGGACAGTAGATAACTGAAACCAAAAAACCTGATCCTCTTTTTTTTACAGTTTTTTTTTTAGATGTTTGCTTTCTTACTAGAGGAAAAAACTATACTTCTTCAAAATGACACACCGGTTATGTCTCTCAGCTGGGACACAAGATGCAAATCTTGTACAAGCCAAGATGGTCAGAATCACAAGTCCTGGGTCATGATTTTTAAAATTTTATTTACAGCTTCTTGATGAACAACATTAAAGCTGATGCACTAAATACAGATCTGCTAACAAATATAAAACTTCATGTTTAGATACAGATAGAAAAGATATGTCCCCTGTATGAGACCTTCAATGACACCTTGCAATATTGGAGCACAACTTGGAACATGAAAACATCTGTATATTGCCATTTATTCCTTCTTGCTTACGACAAATTTACAGTAACATGCTTAAAAATAGTTCCTTAATAACTAGTTGACAGGGACTTTAAGTGAGAGTCTCATTGTCCCTTTGATCAAGATCAGAATAAAAAAATCTTACCTTAAGGACTTAGGTAAGAAAATCAAAATCAGAATGGGTAACTGACAATCATTAATAAAATAAATAGGTTAACCAAGATGACAGAAAAAGATTATGAGGGAGAGAATGTGGAAACACATCTCACTGACAGTCCTTCACATAAACACCAGCTGGTCTGATTGAGACCCTCTGGAATGCTTCCTGCCATGTGTAAGGCAAATTATCCTTACATCTCCCTAATCATTACTTTAGTCCTCTTCATCAGAAAACTAAATAGCTACATAAGCCTCAAGTTTTTCAAACTTTATTAGATGATTTTTGGTTCACAGGATCCTTTGAAGCCTTTATAAACCCTGTGTATGAGAAAATGTTAGCAGTCCTTGTAACACCAGTACTAAAGGGAAATGGAGTTTCATGGTGCTATACAATATATGTTCATATTCTTCATTAAATGCAGACAGTCAGAATTATCTGCACTTTGTACCATAGCTCCTCTGATGAATTTGGATGGCAAACACTACCAAATGATGCATATCAATATTACGTTGCTTTGTTTAGAAGGATCCTAAATTGGCTCCTCACCTGGTGCAAGTGACAGTAGCATCTGGCCCATGGATAACAAGTTCTAGAACACAATGCACCAATCTCCACAAAAGAATAAACAAACGGTTCATGTGTACATATAAAGTATACAAAACTAACTTTTCCATGGACTATTTTCAAATAAGCTGCATTCTTTTTCACTGGGTCCCTCCAGCTGAAAACCCTAACAATGAGAAATCACTCCTAATACATTTGTATGTATCTATGACAAAAAAATGACATTCAGAATTAAACACATTCCTTTCTGCTATTTTATTTGCTTTTTCCTCTTGATAATAACCATGGTAAGTTACCGGGGAAAAGAGATTTAAGGTAAAAAAAAAAAATTTATAGCTCTGCTGCCCAGAAGTTCCTGCTTCTAACCACATGACTTTATATTAAATATCTTTCATTCCTCTTTTAAAAGATGTTAACTGTTCATATTTTTCTAACTTGATTAGAATGTGCTCCCTGAAAATCCTGACTTGTATGTTAAATTGATCTGTCAGAGACAGTTTATAGCTGGTGTGTGATCACTTTAATCAAGGCTGTGGGTATTCCAGTTCAAAAGCAAAGATTTATCTCCCCCAAAAATGAAGCACCTGTATTTTTCATTAGCATTATGTAACACTTATACCAGTATTTGCAACACGATAATTCTGAATTCTTCAAGTAAATTAGTCTTCTTGTTAGTGTCCATTCTTGGTGTATAAATACTGACTTGCCTGTTAGATGATCTTATTTTTTTGAGAATGGTATTGTCCAAAGAATGTAACATCTCTCTTAATGCGAATCAGTAGAGAGGTTATGTGAATTACAGTAACCAGAATAATTGGTTATGTGAATAACCAGTGATGACTGATTATATTCAGTACAGCAAACATGGATTGTATGTAATTTGCCTGGACTTCTTGTAGCAGCACAGTGCAGGTGCTCCTTTGGAGTTACCCAGCTGTAGCTGCTACCTGGTCAGATGCTGCTTGCTTGGTACCATCATTATTAACCTCAAAGACGATATTCTGCTTATTTTGTACTGCACTTTTTTGATGTACACCATCTGCCAAATAACATCTCACAAATTACCTTGTTATTTTCAATCTGTATTAACCATTTTGGCTTACATTTTTAATATTATGCACTCCCAATAAAGAGAGTTTGAGTCAGCAGAGCTGCTCTTCTGCAATTGCACCTGATGGACCCTGCAGAATGGTCCTTCTCCCAGAAAAGGGTGACTGCCTTGGTTACCATGACAACCATTCTGGTGTCAGACAATGAATTTCCTACTCCTTCCAGTTTTAAAGAAGTACCCCTCTGCCCTGTCTACTGTAACCTCTGAATTGATGGTTAAGATAATCTTCAGGACCACAGCCAGGAATACAGGGGCTAAGAAGAATCTTGAACCCAAGACTTTTTTCTTTGACTAATAATCTTTTTCAGTGTACATAAGAAGTAAGCTATACCAGCAAATAAGTATCCTTTAAAAGAAAAGACTAATCCTTGCCCCACTATTAATGAATAGTTGCAGACACATGCTCTGAGAAGATGGCTACAGATAGGGTGACCAGACCAGAAAGAAGGGCTTCCAAATAGGTATTTGCAAGGAGTCTGCTCTGAAATATCAAGGTGGGACTTCAAACTACAGTCAGCCCTCTTCCCAACCTTTCTGGACATCCAGCTTCAAACAACCACTTATTCAGTGCTTTACCTATTTGGATCTCATTCTGACAGGCCAGATGGTCCTCACACAAAGATGACTATGATTGTGTACCAAAGTGAGCTTTGGGTTCCTCTGTCAGGAACAAAATCCAAACTAAAGAATTACAGTATCTTGACATAATGCAACAATATCTAAGTATTTCATTTGGTCGGTTCCTAATTTAGAGACATCTGGGAGCTGATTCTACTTCTATAATGATATTGGCTTCCACAGAAAGCAGCTGTTCCATTTTCTTCCAGTAATCTCCAAATTTTTCTTAAATAGCTGTATAATTCCTAGATCCTTTTGTCATCTCTTTTCAGATGGTGAATGAAGAAACAGCTGTGATAGCTGTGTGCCTTTGCATTTAGCACCTACTCCAGACACATGGAGAAAACACTCTTTAACATGCAAGGCAAAAGATAATACAAATTACTTGTGCTTCTGAGACTGGAAAAACTCTTAGCAACTAGAACACTGGAGAGAGGTAGTAAAAGGAGTTGGACAAATTAAACATCCCATGGGAAAATCTGAATTCCTGTTCTGTTCCAATTATTCTGCATGAAACATTAAAAGATAAGAAAAAGGAAACCTCAATCTCCACAGCTGAGACAGAATTATCTAGTGTGGCAACGGTGTGCCTGGGGTTGGTGTGGAATAGCTGTCACGCATCTGAGTCATGCCTCCTCAATTCTTTGAAAAAAGGGTCTATAGGATCAAGATGGTGTTCAAACCATGCATTCTAAAGTGATGAATGAGTCAGGAGGATTGGGCTTTCAGATTTTTATTGACACCATTTCCATGTGTTATGCCTCTTTGCTTTCCTCCAACTCCTGGGGAGTCCATACCTCACTTGCTTTAATTTTAGAACTATGTTTCCCTTGCACTGCATATGGGATTGACCTGTCTAAATCTAGGCCTATTTTGAGTCGCAGGAACTTACAGAAACAAGAGTGCTTTAATTTTTTCTTTTATAGGCTCCTTCACTCTATTGTATCTCCTTCCACACTAAACTTTGTTCTTGTTCATGCATCTCAACCAGATAAACTACAGGGCTAGTCAGTCACAGGATATTTTTTTTTTTTGCTGGGCACCTTGATTAGGCACTGAATTTCAGACTCTGACTTTGTTTTTAGAGCCTATTTTTTAGGAAAATGCTAGGAAAAAGCTTGCATAACCAAGCTTTCATACGTTTCCTTCATGTGATTTTTGCTATGAGAAAGCCTACCCACATCCTTGAAACCTTAATACAATTCATTCCTGCATTCCCATTGTCTGCTTTAACCATCTCCTTGAACATTTTTAGACTTGAAGTCCTCTTGTCTTGACTGTTGCTCATCATCTCTTTAAGTCTTCCCAGTAAGTACACCCTGCATGTCAGGTGGCATATATTTTATAATCCAGAAGCTGCACTTTATCAATCACTTTTCTTACCCTTTGTGGTATTTTTAAATCCAACTAAAACTTTTCCTCCTTCTCTTAAGAATCTCCAGTAGACTTTCTGACCTCTCTTCTACACTCTCCCCCATGCTTATTCCACACCTCTGATCTTGCCCTCCCCTCCATCTTCTCTATTTGCACCATTCTGTATATCCTGAAGAATTTTCTCCTTATCTGAACTCCTGGTTTATATTAGAAACCTGCTTTACAATCTAGCCTTTGACACTGAAACACATTTTACTTTCCCTTTTGTTTCTCATCATGCAAGTGCCCTCTCACTAACTCATTCCTGAAAGTTTCCACCACTGACTCAGAAGCTGTTAAATTCCATCCTACTGTTCTGCTCATTGCTGTATCCCTATACCACCAGAACCTTTCTGCTGGCATAAGGTTCCTACACAGCACACTGATGTATGTTGCTGTACACACACAACACAAAGGCATGATGTAAGATATGTCAATAATAAAACACATAGTTTCTTCTTATTGCTCAGATAATTTGATTTTCTCTTCTTCATTAACCAGAATGAAAAATCATAGCATGGGATAGTAAATCCTCTCACTATGGGTACCAGAATGATGTGAATAAATAATCATGCTGGAACAGGTGACATTCACATAGCGAACCTGTGTTCACATAGCAAACCTGAATTCTACATACTTCTGCAAACACACACACACACACACACAAAACCGACATTTTTTTCTCAGACCAGGCAGCCCTTCAATTTTACCAAAATGCAAGCTCTGTTTACTTTATTAGACTTCCATGACACACTATGTGGTGTTCCCAGTATTATTATAAAACTCATCAGAGAGCCAATGCAAAAGTGTGTTGGGTCCAAACATCATTTCTTAACCCATTTGCCCCTTTATTGAGAGCTTTAGTGAGAGTTTGGGGCATGCAGTAAACAGAAAGTGGGTCTTTTATAGCACAGTGATTTTGTACCTATCTCAAACATAACTAGATGCACAGTTGTGGATGCACAGTCCACTGTAACTTGCACGCATGCTTCACTCTGAATCTCAGAGTTTCCATTGTCACACAGGACAATATTTCCAGTACTAAACTATGCCTTTTTATTATTTAGAATACAAAATAAGCATCACTTACATATTGAATGATTTCAATTTGAAAAAAAAAAGGAGAAAAAACACTAAACAGGGAAACTGAGTTGTAAAATAATCCTGTTGGTAAAAGTATTCCAGTTTTAAACTCCATGTTTTAAAAGGACAAATTGATTTTAGTAAAATTTTTAAAATCACAGTTGTTTATCCTGTGGGAAAGGAAAGTCCTTTTTTTGGTTGTTTCTTTGATTTTGTTTCAAGGATAAAATAGGAATGGTGAGATATAATTACTGACCAATAGCTTTGCTTCTGTGAAATTATTACCTGATTTGGTTTCTCTCTGGTGCTGATTCATTGATGTGTTACATAGGGACAAAATGCCCCAGCTCAGAGAAACATTGGACTCATTTAAGCCACGTACAATTGAACTACCTCCTGTGACTAACTAGTGAGCTCTGGAGATGCTTTACAGAAGACTGTTCAGATCCATTGCAAAGCCTGTATAATCATGGATTAGAAAAATCAATACCACCGACCTTCCCAGTAGATGCCATGTAAGGCAGGCAATGGCAGAGCAGCAGAGGGTCTCAAGGAAAGGCTGGTGGGCTGAGCTGTCTGATGCCTTCCTCTGCCAAGGGCAAAAGGCTGGCAGCAAGAGCAGCAGAAGGGTGCAGGAGCTGTCCAGTAAATTAGTACGTAACAGTCTGTGACCTCATTCTCTACCATCCATAAACAGCTGGCTTTTTACATTGTTTTCTTGACTCAGAAGATGGAAACCAGCTGTGATGTCAAGCAGTGCAACATCCTGCCCGGGGAAGTGGTTAAGTTACCATTCCTGGAGGAATTCAGAAGGTGTGTAGACTGTGGTGCTCAGGGAAACGGGTTAGTGGTGGACTTGGCAGTGTTAGGCTGGACTTGATCTTAAAGGTCTTTTTCAATCTAAATTATTCCATGATTTGCTGTGGCTTCTGTGTCTTGACAAGGTGTGGAGAAGAGATTTGCAGTCAGATGCAAGTGCTGCTGTCTCCTCAAGTTCACTACAGGCCACAGTCACCTCCACTTTAATTTTCCTACAAATTTGCTGCAGCACTACAATATCCACTATCTCCAAAAATCATATCTTCTTCATTTTCAAAGCACAGCTTCCACAGAGGTATTAATGGTAACAGAGGAACAAAAAAGGAAATACATATTGATACATGCCAAGAAGTAACAGACAAAACACAGATTTAGTTAAATGTTAGCATTTGAAATTTGCAAATACAGTTGCTAGAAAACTAAGACTATTGAAGTAGGGCTTCAGTAATTATAAATTCTGAAATAATTATATTAAAAGTTTTGAAACAAAGCCATAATGCTTATTTGCTTTACTTTGTAAGACTGATCATGTTTTATCTTACATTAAAAAGACAAAATTATATTGTTTCCTGTGATGAGGCAGAATGGGTAAATGAAATTAAATGACTAAATGAATTTCTCTATTGAAAACACCATAATTAACTTAGTGGAAATAATTAAGAACATGGGTTTTTATATATATATATATATATATGTACATATATACACACACACACACATATATATATACACACACATATATACATATATGTACACATGCTATTGGAATGTAACAAAGGCAGAGATATATAGGAGCAAAGTTGAAATTTTGCACTGTATAGAAGTGTTTCAGAGCTGGGTTTGTTCAGTTTTTTCACCCCTCTTGCCATGGTGTTCAACCTCTTTACTCAACAGCAACACAGTTTTCCAGGTGACAAGTGTGCCAGGTACCACTTCCTGTAAGAATGCATGTAGTTTTATCATTAGTTGTGCATTCATTCCTTCAATAATAGAGCTTATTAAGCTGCTCATCAGATATGAGTCTGTCCAATTCTGAACTCCTGGGTTACTGCAGCTTATGACATCAGTCACAAAGTCCATGTGACTCTTACAGGGGACACAAATAACAATAGTTTTGTTTTTCAATGTTTCCTAGTTTGCACATTTACATGAAGTATAATTTAAGCAGTTTGTTCTTTTTGTCTCTTAATTCAATGCCTTCACAAACAGAATGGTTTCCCTGTAAAACACAACACCAGTTTGGCAACCATTCTAAAGGACTTCATGCGTAACATTGTGTACAGAACACTTAGAAAATCCAATTTCTTCTACTACAAAACCTTTTTACTGCAGAAAGAAGGGGAAATTGGTTAAGCTTTTGTGATTTCTGCCATTAAAATTGCTCCTATCAAAGTCTGCTAAATAAAATATGCCAGTGTTTCAACACAAATGAGTTTTGCTCCAATAATCACAACATATCCCAGGTGGAACACGCTGGAAATGCTTGGAACCAAAAAATTATCCAAACTTTTTGAAGATTACTGTTTTCCCCAGGTTTACCACATAAAAGATTAAGAATGAAGTTGTTATTGACAGGTGTATTTTTTTAAGACCGGAAGGAAAGAAAGTTTTTGAGAGGAAGAAATTTTTTCTTACTTCAGACTGAATTTTCTGAACCTATTTCAATATAATCAAGGAAAAAAAAAAAAAGAAAATCACTGCTTAACTAGTGTTTCCCAGCAATGCCCACAGGAGAGAATCAGAATTTATAAATGAACACATGGGTTGATTACCACTTCTAAACCAATAATCATTAAAACTTACATTTAGATCCTCTTTTTAAATTCAGATGTTAGTTTTGGGACCTGAAGAAAAAAAATCAAAATTATCTTTGTTATGTGAATTTAACCATGTAAAGTTATTTTAAACCCAGTCTAGTAGTAGCAAATTTATGCTATTTAAATACAGTTCAAACCATATAATCTATGACAAGCTTCTGAAGCACTAGTGTATGTTAATGTAAAATTTATTCCAAATCTCTTCCACTATTAGAGAAACTTAATGCCTTACAAACATTTAATTATTCCCTCCAAGTAAATAACCATATGAATCCTTACAGAATACCCTGCACCAGAACACCTCTTCCTTTCTCAAAGCAAGATTTTTCATTTCAGTCTACTGGAGATCTTTTTCTCCAATCATATGGGCATTTGTGGTGCTTAGTATCAATTTTTTTCTTTTAATTTTCTGAGGCCCTTGAGGAGTTGCAGTGTCACATTTCCTCTGTATGCACATCCTGCTGACTGGTAATGAGAAAGGCAGAGTTGGCCTTCTCAGTGTTAATGATCAGAGCTTTGCTTACAATACCTCGTCACCAGATGAGACCAGAGGAGACAAGATGTACCCTGCATTTCTTATCTTGCAGAGAAAATGAAATACATTGTCAGTTCTAATTTTAATTACATGCCCTTCTATAACAGGCTTACAGTCCACCAAATGTAACACCTACAGAAAGTCCCATATTCTTTTCATAAACACATTGAAGCATGATTGAAATATTAACAAGAAAATACAAGGGATGAACTAGACCATGTAATTGATACAACAGTACAGAATAAAAGCACCTATTAAAATAAAATTAAACTTGTGATCTCTCACTCATACCAAGATGATTTTGCATGCATATTTTAATGAAAATTCTATTTAATGTCACTGCATTTTTATGCATGCAGTAAATCTACCATGGAAAGGCAATAAGTCAGAACATTTTACCTGAATCTTTCCAATAAACTTGTCATATAAAGTCAGGAATAATATACTTAGAGAACATCACAGAATTGTTTCAATGCTCAATTTTTTTGTCGGGCCAGGTCTCCAGATTTATTTATTTTTTTAGAGGGAAAAAAAAAGCAATTTGGTGTTTCTCAGAAATCATAAACAAGTAAATGTCCTTGCATAATAATAGTAAAAGAACTAGTTAATGTATTAATCAAGCTGGGTTCCCATGATATTTCTTTAAAGTAAAGCCACATCTATTGACAGTAGCACTTCCCAAATTATCCTGGTTTCAAATTTGTAACTAGGAACAACATTATCTTTTTCTGAATCACATGTAGTAGAAGAAGCACAGCTGTGTGTAATCCAAATAAACCATCAACGCTGGGTAGAAGAAAATCATAGCAGTTGGAGTAGTAGGACAGATGAGGATTTCCTCTGAAGGCTGCTTTCTGGACAAATCTTACTTGAGGGTTGGAGTAGATGACTGTTAAAAGTCCCTTTCAATCCAAACTGTTCTATGATTATTTAAGAATATAATTATTTTCCACAGGTAATGAAATATGAAAACAGTGGACAACAGACACAATGTTGGGAAGAATTTTCACTACAGAAGAAGGTACCAAAATGAGATGAACAGAGACAGTTATACACTTGGGAATAATGTGTTAAAAATGCAGATAAACCACCTGGAAATTACAGATGTGCCCAGGACATTAACTCATGATGACTTTAATGCTAAATTTGAAGGACAGTCCAAATGGGAAGTATCTACTTCTGCAGGTTCCTCAAGACACCTCACACCACCCAGCAGGCACTGGAAGATGCTGACTGACACAGAGCCACGCTCTCTTGGCTTTGTGTTCACCCATGGTATATCTTTCCCTCAAAACACATGAATCTTTCTTATTTGCTTTTCATTACTGACTTTATAGTTCATTTGGGAGGGACACAGAAGTATTAATTCAGAAAAATGGCTTAAGTAACTGAAGTAATTTGCTAAGTTATTGACAAACTTGAAGTTAATGACATGATTTGAAAGATCAATTCTCTTCTCTCTGTAGGGATTACAATTAACGGAAGAAGTGAATAACAATAAAAATGACTGGGGCTAAATTACCGTAAATTGTTCAGCTAATTAAAAATAAACAATGAATATATCAAATCAAAGACTGAGTGAATCAACCAATGAATCAATAATTATTTGCTCCTGGATTTTGAAATTATCAAGTCACTGAATTAATACAGAGAATAAATCATGAAGCTGACATAAGGAAAAAAGTCTTTTTAAAAACCCCAACAACTTATGCATAGAGATACTACTGGAAGATGTATCACATCCATTGCTTCAGAAAACATAAAAGCCAAAAACCTGTCCATCCATCTCCTTCCTGCCCAGTAACTAATGCCCTGCCTGCCACTATGGCCTTGACTTAACAGCTGAAAAATATGAATGTTCATTCGTAATGCAGCTCTTTGATTCAGGGAGTTGACCCAAAAGGGCAGCTAATTGCAGAGAAAGAATGATTTTTGAGTAGTTTCCCTTCATTCAAATGCTAAAATCCCACTGTGGCTAAAATGAGCTTTTCCTCCTGCTTCCTTAACAGAAATTAACAGATGTCTCAAAAAATAGAAGTAACTACTGAAAAATTAACAACTCCAGCACAATTCTTTCATCTTAACTAAATGTATTTAGATAATAGCCTACATAAAATGATAAAAAACCTCAAACCAGTTAAAGAACTTGGATAGTTCAGGACAAGTAGATGTTTAAGACCTGAGATCCTGCTTGAACAGTGTTGTTCTTCATGGTTGTTCTTCATGAGGTTTTAGGCACAAACAAGAGGAAGCCTTAGAGGCCAAGATAGGAGTGGAGCCAGAAGAGATAAAGATCACAGGAGCTGCATGGTCAAGCACAAGCCAAAGCCAAGAAAGTAAGAAAAAAAGGCACTAGCCTAAAGACCAAGGCAAGAAAGGATCCAGAGGCCATGATGAAGATTGGTCAACTTTCTACTGGTCTAAATTCTACTGGGAAAGGGAGTGGGTCTAAAATCAGACAAGACTGATAGAACAGAACCCAGAGATACACTGCCGAAAAAGGCATCAGGCAGTTGAGCAATTTACTGTAAATATTGGTAAGGAATTTGCACTGTAAAATATAATCTCACTCCCACTTTCTTCTAATAGTCTATCAAAATTGTTGGTCCCTTAAATCAGACTCAAAAAATATATTACTGGCGGAGCAGTCCATAAAGACACACACGCCCACGGCCCCACTGTGAGCGCACAGAAGGAAAAGCACAGAAGCTCTTATGGGCATGAATGTGTCCAATAACCTTTTAGTTGCACCTCGGAGTCACTGCTTGTAGGCAACTATTCCCTGACATATAAGGCTCAGAGTCCAACCAAAAAAACTGCAAAAAGTACAGGGACCAAGTAAGCCACCCAAAGTCCCAAGGGATTATAATACCTCATAAATTGCACTTGGGTGGAAGCAGCATTATGGTATGTGTCAGTAATACACCTCCTGTATTGTAACAATCTCTTGACGGAAATAGAGCTTTTATTGAATTCCAGGGAGTGCTGAGGATAGCCCTCTCCCTGCTAGTCTTATACTACACCTTGACATAACTCATTTATCTAGTTTAAAAACCTCTAGCAGGAGATAATCACACATTTAGTTTTCCCAATTACCAGCAGAAACAATTTAGGGGACTCATTTCTGTGGTGAAAAGCAATGTGCTTTTGATAAAGGAAGTGTTGAAGAATGAGTTCACATTTGGTATCTGAAGTTCTTGGTAGAACACATGTAGATTAGCCCTCTGAATTAGATAAATTTCAGAAACTGCAGGGAACTCATCTCTTCGCAGATAGAGGATGAACAACAGAACTCAAATCTATTCTCCCTTCTGGGTGATACTATTAAAAATATAAAGACACTTAAAAACCAGATGCAATGTTAACATTGCCAAGGGATTGAAAAAGGGCTCTCAGACTCCCCCACGTTTTGAAAGAGTCCCCAGAAAAGGGAAAGGTGCCAGACAGCAAAAGCACAATACAGATAATACATTCTCAGGCCAAGGATTCATTATGTTGTAAAAGCTTTTGCTAGAGGGTTACTCAGAGAAACTGGAGGGGCTCCTGATGCAAAGTCATTAGGCAGATGACCTCTCAGGGGCTTTCAGAACTTTGCTGGTGCCCAAAGGTATGACACAGTCCAGACAAGAAGCTGAAGACTCATGGCCTCTAGCACTTTTCAGTCAGAGGAAAACTCCAAAATCTCCTTGTGCAGCAATTTTTTGAGTTTAGTCTCATTTTCCTGAGATGTTCTTTGGCAAAACAAACATATAACAGCGTGACTATGTTCATCTACTGTAGATGGAAGCTGTGGTTGATGACAACTTGACACACTCAAAAAGAGATGACCATGAAACTCTTGTGGCCAAAGCAAACGAGTAAGTGATGAAACACAAACTATACTGACAAGCACAGAAGTGCTACATAGGAAATATTCCATCTGTCTTGAGCCACTGTTGACAAAAGGAAATGAGAATCACCACACATTTTTGCACAGTGATCTTACACAAAGCATTAGAGAATGGAATGTTTGAGATATAACTTAGAAACACCACAAATGAGACCAGTCCTTCAGTCTGGCATGTTTGGCATATGATTATCCAGAAATTTAAGAGTGGAAGGTCCACCCTGCAGAACTTAAAATGCCACTTTATATAAATTTAATATTGCAAAACTGGATTTTCTTTTTTTGATTTGAACATGGACTAATATATCATATTTTACCTCTGGACATTAACTCATAAATTCAAACAATTTGTAAATTAAAAAATCTGAATCCCCCCTGCCCCCCCACTTTCTATTATGTCATCTGCTGTTATAACTGGTCTTCTAGCTTTGGTTTACTGTTGCGTTAAATTTAGTTTATATTCAGAATTACCTATGGCAAAAAGTTATATTTTTATTATTCTGCAATGTAAGCTTGTAGTGCAGTCTAGTAAGACATGGTGATACAACTGAGAAGAAGAAATGGACATTCTGAGTGAAGTTGTGTAGAAATATATTAACCAAGTTATTAAGTGTCTACTGACCAGGCTTTTTTCATATTCTACTTCTATTCTAGCTGCAGAGGTTAAAAGAAGAAGTAGTGTTTTTCACGCTAAACAGAAAACGCTATCACCCAAAATATTAGACTACTCAATCGAAGTCTGAAATGAGAAGTTAAATAAACCTTCAACATGGACACCTGGGAAAGCAGTCTCCTGCTGTAGAGATAAACTACTTAACTTTCTCTCAGGAGTGCAGCAAGAAAAAAAAATTACACAAATGCTACCACTCAGTACACAGAGAGGTCTCCTCTTTCTTCCTTCACTTTCTCCCTAAAACATAAAGATGCCTAATATGAGTAAGAGGCTTGGACATTTTCTCTTTACAGAACGTATTCTCATTCAGTTTTACCTCTTCCAACAACTATGGGTTAAACAGACCAAATACCTCAAACTAACTTCTGCTTTCTTCTTTTTCTATTTTGGCTGAAAGAGCAAGTTTCTGACAGAGAGAAAAGCATGGCTTAGTTCTGTCCGTACTTTAAACCAATCCTTTTTGAGCTGTGGTTCAGCTAGAGTAGTCTCCATCTGACAACCCTGTTCTGCCCTGCTGATTCCTACAAGTAACCTTATAAGCTTCAGTGTACATATGAACCAGAAGTATAGAATCAGATGCAATATTTAAATACACCTTTTATGTACTTGAAAGCTGCCTTTAATTGCTCCCCTCCGTCTTCTCTTTATAGGGCTAAACAATCCTAATTTTTCAGTGTTCCCCCAAACATCACGGTTAGATATCTAATAATGAAGTTTAAAAATCCCACAACCTCACCACAAATTCCCTGCCTACAGAGAGATTATCAAGGGGCCAAAGCCAGGCTCTTATTTTTATTCCAGGGAAGGCTAGAAAAACAAAAGCTGAGCACACAAAAAAAGCCCTGCTCATAAAGAACTCTTTGGACATCTTATTTGTCCCTTAATCTGCCCTTTATTGCTTGCCAGTTGCATTTTTCTTTACATTTAACAAGCTCACTTGCAAGGGCAAATAAGTATTCTCCTAATTATGTTCTGATGGAAGAAACGTAATTGCACACCATAAAATCTTAGTAGCTACTTTAATTGCTCCACAAATTATCTTTAAGTGCTTTGCATGATTTATGGTAGGAAAACGTTCCCCCCTTAAGCAGCTAAATAGAATGGACCCAGAATGTCAAGAAAACATTTTTTAAATTTTTTTGTAGAAAAATATCCACCAGACAAGCCTATTTTTTTCTGGGCAGTTTTAATTTAAAAAAATTGCTGCGTAAGTATTCTTAAATTTAGGTAGAATTTTTAATCAGATTTAAATACCAGGTAAATGAGACTTTAATCACATCAAGAATACCCAAGCTGAGAGAGACAGAGAGACAATTTGTAAGCTAAGGCAGACAAAGTGATAGAAACAGATTTAAGATCTTTATTCAACCAGAATGCAGAAGAGCAAAAAGCTTGAAATTGGGTCTAGGTGAGGGATCTCTCTTAGCTGAAGGTTTGTCTTTTCTACTGTACTGGAAGGAATTTAATGAGAAAGACTTAAAAAAATTCATTAAATGAAATTTTTGTTTGCTGATGAGCCCTATCTTCACATAACACTTAGGCAGCTGTGAGACAATAAGCAAATACAAATACTTGTATAATTACAGCAATTTCCACAGTCCTCATCACCTCAGCATTTTAGAACAGTAAATGAAGTGGCAACTTTGATGCAGAGCTGCTTCATTTTTAGACAGAAAATACTGCTGAAAGTAGAAATATGAAAAGATCAACATTTTAGAAAGTGAAAACTGTTTCTGTACAACAAAGCTCTACACTAATTAGGCCATAATTTAAAGAGTAGGAAATAGAAATAAGTGAGGCATTAGGAAAAGCTTTTAGAAAGAGACAAACTTTGTAGCTGTTCCATCAGAGGACTACATTCTGCTATAATTGCAGCTTATGTATTCAAAGAGCTGTATATTAATGGGTTCCAGCTCATTAATGAAAAACGTTTGTTTCTATAGAATTAATTGTTGACATGTCTAAATAACTTTGAGCTGAACTTAATGCAATCTGATCTGCTGAATGAAATCCTTAATTATTAGTACTTTATTGAGCCACTTGCAATCTAAAACCTTTTAAAATACAAAGTACTGAAACAATCTTGCTGTGTACTTAATTTGGATATAATTATTTTCTGAACGAGACAAATTGACTGGGATGTGAAACACACCTACAGAGAGTTTAAACCTGAATTATATGCTAAATGCTAAAACAAAACAGTCCTGAAAGGTAATAGGTAAGAGGCAATCTAGAAATCCAAGTAACCTGTGCAAACTGTGAGTATAACCTATATGTGACAGTAAAGACTTATGAAAATCAGATCAGAAGTGAGTGCTACTCAAAAAAAAAATCAAACTTAGAGACACTTTTCTTCTGTTCTGTGCCACAGACCTCTCTTAGGAGACAATGACTGAAGAAACCTCTCAAGTTTCAAACTGGAGAAGCCAAAATAAAAATGACAACATATTTCAAGCAGAACTGAGCACCAGATGCTTCTAAGATTTAAACCAAAGATAAAGCAACAGTTCAAATTACAGAAGTTTCAGTTGGTATGGCATACCAATAGCCATTAAGTATGTTTGCACAATTCATGTACAAAATTATGGCATATAGAAGAAATGAGTCTAAAATAAAAGCAAATACACAAGTAAAAGACATAATTAGGTATATGTATAAATATATGTGCATATATATTTAAAAAAAGAAAGAACCCAAATATATAATAAAAATGTGAAATTCTAAAGAAAGTTTCCAAGAGGAAAAAGAAGAGAAACTGCAGAGTTGCAGAAATTATATTTCAAGCAAAGTATGTACTCTCAGAATTTCATTACAACTCTGAAATAAAGCAAATTTTGATATGTCAGAATTTTCCATTAATTCCATATTTATCTTAGGCTTTGCCTATTTTCTTTGAAATTATTAACAAGTTCAGTTAGTTTATTCATAGTTTTTGTCTTAGTTACTTATAGAGTTTCTGTGCTACAGGAGGATTCTTAAAATTTTGGGCAAACTGAAACTTTCATTACCCCTGAAAGTTGGTATTGGAAATAGCTGGCCTCAATTTTTAGAAATTAAAGTGAAAGCTTCAAAATCTGATCACTTCCACTTGTTAATAATCTTATGAAGCTAATGGGTTTTGAAAAAAATCCTATAAAACCAGATAAAAATAGAAATTGAATGCTTGATAATGCTAACAAAAGTCCAGAATACCATCGTTTCATTAGAAGAAACACAGACTACTAATCCAATGCATCAAACTTACTCTCAACATCTGTAAACGAGAATTTCCCTCTCCTGATTTCAAAATGGTATCAGCACTGTAATCTTCAAAGTGCTGTGAACGGAAGTCTGCAATCACATAGAATCAGAACAATCACAATTTTAACATAATTCTTAATGAAATTATTAAAGCTTAAGTAGTCAATTTTACCTGCACTAATTACTTTTTATTTTTTATATTGTTCATTTACCTTCTTAATTTTTTGCACGCTACTGAGTGAATCCACCGTCAATTTCAGCTCCTCTTCTTTAATATTTCAGCTGCAGCTATTTCAGGAGACAGTCTTTACCAAAAAACAGGTATCTGCTATTGTAACTTTTTGAATTGTTACATATTTTTATAAAAGTTTCTTTTTTCTGTAGTATACTTTGAGGCTCTACTCCCACTAAAGCTGTCCTTTTGAAGGTCAAACCAAGATACTCTTCTTTTTCTGCATGATTTACCCTCCCCTGAGTCTTAATTTTTTTAGTGTCAGCTGCTTCCCCTTACAGTTACTATTTCCTTCAGGATGATAAACACCAGAGTTGATAAATGGGTAAGATCAGTGGTGGTATCAAAGATTTAAACAGGTGCTGGAGATGGACTCTGAATAAATAACAGGACCTTTATCTTTGATGATCCTCCTTTTAGGCCTGGCTTGTTCTCCTCTACCTTGGGGACCTTATGTGCATTGCCATTTAAATTTCCCCTTGGAAGTTACCCATGGCTCAGACATGCTACTACTTGAGTAAACTAAAAATTGACAAAAGCAGCAGTAGCAAAAAGTAATGATAAACGTTGGTGAATGACTGCAGAGAGCTATCCTAGAGTGTATGGAAGAGAATGGTGACATGACTGACGGTATCTGATACTGTCATAAGTGATCTGCGGGAAGGAGTAAAGATTGTGTTAGTGACACTCTCAAACACAGGCAGGGCCTAAGGACAGAACCTGCAAGTCACAAACGTGGTGAAGAAATCAACAGGCAAAATTAATGAGAGGAATAAATTTAACACAGAAAATTTCAGTTTACAGAAAAAAAATGAAATTAATGTTTCCAGGAAGAAAATAATCTTGAATGTATTAGAGATTTCAGCCCAGGATAATATCTTGTCTCCAGCTGCTGATTTGTGATCTAACTCTTACATGCCATCTACCTTGGAAGTGCAAACACTAGCTCTACTTTTCGGGCATTATTTTAACTCTGACTTCCCTTTATTTTCCTTCCTGTTAGTTCAGGCCCTGTGGCTTGTCACCCATTTAATGCTCTGCTCCCCTGCTTCCTCTAGGACTTTTCCTGACACCCTCTCCACAGCTTCTGAGAACCTCTGGTTACATTTTCGTCTGGGTAGCCTGACATTTAAAGCAAATGAGACAAACCTGGCAATGGAATTTGTAAACACACATATTAGGCAAAGCCCAACACACCTACACAAATTTCTGGCAACAGTCATGACTGTGCAAAAACCTGTTTCAATCTCTGCATGACCTTTGAAACCTGAGGACTTTGTCTGTACCAGTGAATTAGAGGGTGTCAGGTCAGAGAAGTTAAATCACCTCTGGCTAAATGTCAGACTGAGCTGGGATCACTGATTTTCCACACTTGGGTGAGTGACCCAACTGGATACTGCATAAGAAGAATGAAGGAATGTCCTTAATATTTACTGCCCTCTGGGGTGACCTTTTAAATCAGGAGACTCACAATTGCATTTTGTGAGAAGCCCTACAGATCATATTGGCTTAGGGTAATTCTTTGCAACTATGTGGTCAGTGGTGCAAATAGTACAGGCATCTGTGACAAGAAGAAATTGAAAAAGAGGAAGGGGGAAAGAGAGAGGATTTAAGTGCATAGAGAGGAAAGGAGAACCCAAGAATAGGTAGGATTGCAGACACATTTACTTTTTCCTAAATGCAACTGAACTGACTGGTAAAATCACTTCCCAAAATTACTTCTTGCTGCTCGTGATTGAAGTTGCCTGGGATCATGAAAGCCTCCTGAACTGCTCTTCTTCACACCCAAAAATCATCTCAGTTGAAATGAGCTACCACAAAGAGCACATTTGTGCTAGACTGAGCCATGTTAACCAAACACCTATTTCAGTGTTACCAGAGACTGGTTAGAAGAGTTTAGCCACTCCTTTCACTGAAAGAAATAATAAAAAAGGATATCTAAATCTTAATCCACAAACCTGTCCAGTAGTGTTTAGTGCACTAAAGTGTCTCTTGTATCCAGCACAATGTATGGTGTTTTTGTACGTTCAACTGCAACATGCTCAAGAAGATTGCAATCACACAAAGCAGACCAAGTACAGTCTCAGCTAGAAGTACTACTCTCCAAGCAGAATAATGTTATCAGAAAGTTGTTATCAAATCAGCTCAGGATATCAACACAAATAATGCTGCCTGGAAAGACTGAATCATAGGGGAGAGCCTAGAGAGTTAAATGAAAGTGAGTGAAGAATATAAGATCTGACAGCGACACGGAATATTAAATGGATGTATTCCTGTTTATCAACACTTGGTATCACATTACCAAGACAACATGTAAAATGTTCTGATATTTATCAGTCTGGAAATTAGTAAGATATTTGTTCACTTAAACTTTTTCATCTTCCTTTAACGTGCTGCTGATGTGAATTCAGTCACTGAGGCTGAAAGTGGATTTGATGGTTTGATTATGATAAGGATTTTTCTTCAAAATGTTTTTGAAAATAAGTTATCCAGAAGAAATATATAAAAAAACCCTTAGAACTACAAAGGCTTCTTCATCAGTGTAATTTATAAGGTTTTTGTCTTTTCTGCTCTTTGGGACAGGAGTGCTATGGGAGCGTAGGACTCATGCTTCTGCTTTTCTGTTAATTCTTGCTTCATGAGTGCATCCTGAAGTTAAAATTAATAAACCAGAAACAAAAACCCCCACTCTAAGTTACCCTGAGTAAAGAATGTAGAATCTAACCCTTAGTCACATCTATGTGCTTACAGCCACCAAAATAGGGGTGGAAGATCTGCAGAAATAAAATAGGTAAGAAAACCTTGGGATCATTTCATTTTAAAGGTGATCACACAATTTCAGAATTTCATCCTTGTCATTAACTGCCAAACAGGTACAGTTAGTTCTCACTGCTCGGCCTGCCTAACCAAAGTTGAAGACCTGAGGGAAGGTGTTAACAGTATGGGTAGATGT
The DNA here is from genome assembly GCA_013398175.1 of Climacteris rufus. NCBI lineage: Eukaryota > Metazoa > Chordata > Aves > Passeriformes > Climacteridae > Climacteris > Climacteris rufus. Next base: position 122,694 of record VZRZ01000907.1, on the reverse strand, counting down.
GGTTTTGGTGTGCAGTCTAGTCACAGAATGCAACAAAGCCTTTCAGCAGTCAACATTTTCCCTTGTTAAAAATGAAAACCCTTCGTTTATTTCAAAATAGCCATGAGGGAACTTTGTGTGGAACAGGATCATTAACTTAGCAGTGAAATGATTGGAGTGCAACCTGCCTCCAGTACCCTTTTCAACTTTACTAGAAACTAATGAGTGCAAAAACCAGAGTGTGTCAAAAATAATTCCAGTGAGATACATGACTAGCACACATTTCTTTAACTTATTTGTTTCACTTATTGCCTTAAGTGATTTTCATACTACAGCATAAATAATGTTAAGTAGATTTTCTTTCTCATTTGGAGCAAAAAGCTACAAATGTCAAACAGAATCCTAGAGTTCTAGTCTGTTTAATTCTTACAGTTTGGGATGTCAATTTTGGTTTATATAATCATTAGGAGGAAAAAAGTGAAGTTGAGTATGCTGCTCAAGAGTATACAATAATGTCACACAGAGGTGTTTGCAACAATACCTTGGTGCAGCAAGGAATTTGTAGTCACATCCATGTGTAACACCCTTCCTTTGTGCTATTATTACCTTCTAATATATGAGTAGACTTTTGAAGGCACAAATAGTACAATCTGTTTTCTGAATAGTAGAACAAATTGCTGCACTAAGAAACTACAGAAAAAATCTCCTATGTTCTAATGGTGGTAGCCTAACATTTAGTGTCGCATAGTTTCTCATAAACTCTCTCTACTCAAAAGAGCATTTTATATAAAAACAAAAAGAAAAAAACAAAGTCTGCCATGAAATAGTTTGCTTGTTTGCCTTAAACAGTGATAATTAACAGAAAAAAATAAAATAAAATAGGACATTAGCAATCTACATTGCCTAGTTACGAGGGGTTCCTTTTTTTTTTGTTTGTTTGGTTTGGTTTTTTTTGACAAAACACACATGAAACGCCTGCAACTGACTATTTAGGAAACAGGCTATGCTTGGTTTTATAAAGACCTGTAGTGAGCTACCTCCTGGTAGTCCAGGTGCCTGTCCTGGTGATCCAAACCAGCTAGTGCTGCAGATCCCCGAAGTGCACAGGGCTTAGGGCGCTGCACCAGCTGGAGGCAACACCTTTCTTACTGCCGGTACTCACTTCAGCCTAATGGCAAGGACTCTGAAAGGCATGATCTTCAGACCCTTGGAAGGATGACAGACTGTCGAAGGCTTTTAGGAAACAGAGTTTGCACTTTCTGGGAGGTCTCATCACGGGTTGTCTTTTAGTTTCTTTGTTTTTCTTATCTGTCTCTTTTCCCTTGTATTGTGAGGACAAGACAGTCTCAGATTAAGGTTAATATAGAATTATCTCAGCCTTAGAATCATTTTTATGGATGGCTACTAAAATAAATTGAAAGATTAGCTAAAAACACTCAGTTATCTTTAAGGCCCGAAGAATCTTGATCTTGATAGGACTCATTACCACATGAATAAGGAGTACCAGTGAGGTATCCTGACATCCTGTAAAAGTCCTGAAAACAGGTATTGAGAATTCCCCTGGGAATAGTTAGCCCTCTTCCCTCCACCACCATCCCACCCCGCAAAAGAGTTCAAAGGAGTCAGTCACTAAGAAAAACAGTAAGCTACAAGATTAATCTTCCATTCTTTCTATTTCTCGCTCAAGATATAGTTCCTAATGTCTGGCTCAAAAGACAAAGCTTAGAATATGCAATGGCCAAAAGTAACAGCTTTCCAGAGGAAGACAGAGTGAAGGACTGTGAAGGTCAGAAAAGCCCTGGTATCTTCATCAGATAACAAAAAGAGTAGTACATAAGTGTGTTCACAGCCTTCTGTGGTTGTAAACCCTTCTTGTTAATTCTTTATGTCAAAAAGAAAATAGAAAATTATGCTGACACAATTTTTACTTGCATTCAGCAGAAATATAAAGCAAATGCATCACTAAAGCAATGGAGCTCATTTATGTTTCAAGAAAACAGATTAGGCTCTGTATTTCCCATGTAATAGTACGTTTGCTTTCAATGTTTTATCTTCTTTCAGTACATAATAGTCATTTACAGCAGTTTAAATTTTTGTTGTTTTCTCCAGAGGTTTTACTTCATAATATTTCTCTGACTGTACAAACTCAGCTGAATACATCAGAGAGTATATTTATAAAATTTGTAGGTGTTATCACGCTGGGGTCAGGGGAGACCAGCTACTCTGGAGGACAGAGGCCACTTTCAGTCCGCACAGGCTGGCAAGAAAGTTTTCAAAAAAGATGAATAAATGCAGTAATTATAACTGCAAAAATCCACTGTGTTTCGACAGAAGAAACATCAGAAACAGCAGCTGACAGAAAAAAGCAAGAAATCACTGAGACATCTTAGAAGAGTAACCAGCAACATTGCTAAAATGTGCAGTGTACAGTTTCTTGTGATGTTGTGCTGGAGAAAGTGTGCCACTTTTTGAGCTGCATACACTGAAGAGTTGAATTCTGTAAGGTGCCAGAATTGGCACGTGAAGTTCTGGCATTTATGGGAATAAGCAAAGAAAGAAGACTGCCCTTTTGAACAACCCCAAACAAAGATCTTGTCTTGGAACTATTTCAGTTCACTGGGGGATCTTACTGGTTTGCAGAGACTGTTGCCATAAGTATAATTCGAAAGATTCTCTCAAACATGAACTCAAACCTGGTAAGCAGGTGATATGCAAACACTGCTTTTCTCAGGGATGAGCCTCTCTTTAGTATAACTATTTTAAGGGTGGGCATAACCCCAAAGAATTCAAGATGAATTTGAAATCATCAAGTTTAGAAGAAACCATGTTGAAAGAATGCCTTAATTAAAGCAAGCTTGTAAACTAACTTTGCTTGTTCAATTAAAGAAGCAGACTAAGTCAATTTACTTACAAGCAAAAAGGGAAAACTAAAAGATAAAGAGGGCGAAACAATTTATATAAGGGGAGGTGATTTAGTAAAGGCCTAAGTGAAGCACACCATCTGGGTGAAGTTGCAGAAATTGCCTCAAATCAAGGCAATTAAGAACTGCAGAACAGAAAAAGACTTACTGGTATGTGACAGACAATAAAGCACAAACCAGGAAAGCTACCAAGTATATAGCTATAGAAACAAAACAGTAACAAAACTTCTGTGAATTCAAAAGGGAAACATATATATGGACAGCTGCACAGGGAATGAAAACAAACATAACAAACATCCTTTGCTTTTCCTGTATTTGCTCAGCCTTATGAATAATTAAAAATATTTTAAATTTTTTTTTCATTAATAAACTGAAACAGAGTAAGATGCTAATGCTAATGTAGTCCTCTGATTTTATCTGACTGTAGTTCTTTACTTCTGTCTCAAGCTGTTAAATCAAATTTTTGACCTTATTGGGACAGTAAGGTTTGAAGTGTTTTTTTTTTAAAGGGTTAGAATTGAAGAAGCTGGAATCAGATTTGTGGCTGTGAGGGAATGAAGTAACAATACCTTACTTTAAAAACAATCTGCTTTCGCCCTTGCATTTTCCCTTTTCTCTGTGAAGAGGTTAAATTATGTTTTTTTAGAGTACCAAGGCACAGTGTATCTCACTTTGTCACCCACCCACGTGACAGTCCCATACTCCTCATCCCACTGCTCTTCCAGCAGTGTCAAAGGCTCCTTTTCATATGTGCCTCCTTCTTCATCTTCTCCCCAGTCTTGCTTTTTTGGTTGAGCTACTTTCCCCCTTGCTACAGGGATAGATACAGAAATTATGACTGTGCAAAGTTACAAGAGGTTCTGCATGTAAATATTGTGTTTTTTATACTCTTGCTCAAAAGTCACTGCTATTTTATCTTGTGAACAAGGAGCACTGAAGTGCTCCCTTGCAAGTCAGGAACTTTGGAGCAGGTCCTGCACTTCTGCTGTGTAAAACAAGTCATGAGTAGGGCTTTCCATCTCTGAGAAGTAAAGGTTGTTTTGATCCACCTTCTTTCCCCTGTAGGCTAGATGTGCTCATAGGCTGCAGACCAAAAACAAAAAACCCGAAGATATAAGATTATTTTGGTTTGATGGAAGTCATTCTGAGTCTGCTGTTCTCATACCAGCAATAGGTCCAAAGATTAAATTCCCTTGTCTAGTTTCACAGATGGCTTTCAGTCAAATTAAGGATTTGCAAAGGATGAAACTTTTTGTGATTCCAGGCACACGTAAGGTGGAGACACTTGGTGTTTTTTAGCCTCAGCCTTCCAGAAGGTCTCCTAGGCCCTCCTGCCTGGTGACCGTGTTCAATGACAGAAACCACCAGGGGTAGCTGAAGAGCAAGGCAGGGTGGTTTTTTTGTGAGATTTCAGCTCATATATGTCTATATCTGCCCATTGTGATCTTCAGGTGGTCTAGATACATAGGTGCTAACAAAATTGATCAGTGTCCTCGCAAAGGAAAAATAGGCTAAAAACCAGGTGGGCAAAAAGATCAAGCTCACAGTGTAGTGGTTAAGAGGTTGTATTTTACCTGGATGCCTGTCACAAGTGGAGAAACATAGGGTGCTATCCTAGGATGTGTCCTGTTTAACATCTTTACTAGTGATCTGGAGCAGGTTATGGAGTGCACTCTTATCAAATTTGCAGATGACAGCGAACTGGGAATCCCAGCTGATATGCCTGAGCACAAGGATGTCATTAGAGGGCCTGAAGTTGGCTGGAAGAATAAACTGACAGGGATGATGAAATTCAGGAAGGACCAGTGCAAAGTGTCCAGCCTGGGAAAGAACAAACCTTTGCAGTGATACAAGCTGCGAGTGCCTGGTTGGGGCGCAGTTCTGCAAAGTCCTTGGGGGCCGGGGTGGGCAGTGAGCTGACTGAAAGCCTGCAGTGGCCGTGGCAGTAATGAGGGCCAAGGGCATCCTGGGCTGTGTCAGCAGGAGCACAGTTTGAGGGATGGGATTACCTCCCTCTAACCAGCACTCATTAATCTGCATCTAGAGCACTACTGTCCATTTTGTGCCCCCAGTAAGAAGATGCTGATAATGAAGTGTGTTCAGCAGAGGGCTACCTCGGGCTTGAGCATCTTTACCATGAGGGGCATTAAGGGAGCTGGGCCTGATCAGCCTGGGAAAGAGATGGTTTCAGGGGAACCTAACAGCAGCCTCCAGTGCCTATGGGAAGGTATCAAGGGGACAGATCCAGGGTCTGGGTGGCAAAAAGATTAAAGACACTGATCATAAACCTTGTATTCAAATTCAGACTGTACACAAGGAAGCATTTTTTAACTATGACAACAGTCAAGCAAAAGAGTAGGCTATCCAGTCTCTGTCTTTGAAAGCTTTCAATACCTGACTGACTCCTGAAATAGCAACAGACAATGTTGATTTGACCAAGAGTGATTTCACCCCACAGCTAACCTTGATTCAAGCAGAGAGTTGAACTGGAGACCTTGAGGTCCCCTCCAACCCAAATTTTCCTATGTTCCTGTGAACATCAGCTAAATGTTGCACCACAGTAAACTATAAATTGTATCAGATAGTAATGCATAAATAACTGACTGAAAAAATATTAAAAGATTAAAATAAGGTATAATTTCATTTTCACTGTTACCAACATATACAAGCAATAACTTGTAAAATTAGTAAATTACAAAGAGCTTATGGAAATATTCCAAATTAAGTTTACAAGAATATCCTGAGACAGTTCACTTCAAAATCCCACCCACTGTTGTCCTTAGAATACATGTAAAACTCTCCAGTGAATAGAACAGTCAATGGAGCAGCACTAGAATAAAAATTTATTTACTGTCTCATAATTTTTCCATTTTCATAAAAAGAGACACTCTACCACAAAATTCTTTTCAGAACAGATAGAGACAAGTCTCTATCTTGTCAAAAGACAGTCACCCAGAAAGCTAAGAATGTGCCAGAACAACAAGTTATAAAATCATAAACTGCTATTAGACTACTAATGAAAAAGCATTGCTAATTCAACCATATAAATATATAATTTAATAGTGTTTGTGTGCTTATATATACATCTGTATTTATAAGGCTGAACAATTTGCATTTACAGAACATTAACATTTTGCCAAATTCTAAAGCACATGTATTTACAGAAAAAGAGATCTGCAAGACAAAAAAAAAAATCTTTGAACTGTTCATTTTAAAACTGTAAGGGTAACTCCCTGGTTGAGGTGAAACACTCCAGGGACCAATGACAGGTCTGACCAAATTACTTTCAGTGTTTCCTGTTTAGGTCTATGAGATGTTATGCTCAGCACATCAGACCTTCAGATTGTTCTTTTGAGACATCCAACAGTTTACACTCAGCAAAGAGCACAGGTCCTTTCTCTGGATTTGGTATTCCTCTCTGGAGGCCAGATAGGTAAAACTTGGACGTGGTCATACCTACTTAGTAAGTACTTAAAGACTTAGTTTAAGTCTTTAAGATGCAGGAAGGTTTCTTGTAACCTGTTGTAAATCCTTCAGTAACTGTCTCAGTCATTCTGTTTCATTTCAAAACTGAAGACAATGGTGTTTACTCAATTTACATCTAACAGTTATTGAATAAGAGCAGAAATTGTCTGAAGAGCAGGGATTCAAACCTAGGATTTCCTACTCTAAAAAACAGGTAAGGTATCACAAAGGTGGGAGTAGGCTTTCACATTAAGACACCTAAATGCATGTTTGTGGTAGTGAGCTATGTGTCTAAGCTCATGCTATCACCATTGTCGAGTTCAATTGTCTAAGCAGACACATTTAAGTGGCAGTGCCACTAAAGATGCTCCAGAGTGCATCCACATGAACACTTAGAGAAGATGTGCAGTCCCTTGGGGTAGCAGCTAGATACCCAGGACAAAACTCTGGGTTACTTTGCAAGTGTTTCACAGATTAGCCATCCCCACCACATGGAGACATCTAAATGCCCATGTCTACCTTTGTTCATTTTCATCTTGAGACAAGTCCCCTCTAGGTGAAAAATCTCGGAGAAACACAAGACAACAATCTAGTAAGTATTCTGATTGCAGAGGTTGTTGTCCCCACCAAAGCTGAGGTGTTCATTAACGTGGTTCACTGCACTATTTAATTTTGCACTAAACAGACAAACAAGAGCCCAGGTGACCAGCTAACAGCACTTTTGCAGAGAGGTGAGTGCATGTCTAGACTGGTGCAGTGGCATTGCAAGGGCAACTCTCACTCTGCCTCAACATTTTCCAAAGTGCAATTGTTCCAAATCCCTGTCTGAGCATAAGAGCCATGTACTTATGCCATCTCTGGACACAACATCTTGCTCAGTATGCTGTGAATAAAAGATTTCAAAAATCATGCCTCAAGTGAGTAGTTACTTCAAAACTTACCAAGGATGAATATATTTCCAAAAATATCCACTGCTTTTCTAGTAGTCTAGAGAACTTGCTGGTGAGAAAATGCTACAATCTGCAAAGAAGAAAATGTATGTCCCTTTTTCCCCAAGTTGCTTTGCTAATAACAAAAATACTTTTTGCCAATTGATCAGTAAATATGCAGTGGTGTGCAATCTAGTGTTGAAACTATTTTTTAGAGCAACAGTCTTCCAACAATAGACATTTTGCTATTGTATAGATGACAGTATCCTTCTGTGTTGTGTCTTTTTTTTACAAAATACTTTTGAATGAAGTTTTTTTGAAAAAAAATAAAATTATTATATGAATTATATAGCAGTTCAACTTGTTTATTCCTGTCCTTGCTCTTTTTGTAATCATGCTTTCAGTGCTGTGGCAGGAGGAGGAAGAACTGACCCTCCACCTTAATGAAGCAAACAAACAAGTAAAGCCACAACAAAAAGGGCACAGTAGAGCTCCTGAGTGGCTACCAAACTCATGCACTGATTTACTTTCTTTAGTTTGGCTAAACTGATCTGATTTTCTCATGTGACTACCTAGGAACACTTGCTTTGCAAATCAAACATTTCTGTTGAAAGAAGGTCTGCTAGAAGAAAGCATTAAACAAATCTTATGTATGACATATCAAATATGATGTTTAAGAAACACAGCAGTGGCCAGTGTCTAACTAAGAAACACTCTCTGGGGGAGCCAATTCACCATCAAAGTAACCTACTTTCTATATCTCTGTATTTTATATATATATAAGCAAAGGTTTATTATGAAACAAATGCATTCAAATTAACAAGATAGTGGTGTTTCAGAGAATTTTCCTGACATAAAAATTGATCTGATGAAAGAAGTTCAAGCAGCAGGATAAGGACTAATGCTCAAAAGATATTATATTTATAGTAAATATACACATCTAGGAAACATAATAAAACTAAAATGTTATTTATGTAATAGAAAAAAATGCCAGTCATCATAATAGTTACCCTTTAGCTTTATCAAAGACTCTGTTTCAGTTAAGTTCACACTTTAAAGACCTTTTATGTGTAAATTAATTTATGTTAAAATATATTACTTTAATTATTACTATGAATATAATACTGTCACACAGAAATAAAAAATTAATATCAGATAATTTGTAAATATACTACAGGAGATTTTATCAATATTCATTCAGTTCTTTGAATGGCAAGGTTTGAAGTAACCATTAAAAGAGCTGCACTTATTCAGATTAGATCTCTGAAATAATTACTCAACTCAGAGTGAATTAGGCCTATTAGGCCTAAACTTGTGCATATGTAAAGCCAAGCAGTGTACAATGAATGCAAGGAAGTTGCAAAACTGAGAGCCAGATTTTATTTTGTTCAGGTAACAACTATTTTGATTATATCAGCAACTAAGTCTGTCCTTTAAGAATTTGTAACAATAAGTTACCAAGTTTAAAATAAACATTTCTGTTTCAGCCAACCAGATGCTCCCTCTAAATCATACAGAAACTATACAACTCTTAAAGGACAGGCATTAATTTTCTAACTTGGAAGCTCTTCACATATATTACGACTCTATTTTAAAATTAATAATGTTTATTTTAAACAGTACCTGAAACAGCTTTGTTCCATTTTCACTGTGTGCACAAACACCAACACATTGCTTTCCATTATAAGAAACAGCATTTATGCAAAATGGCGCCTGGATTATTACATTTTTTCTATATTCAAAATTGGAAACAAACTGCATTAGCTCTGAAACGGCTGTATAGAATAGTAGTTTGAAGTAAATGTTTTCCAATAACAAGAATTTCCCTGTCTGGCTCAAAAACTTTCCAATGCAATCCCACAACAAATGCACTGTTAAAAAGTAGGCTGCTTGTTTTAATCAATTTGCATTTGACCGGAGTTCAAAAGAACACTCACTCTCCATAAATATAAAGAAAACAAAGAGAATTCATCTGAGAGATGAAGAATAATTTGATCAAGGTTTTTCAGAAATCTGATTTTTTCTTCTCCTTCATAGTCTGAGCTTGAAACGTTACGTTCTTGTATTTCATTTTGAAGAAGTTGTTCCAGAATCATGCACAAAGGAAAAATATTCTCATACTGGGTAATGTCATACATAGATTGGACCTGGAAATAAAGAAAAATCAGTATATAAGTAGAGTGTAAAAACATTTCAGCAGCCCAACATCTCAGATGACAGTTTAAGGAATACTGTTAAAATTTGCAGTAATATTTATATAATCAGAACAGCTACATGTTCAGTATGATTACTTCTAAAAAATGTTTGTCTTTTTTGTGGTAACAGCCACAAAACTAACACTCCATCATACTACCAAATGAAAAATCAACATCTCCTCCTCTTCATGAGAGGGTTTGCTTTACCTAATTATCCACAGGCTGTGACATACCATAGTGATGTACACAAAAACAACTACAATAACAGCTTTGTATGTTTTTGGCATATAATTAGAATTGGTGGATTTCTGTTTTCTGAGAAATAACATAACAAGCAAAAAAGGATTTTTTACTGCTAAATATAGAAAAACATCTATTCAAATAACACCTCCAGAAAACAAGTTAAAAGTACAAATTCTCCACCTCAACAGAAAATACACATGAGAGTTCTAAGTCAGTTACAGTGGAAGGATCAGTTTGTCAAATAAGATGAAAAGAGAACACTGATCAAACTAAATTTTTTTAGAAGTCTTACAGCTTTGTCCAACATAAGTTTACCTGTCCTGTATTTAGAAACTGGATTTTAAACAGAAGCTTTCAGAATCTTTTCTGTACATAAGAAATAACTAGTAAGATAAAAACTGAAACCTTGGTGAGATGTCTCTCTGGAATGAAATTTTATGTCTTCCTTAAAAGCAAAATCTACCAATAATATGAGATGACCTTGTTCTGAAAAAGGCTGCTATTATAGTAGGTAGATGATCAGAACTGAAAGGTAAAATCATGGCTGCTAGAAAATAAATTATATATTTTAGAAAATAGACTAATAGCTCTAGCAACTCTAGAAAACTCTTTAGGGCTGTGGTACAAAGACAGATGGGTCCAGGCTTCGACATGAGTTTATGAAAAAGCATAAAATAGTTTTACTCAGCCTAAATTACATACTGTAAGACTTTCTGAAGTGTGAAACTTGTTATATAATCATTGCTTTCACAAAAATGTAAGTTATTTTTGATTCCACTAGACTCTAAGAAAAAGACAGCACTTTACCTTCTCCAGCTAAACTGTGGAAGATGGTGGCTCAGAGACTGCTCACTTAAGACTTTCTGAGACAGTAGTTTTTAACCTAAAATCTGTGTTGGAGCACCCTAGGGTAATGGTTTTCAGGTAACCTCCCCCATTAGAGACAAAATTAGAGACACCAGAGCCATCCTATTGCAAAGGCTCCACGTAGCAAAGGAATTTTGCCGTTTTCTAGAAATCTTGAAAATTAGGTTTGTTACCAAAACACATTAGCCCTAGACTTGCATACTCCTGTTCTGTCTCTCTGGAGCCTGGTAAAAAAAATGTACCGTTCAAAAGCTGCTGCCAGGAATTCAGTATTGACATTCTTATCAAAACAAACAGCAAAAAATGTGAAAGGACAATATTAAGTATTTGCATACTTCTAAAGTCCAGTTAAATCAAACTTTCCAATTAGGGAAAACCTCCTTCCAAAGGAGGGATAACAAGACAGTGTTTCTTCAAATATCAAACATCTGACTCTAGGACAATCATGTCTATACACTGATTGTTTTGACTATTAACTAATAGCGGTGAGATAAATATATTTACTTTGCTTATTAGACTGAACTAAAGCTTTCTAAGTTGAGAAAATAACTGTTATTAATGATTTACTGAATTTCTAGAAAATAAATGATTCTAAAGCCCTACAAAGTCTGCTCCTAAGACTTTCAGTGTAGGGGTCATCTGACCAAACACAGGCATCAACAAGCTAGAGATAGTTATCCCTGGTTCCTGTTTCAGCTGACAGAGGGAAGCAGGGACACAGTTGACTGAATGTAGATTTCTATTGCAATTTTACATGCCCAAGGGTAGCAGCTGTAAGCCATGAGTACCTTAGGTTATCCAGTGTGGTATTAGATGTCTGAGTTTTGGCAACAGAGTGGCTCCGGAGGCCTTTCAGCATGTAATTCATCCCATTCCAAACTAGAACCTCAGATGTACCATGTCCTGGAATTTTTTACAGTGATAAAATGGGACTGTGGCGAGAAAAAAAATAATATGTGGAAACATATATGGAAGTTCTATGCTTTTAGTTCCTGTAATTTGTATATTAGGCATACAGTATTATAAGGAAAATTCTTTGACTCTCAAGTGTTGGCTTTGAAAATTCACTCAGATCTTCCTTTCACATGAGGAATCAATATAAAACGTTTTAGAAAGGCAAATTATGTCACTTCACTCACTCCTGTAACCTCAGGCTCTTCCAACCAGTTAAGCAATTTTGTTACTTTCAGTGGGTCTTGAAAGGTGCAACTAATCGCACCATAGTAAACTTTCTGATTATGGATAATAACAACCACAAGTTAACCAATTAGCTTCCTCTGCAAATACTACTGCATTAAAGGAAAATTATTTTAGTCACACAGAACTGACTTTGAAGAGAAAGGGTAAGTATGATGGCAAGGTGAACTATTGTTTGATAAGTGCTTTTCTGGAGACAAACGTGCTTTCAAATATTGTACTGTAAAACCAGGGGAGAAAAAGTCAGTCTAGAACATTTTCTGGCTCAAGGCTTATTATTAACCTTTCCAATCCATTTAATAATCTGAACAAAATGTGTCTCTGTTTCTTTTGTGGGATGTCTGTTTTAGCACTAATTGATGCAATCACTACCAATGCAAATTTGTAAGTTTGTAAAGAGATACCTTTATGTTACCTAATGGTGCTCAGTCAGATAACAGAACTATTAATCTTGCCCATCAACGTGTGTGAGTAGGTAGCTGTGCAGGCCTGTGCACACACACACAGCTATCCAGAAAGTTCATAGGGTATGTCTATAAAGCAAGCCTCATATGTATGCTGCTATTTCAGAATATATTAATACCAACTTTAAGTAACTTTAACACTAACTCTGTTCTTCAGAACAAATTTGAAGATAATCACTCTTCTTACAGATCAGACAGATATGCAATATGGATTTTGGACACTATTTTTTATGAGATCAGTCCTTGTCAATTTTGCCTCACCAAGTACTTGAAAATGTGCTTCCTAACAGTAATATGCATTTTTCATGCACCTCAGGTTTAATTTAACTTTTGACATTATTTTCTCATTATAATTTCTCAATAAAACAAATATTTTAGAGGTAAATAATTTAAAAAATATTATTTATATAAGATTGAGCTTTAAGTAAGGTGGAAGAAAGGGTTACAAAGATCTCCTGGCTGGATCTGATGATCTGCTAATCAGAATTAATGCATTTATATCACCAAGTTCAGATTGCAAAAAGTGTCAAAACTTTTGTTTGAAATGAATTCTCTGAGCTTCTCCTACATTACATGGTGACCACCTGGAATACAATACATATTTACTACATAATCTGAAAGCAGGTAAGAAGTTCTTTTACCTGTTTTCTTTACATGCTAACACAACAACCAATAGTAATATGTTAAAGTACTAATATGTTAAACTGCTGTGTTCCAGGTCCCTGGATCTTTATTATACTTCCTCTTTGCAAAACACCAGATCAGATGGCCCTGGATCAAATTCCAAGTTGCTGCTCCCTTACTGAACAGATTAGGAAACAGATTCTAAACTGTGCTTTTTGTTTTCTTGTCTTAGTGGTTCATGTACATTTATATAACTTATTCAAATGCCCTTAATAATATAATATACAGTAATATAAAATTCTCTACAGTTCTTAAGCCATGTCACCAGTCACAAGTCATATTTCTAGTGATGCAGTCTGTCGAGCCCAGAATTTTCACATGCAGAAGACTGATGCTACTATCTGAGTTGAGGCAAGTAACTTTTACTCCTTTTGTATCTCAAAGAACCTACAGAACAGAGACAATACTTTCTGAGTGCAAATAAAAACTAGATGCAAAGAAAGAGAGTATGTTCATGGCAACTGCTTCCATACAGCTCAGATGCTTACACAGGCAATGGACAAAGTGCCAGCAACACCTGCAATGCTCTCTGAAACACGGCAGAAACAGCTTTTACTTGGGAAAACTTCTTTTTTTGGTTTAGAATGAAGATTTAAATGCTGAAATTTCTGACAAAATTACAGCAATTAAAATTAATTTAGAAGCACCATTGTGTTTGATTAATGACAGAAAGCTTTCCTCCTTTTCTATCTCTATAATTGAGTTAAAATCTGTCTGGAATATTTTAGTCCCATGCAAATACCAATTTTAAATATATGTTGCAAAAAAATAATTCTACACAACATAATGCTATATAAAATACTGTCATACCAATACAAACTATAACCAAACTGGAAAGATGAGTGTTTAGAAAGTCATAAAATTGACATTTCTAGAGGACAGTTATTTTAGTAGAAAAGTATTCTGCCCAGATGTCCCTAACCCACAATATTCTAACAGTTTTGCTTCTTGTAAATTCTTTCTTCCAACTTTTGCCTCTTCCATTTCTTGACAAACCTCTACTATTCATCGGGGCTATAACTTTTCATGCTAGCCAAGTGTCTTTTCTATGTTTCAACAAATTCTAAGTCAAATTTGACTGAAATATCAAGTGTTAAAAGCTGGTATTTCTCCTCTTTTACATGCATATTTTTCAGAGAAGCATAAAGAGCAGACTGAAAGACACAAGAGGAACTGCGAAAGTCTGACTAGTTTTGCCTTCTAATGGAAGCATACACAGTAGGAATTGCAGCAGCACCAGCTGCTGGGCTGTGATTACCTAGTTACGTTGCATGGAAGATAGAACAGAATATAATCTGCCATCCAGCCATTTCCAGGAAAAATTCCCTATGGCCTGTTCCCTTCTCAGGCAAGCAAATGTAGCCAAAGCTCCTAGAAATTTTCCAGAGTAGGTGGAAATACAAAATATATATTTGTCTTACTATAGCCTACCACCAACAAACATGCCAGCTCAGCAAGGAGTCCCAGTGCCCCTTTGCTTGCTTGCAGGTGGCTAGTACAGACAGATACACATGCAAACTGAATTCTGGGCAAGAAAATTAAAATTCATGGGCTAGAAGGCCACAGAACAAATGTAAGCTGATGTCTCTAGTAACACAGAACATGGGACTTCCCCGAGCCACTCGGAAATCTCTGAAGTGGAGCACACCTGTTAGAAAATGCCTGAGCTTGATTTACATATTTCTAGAGACACACAATCCTGGGTATGGTGTTTAATGGACAATTCCCCCAAATTTTTTGTTGTTGTTGATTTATTTTATTTACTGCCTTTGCTTTCTGGTAGTAAGCAGGAATGCTCCATCTAGAACTAAGAGGAAGGTGACTGGGACTAAACAACAATGCAGTGACATACTAAATGCAGCCACTGATGTTCACATAAATGAAAAATTATTTTTGTGCTCATTATTTCTGCATATAGGAGGGAGGCTCCTCTGAAGTAAGTTTTCTGTAATTTTACTCTACAGCTCTGTCAAGAATATAATTATAAAAACAAGTTCCTAAATGGAGAGATATTTGACAGCATCACCATTTAGGAAAAATGTTTCTAAATTAGCATAATGAAAAACAAGAAAGAATTGACTGGAAACTCTATCAACAAACTGTCATCATTTGGTAAATCTTGTGTTTACTAAGGGAAGACTGAAAACCTAAGTTCTCAGTAAAATCAACATTGTTTTACTCTACTCATCCAGTCTAAGACAGAGGTTAATGGAAATGAATTTCAAGAATCACTGAATTGTTTCCTCAAGTGTCAATACATTCTCATTTTAAGAATAAAGAAGATTAATTCTCACAGGGAATTATGTTTCTGACCTTTCAACTTTCCTTTGAGAAATCCCTTTCCAGGTTACTTATTGCTGTGTTCAAGTGCTAAACACAAGACAAACATTTTTCACAGTACAATAAGTACATTTGGATAGTAGGCATTTTATTCCAAAACAACACAGAAATCTTTTAACTGGATGTTCTGCACACATGTAAATAATCTCTATATGGATCACTAAAACTTACAAACCCAACAACATCCACAGCATAAGAAATCACAGTAGGATAAAAGAGGCTATCTATCATTATTGTTTAGTGTTTAAATAACATGCTGTAATGTATCTTTAAAATATATAAGGCAGGCATGCATGAAAGACTTCACTAGAAGTTTTTTGTTCTGTTTTTAATAGCACTGTGTTAAGGTAAAGGGTAAATGCAAATTGTCATGACACAGGATTCAGATTTTAGCTGATTAGCATTTGTCTTTAAGTGCTTTTTGTTTTGTGATTTGAAATGCCTGTTTCCTGAACATCCCTCCCAGTAATCATAATCCTCCTAAACAGGTCAATTATTCACCTGTCAAGTAAGTTCAAACTGATGTAGGTCCTCTTGCAGTATCTAAAGCAAAATTCACATAATGTACAATTCCTTCTTTAAATTTATACCCTCACCCCCAAATTTTCAAAATATTTTCATCTTTTATTCAATGGGCTCTGAAGTTCTAGTTGTCTTTATTCACGCTGAGTATCACTTTATTCTCAAGTAGCTCCCTAAGTTTCAACTATTCTGCTTACAGATCAAGACCAAATGTGACTGTAGGAAGGGTCAAGGAATTACCAAAATTTGCAGAAGTTAAATTCCTAAGGAGGGAACATCAGCTAAACTCTTGGAACATGTGCAGTGACTAGTCCTGAGCAACACAGTGCCAATAACACTTTAAATGTCCCAGATAGCCTCATGCCAGAGAGGTTTCAGAAGCAACAGTAAGCCTCTTGCAAAAATAGTATCTGTCCAGATACAGTAATTTGGCATAGCCTGGAAAATACTTCTGATAGAATTTAAAGTGCTTGTCCTCTTCGCTATCACCCAAGGGAAAGATACTTATCCCTGAGGCACCTATGCATTGTGCCTCTTCCACATATCACTTAGCAGGGTCATCTGTTACTAGCCCTTACTATGACACACTGAATTACAAGAAATTCCCTAAATATCTCAAGCAATATTATTCTTACCTAGTAATACAATTTCCACAACTTATTGTAAGAAATTAAATATGTCAGCAGTAGAGCATTGACGTTTCCATTTTGGAGTAAGAATCAGAAAAATTGCTTTTAGAGTAACATAAAAAAGACAGAGAAAACTTTAAAAAGCCAATTCTAATCCCATTTATCCTATTAAAGAAAGCTAAAAATTAAGTCACAAAGCTATCTCATTTAGTGAGAACAGCCAAAAAATATGAATATATGAAACTTCTTAGGATAATGGGAATTTATAAACATATTTTAGTCCAATCTACAAGGCATATACTTCAAATCTCACTTCTCTCATATATGTTATTTTTTAAATTTATTCTAAAATTATAAAAATTAGTTCTTCACAAACTGAAGCATGTGAAATATGTTGGTTTGACCAACCCCCCGCCCCCCGGAAAGAATCTGAGTATAACAGTGAGTATACCTATTATAGTGTGGGTCCTTCCAAATCAAATGGGCTACTTCAGAAAATTTCGAATTTAAAAAAGAAATTACAGATCAGACAGTCCCATGTAAAGTCATTATCAGAAGAAAGAAATCAGCAAAACAATCTCATAAAATTTCTCAGTTATGAACATTTCAGTATTAGAGAAAGGGTTTTGTTGTGGTTTTTGTTTTTTGAGGATTTGCCTACTTACAATTGTAAGAGTATCACATGTAATAACCACATTATTGAAATCATAGACATTGTTGACATAAGAAATTAAGCTCTCATCCTGTGAGAAATGTAATAAAGTATACAGCAAGGCCAGTAATCTAAGCAGGTCTTGAAAATAAACATCATATATGTAACATTTTTATAGGTAATATGACACTAAGGCAACAAAATTAAGTTTTGAGAAATAGCAACAATAAAAAGTCCTGTATTAATTAAAATTGGACTAACTGAAAAAAATATGTGCTTGAAGCTTGTATTTATCTGCTGCAAAAGAAAACAGAAAAGCCATGAAAAAAACCAAGACAAAACAAAACACATCAGAAGGACTAAGAGGAGTGATTCTAGGCATCGCCCTATGTGATGACAAGGAAAAATCTGTTTGGAACACAAGCTTAATATCTGTAAGAAAAAGAAGTTGATATGTGTTTTCTGAATCACTTTCATCCAATGAATCAAAGCCTTCATATACTTTTAATAGGTAAAAAATGATACCATTAGAGAAGACAGGTTTCCTTCTGATTATGCATTTATTTTTCCTCTTCCTTAGTTACAGGCTGAATATTCTACAATTGTTCACAACAACATTTAACTAAACCAACCTTTGTCTTTGATTCAAGAAGAAGTGTTTTGTCTATCTATTTATCTTTCCTTTTGCTTTGGGAAAAAATCTTTCATTGTACAGATAAAAAGTCTTTAGGAAAGTATCTATATTTCACACAAATACAATGTTTTCACAAACTATTTTCCTAAAATGGATTAATGTTTTCTTTAGATATGACTGAAACAAGACAACAATGGAGTTTCAGTGATTCTACCATCTGTCTAAAACACCCATTTCCCACTAGAATTATATCACCAAATCCCATAACAACCTCTGAATTTTCAGAGAATACCATGGGAGTCTTTCAAACTTTAACTGTAAGACTCAAGAGACATGGGAGACATAGAAGACTCAAGAGATATAATTTTATGAAAATCTAACAGGGTTGGCAAGCAGTGCTACTTTCTTATTTATTGTACTTAAACCATGTTGAATATGTATGTAGAATAAATCTTGAGTGGGTTCATAGAATTTAACAATATGAAAATACTGCTTATTCACCTTAAATATGTGAGAAATTACAGAAGCAACATATTTAATGGAAAATAACACAAAATATGTCATGAAATCATGAGATCACCACAGTGTATCTAGAAGTTTGCATACATGCATCAAAACTTAATTTTAGAAGCAATTAGACCTTTTGACTAAAAACAAGACAGAACAGAAAATGGAACAGATTGCTCCCTAAATTTTTTTAGGCTTTACAGAAACCAAATGAGTATGATTGTGAGAAACACGGTTTTGCTTACAAATTTTACTTTTCCATTAATTATCTATTAGACTTTTCTTGGAAAGCCCCAAACAAATATTTTTCTGGACAACTTCTCATGTTTTAATTTGTTTGCTTGTTGGTTTCAACTGCTTTAGCAGCACAGAAGTGTAAAACGATAGGTTTTTAAGAGCTCCAGAGCAGCAGTTTAGAACTTGTGTCATGGTGCTGGAAAGCAGTGACAGGCAGTTCAAGATTGGCCCTCTAAAGTTCAGCATACCAGCTGTAACTCTAAAGACAGTTACACTTAGTGAGATCCTTTTGAAACTGAAAATCTTCTGCAACTTATGTGAAAATTGCAGCATCCTGACATAACATGAAACAGTAAACTTGAAAGGCATTAAACCCTAAATTGACCATCAGAAGCCAACTAGTTTTTCTAGCTTTGAAGGAGAAAATATTATAAGAAATATACAGGATGGATTATGTACAGGAAAATGCTTATAATTCTAGAAGTTGATATCAGCTGAAACAAAAAATGAACGAAACACTGAAGAAAGTTCTGTGGTCTGAGTATTGTACTTTAGTGAAGTATACTAGGTCATACCAAGTCCAAGGGCTTCCTTTACCTAAAACTGGAATAGTCTGACTCCCATTCAATGTAGTCTGGGGAAAGTTCTCTGCTATGCAAGTCAGAGTTTTTACATGGCCAACCTGCCACCTGGACGATTCTGTAAATCTCAAACATGTATGCTGACAAGGGTACAACTGGCCTTAACTAAAGAAAAATATCTTTGAGAGTGCCAAGTCAAGCCAAGATTTGTGTGTACAGCACCACTATTTTCCATGAGCACAGAGCTGTTTATAGCTGGCCCCATTCCTTGTGCTAGAAGGATATCATCAAGAAAGGAATCTGGGGATGCCAGGATTTGAAATGACCTAGGGGGAAGCTAAATAAAATTTGGGAAGATATACATATGGCAAGAGAAGCATGTAATTTTTCACTGTGGTATAATTTCTTGTGCCAAAGCTTCAGCACAGCTCAGTAAAACCAACTAGAACTGAAAAGTAGTGGTGAACTACAGACTTATTTATTCTTCATAGAAATCTGTTTGAAGGATACTGTTCTGAGGTTGAATTGGATACATTAAGAGCTGAATACCCTAGCAAAAATACATATGAGTTAATGAAATGGCTTTGTTAAGACAAGTATCTAAGAACAGAAAAGCTAAAAATGACCAGAAGTGAACTTCTTTGCACTGAGTCACTTAAAGGGAGACTATTAAAACCAAATTACAGAGTTATCATAGATGTTTAAAGCAATTAAATTTGAAGCAGAAGTATCAATTCCAGAAAAAATTAGAAACAACCACCCAGTCGGAACTCAAAGTTCGATCAAGTCAAAAAGGATCTGAAGGAATCCCAGTGAAACAACATCTGACTTGAGAAACCTAAAAGATAGTGATTTAGGCAAACGACTGAGGTGCTTGGTGGGCTTGTTACAGAAAGCTGACATAAATGTACCTGTAGGGGCCCATGTAACAGGGACCCTAATAACAGTTAGCAAGCTAAAGTTTCCAGAAACACACTGGAATGTGTGTTCATGTCAATGTGGTATGACAGCTGCATAAAAGAAATGTCATGGCATCAAAAAAAGCCAACCAGAGGATAACAAAAACAATGGCAACAAAAGGACAGCCGTGTCAGGGATGCCACTGGAAGTCAAGAACATACTTGCACTTGGTGGAACTGAATTTTAGGATGGCCTGGGTTGGAAGGGATCTTAAAGATAATCTAGTTCTAGTTTTTTGTAAAAAAAGAGTTAAAACCCAATTTTCAGCTAAGGCTGTGATTTCCTCCGATGGCCTGAACCAATGATATTATTACATAAATTGCATCTTAAAACCTCTCCTGTCTTCCCTAGCAGTTACAAACTGCTTTGCCATTCCTTTCCCTGCTGTACTCCCATCACCATCCTTTTGGATATTCTCCATTTTTTTCCCTCCCCCCATCTCCACAGAACAGAAGGCCAATGTCCCACTGGCATGACCATGAGTCTGGGCCATGTCTCTGAATTTGGAAGCTGGACAAAATACATTTTTATTTGATTTGAACTTCCTGCAAGAACATGGTATTGGGGGAGAAAAAAAGCAAGAGTGGAAAATGAGCAAATCTACAAACTGAAGAAAAAACCCGAATCTCTTTACATTCACTACAAAAGCATGGATGTTTTGAAGGCAATTGGACTAGCAGAATAATTAGCACTATTTAAAACACTGCATGCTGCTTCTATGAAAAACAGAGTTTAAAATGCAATTTGGATACGGTATTTACCTAAACAACTTTAAAGCTTAATAGAGTTTCAAGAAGGTTACAGAGATCAGTCCCTAATCCTCACCACCATTAAGACAGCACATGACCTTTCGTGTAAAACAACAAATAGCATCATCCTACCAAAATTAAGATAATCAAGTCAGCCAAGATTCTCAGGGATGACTCTGCTCTTTCTGCACCTGCCAGCACACTTGTCAGATTTACTGTGCAATCAAAATGCAATGTTAGTTACAGCATGTTATTTATTAAAAAATTATCCTGAAAACACTAGAAAAATTTCCACATTTCAGAGGATGACTAGCCTTTCAAAAAGTTAGCTAAGCTTCAGTTTGGGACAGATTTTTTTTTAATTAAATGGTCTGGAACAAGAAATAGAGTATGTTTCCAACTGTGGACCAGATAAAATAATTCAAAATACTGCTATGTTATTTTACAGATGACATTTTTTACAATCAGGTAATAATTACCAGTAGGCAATATATACAAGAATCTAGCAAAGCTTTTTAAGTGCTTTTAGTAACACAGCAGCATCCCTCTTTTCTTTTTGCTGAAAATTTAATGTAATTAAACATAATTGCTTTATTTATCAAGAAAGATTTAAATCTCTGTGAAAGATATTAAAAGATCATATTAACAAATCATACTAAACACACAGGCCACCTAGCTCTTCAAAATTCTTTCAGATGACTGCAGGAATACATTAACAAAAATATGACAGAAAATCATTACAGATTGACTCACTGAAAGAAACAAAATCAAACTCTATCAGAATTGAGGTACACAGATCATTTTTGTTATGCTGTAACTGCCCCCTAGCAAATTTCTAGGTTTTAGAAGTTCTGGCCTATCTGGCATAGAAATTAAAATATTACAAATTAGTGAAATACATCAGCTGCAATATAAAGAAGCCCTCCTATTTCAATGCTCAAATTTGTTTTATTAGAAAAAAGGTCACTATTCTTGTGCTTATGCTCTTGTAGAGAATATGTGTGTTATAGCACAGGGAAAGCTTCTGAGATAATTCAGCAATTTGCAGAGTGAACAAATAAGAAAGAGAATACTGCTACTTTTTTTATGGCTTTAAGGTAGTTATGCAATATATTGCTTCAAGATCTCCCCAAGGACAGCAAGTTAGCCAATAAGGAACTCATGTTCTGACTCTTTCTGCTACCAAATTTAATTCATTTAAATTGATTTAAGGTTCTTCTATACTATATGGGTACACTTTATTTCGTAAAGCTTTTAAGCTTTCCAGCCCAAATCATATAATTTTCTTATTTGGTTTTGTCCCAGTTCCACCTCTCTTCCTTAATACTCTCTATTTTATATTCCCTACTGGAGAGAGAGAAGATGGGATTATCACCATATAGAACTATGGCTAATTTAATGTTCTTTTTGGTTTTCAATCCTCTGGACAATCAGAATTTAAAGACTTTGACTTCCTTAATACTAAAGGGTTAATTAGGTTCCTTGCACCTACCGTTCCCTCAGTGGGATCTTAGTTTAGTGTTCAACAAGGTCAACCTTCAGCCATTACCACTCTGTCGCTTTGCTTTCCCATGAAATTTTCTTCATAGCTATAATATCTTTCCAGAATAAAATATGACCCATCACTTGCTCCAAACACTTCTATCTCCAAGTGACACAGGATTCAGCAACAAGATGGACGTCAGTTTTGGGGTTTTTTTTTTCAACCCAACTCCTGAATGTCTTCTACATTGATTTTAATTTATTTTCTTTTAAGGAGAAAAAAAAAGGCACAAAAACCTTAGCTGAAGAGCCTTCTTTCCTTTTATAGCAACCTGAACTTGTTTTTAGGATCAGAAGAAAACTTAACCTCTTGTGAAAGATCTTCATGAGCATCACTCTTTAAAAGGGGCAAAGTTAACAGTAGTTCCAGGTGACAGTAAGGAAAACCAAATGGAACAACCTCTGGCTGTGGTAATAGAAATGTACACATTAAGATACAAATGCACTTCTAAAAGAAGGGATTATAGTCAAAACTGGAAAAAGTAATAACTAATAAGAGGAATGTACTAGGCCTCTGGGGTATGTCCATGGATATATCCATGGGTATGTCCATGGGTATGTGCCTCTTGGGTATGTGCCTTACTACACTGTGAGAGTAGGTATCTTATTAGACTTTTCTCAAACTATGCCATCATCTGAGCGATGCTCGCAGCATTACTTCAGTGGACCCAAATCTGGCTGTATGTGTGGAACAGTGAAAAAGTATACCCACACTAAGTATGATCCACAGAACTGGATTCCTCTGAACAGTAATTGTCATTAAGCTAAAGGATCTTAATATTGTTCTAAAATCTTCAATGAAAAGAAAGACCTCATCTACTCTATCATTAGAAAGAATGAAGTTACCTATAGGTAGATGACCACAGAGAAAGGCGTTTCTCTAGGAAAGCATACAGACACAAACTTGGAGGTACTCCTCATGAAAAACATACACCACCTTCCTTGACAGGGAATATCAACACAACCACTGCTGCCTGTAATACCCACGTCATGAATGAATTACCCTTGGAAGGAAAACTCGTGAAGTCAGTACAAAAACACTGGTGAGGGAGGACAGTTTGTGCACAACTTTAAATTTGCATTAAAAGCTTAATAACTAACTGGAGAAGCTGATGATGCAAATAAGTGTGACTTCTTCCCAATTCCAATGTTATGTTTCTGGTCTCATGCCTAGAACTTAACTTACATTCACAGTTATATTCCACTTGTTCCCATGAGGCCACAGAAATAACAACAAACCTCCTCCATCAAAACCAAATGAAAAATCAAACAACCTATGTTGGGTTTTTTGGGTTTTGGTTGGTTGGTTGGTTGGTTGGTTTGGGGTTTTTTGTTGGTTCTGTTTTGTTTTAATGTACCTATTCGTTACATAGCTTGAAACTGGAGATTTTTATAATTACTTTGCCAGATTTAAAATAGCCTCCTTTAACAGAGAGATATTCTTGGCCAACATCTGGTGACAAAGGAAGCATTCTTAACATGAATATACACTGATTTTATGATAAAAGCAGAATGAATGACAGGCTGAAAGACCTCAGAGATCAACCTGGGAAAAAGCACGTAGGCTCAGCCTAGAAGTATATAGAGTATACATGTGTTGAACAGTGAAATACCCCCTCATGACTTCCATGAGAATGACAACTAACTGAAAAAAGGAAGAAGGCACAATCCTATGCTTATAGGATTAACAAAAGCAAGTCAGTTGTGGCATCATGAGGAGCATAACAAGTCTGAAGAGAAAGAAGTTTCAAAATACTGCCAAATCCCCAAGTCAGCTGGTCTAACTTGAGGCTGGCTAAAAGAATTCAAGCAATTCCAAATTCTTCTGATATACCATGGTCTTTGAATAGTAATAATGAAAGTGATGCCAGACACAGCATCTCCTGCTAGTGTTGAAACATGAGGCTGAAGACTTCCTTCTGGATAAAGTCAATGCCTTTTGCTGCCTTTCTTGGAGTTCATTGACAAAGTTGCTACTAACAGCAGAAATTGTGCAAAGCTTTGTGAATTTTTTCTTAACACCGAAAAAATGTAGTAGAACCTGAAAAGTCAGCTTTCTGCCTTCTTCACTCATCAGTTAGAAACTGTCATTGTTTGGGACAAACATCTTTATTTCGCAGCTCTGTTTCAACACTAAGTTCATACTGTCTGACCTCAGACACTGCCTTTTTGTTAGCCAAAAGTGCACAGCAGCAAAAAAGGTGAACTATATTTGACAATTAGGAGGACTGTAAGAATTGGGAGATTCAGATAGTCAATAGAGCATTCTCCCTAAACCAATGTTTTCTCACTACATTTGTACCAGAAAAAAATACTTAACAGATCAGGTGGGTAATCCACATGCATTGCTTCTAAAAGCAACCAGCATTTGAAGGTGGGAGACTATTGTGACAAGAAAATACTTATTACACTCATATCCGATCATCCCATCCTTGCCAACAGGTGCCCCATTCTCCTTCTGAAAAACCAAAACAGTTTTGGAAATATTCAGAAACACCAAGTGAGGCTTTTCAAAGAAAATGTGCAGTTTTTAAAATTCTTTAGTACATTTAGGACTCCTTTTTTTAAATTGCGATATCCTCTGACAGTTTCTGAGAACTAGATGTAGGTTAGAATCTCAGTACTTCTTGAATTTACTCTTCCTACTCACCCTTTAGGATCCATTAGATAGAGATCCTCAGAGAAGCACAAAGTATTGGCTAAAAATTCTGCCTTAGAGAGAAGCACATCTGCAGTAATACCAACAGTACAAAGATAAAAGGTGAATTAGAGAAGGAAAAGAGATGACAGAGAATTAGCTCATATGTTGAGAATTTTCATGGAATATTCATGTACAGAGAATGTAGCTAGAATGTTATGTAGGATCTGAAGATGAGAAAGAAAATATACTAGATATTACCTTTGAACAAAGGTGTCT
Source organism: Climacteris rufus (assembly GCA_013398175.1). Lineage (NCBI taxonomy): Eukaryota > Metazoa > Chordata > Aves > Passeriformes > Climacteridae > Climacteris > Climacteris rufus. The sequence goes on along the minus strand of VZRZ01000907.1, from coordinate 97,480 downwards.
CTTTCTCAGATGCAAGGATTTTTCTTACCTTCAAATTTCAATCTAGTTCTTCCATAATGATAAAGGCCAAGAAAAAATGCTCATTTTATCTTCTTTACACCATACACTGGTTTATATACTTCTGCTGCAAGCTTCCTTTGTTTGCTCTTTAAATCATAATCTTTTGTTCTCTCAGAATAAAGAATTTTGTAAGTCTCTAAATCTCTCTAGTCTGTTACATATCTCCTGAGAAGACATTATCACATGACCAAATTTGCTACAACTCATCATTTATATCTTTACCTGTTTCTCTCACAATCCTAATAAATGTTTTAGAATAGCTACTCTGCATCAAAACAATAGCTAAAAACCTATTTTGTGTACTTAGTTAATGACACTAAAGAACTAACTCTTGAGAGTTAAAATAATAATTCATTATATTAATGAATAAAAATTATACTAACGGCAATCTTCAAAACTTAAATTTACAATAGCTAGCACCACCTTGTTACATTAATTGTTGAAAGAATAATGACAAAATACTTGGAGTGATTTTTAATTTGCTGCTCTTGCATGCAGTATGATTTATCTTAGGATTTAAAACTGTGCTTAATTGCATATTAAGTGATGGCAATATGTGCAACAAGTTTTTATTAATATCACTGCCTGTCATATTTCATATTGAAAACAATCTACATTGGCTCACCTATAAAATGAACTTGTAACAAAGGCCTGCTTCACACTAAGTAGCATATTAGTATTCTGCACAGACTGTAATTGCCATTCTACTGGTTTTATAATACTCATGTTTTGAAATGCTCTCCTTGCATTTATATTAAAAGCATTTGGAAAGACAATCATTGAGTGGTGGGAATAACTTTGCAGGAACACAGGTACATTTTTTAGATTTATTTTGACTTTGTGCATTTCTGAAAGTATTTCTTTGGTATTTGCTTTTTAAAAAGTTAACTAATTCACGTACAGTGATTACTCCAGTAACTGCAATATTCACTGCAGAGACAATGAAGTTCAAAATTGTTTCAGAAAGATACAGTGTGGTAGTAACACCATTAGAACATAGTGACACAGGTGCTTAAGAGACTAATGCAAATTTATAATTTCTTTTAAGAATGAATGTTAACACAGTGTGAGGACAAATAAAAGGAATGAGGAGTAAATGCAATACAAATACAAATTATCTGTAAGAAAATGAGCACAACACAATACTTAAGGATAGTTTTGATGAGAAACCAAGAGATAGCAAGACCAGGTGTTGTGGTTTAGGAATGGTATTCTTCAATTAGGTGCTCCCACTGAAACCACACTGCCACTTGCTCACTCCTCTATACCCCTTCCCTTTCTTGGGCTGCAGAGGAGAAGTGGAAGCTAAAGATCAAGGGTTGAGATAAGAGCATTTACTGGAAATAGGAATGAGATAAGAAAAGGAACAGTAACAGCAACAATACTATTGACAGAGGGTAGAAGAAAGAGGCGAATGATTCACATGAAAACAACAATACCCGACTGATCCCTCCGCCAAGCTATGGAGATCTATAAGATCTATACTCCTCAGAAGAGACTCACTCCCCCTCACCCCTGGCAATGGCCTGAAGGTGGTACAGAATAACCTCTGGCTCCTGGTCATGGCCCTTCCTGGCTACTACAAAAATTAACTTTGTTCTGGCTGGAACCAGGACACTGCGAAAATGTAGTATGTCTGACAAGACACATGCTGTGTTGCTAACCCTTTTATGTTTTCCAAGTGTTGTGGAAAGTGACACTGTGTTTTTCCTGTTTATTCTCAGACTGGTTTTACTGTGCTTGTTTATCAAATGTGAATATTATGTAAGTGGTACGTCAAGTGGTATGGTGGAAAATATAGTAAGCTGTGAAGAACAGCACAATCTGTTAGTCTAAATCAGCAAGTAGGCTGCACAAATCGATCTCTTCATCAAAAAGTAACTCTGTGAGAAAATAAGCCATCAGAAGCGCTTTTATGTACTGACTTCATTTAAAAGGACATACACAAATCTCCTTGCCATTTCCAACTTGAAATAAAAGGCTTAGTTGTTTCACTAGGGAAACCACTTAGGGTTTGTAAACTGCAATACTGCAGCTGAGCTGCATAAAAAAACAAATTTAAGAGATACCCTTTTCTTTAACCACACAGTACAAAGAATATCTTTTGGGTTTTTAAATCAAGAAACAATGTGAATATTTACTAAAAATTAGATAAATAGCAGTTTAGTTTCCAAAAGTAGTCAAACAAAAATACGAAGTTTTAAAACTTGTTGAAAAATCAACAGTCTTAAAGCAAACTGCATAGTGAAATAGTAGAGAAAAATTATTAATAATGCAAAGCTGACAGATTCGCAGAAAGATTTGAGAAACATAGCAAAAACTGGCTGACAGCAAAAGGCCAAACAATGACAGTGACTCACCAGCCCACTTTGAGCAGTACACCCTAACTAGGAAATCACATCCATTGCTCAGTCTCAAATATTATGTACAAGCAGGCACACAAATTAAGCACCAGAAACAACAGTAAGATGTTAAGAAAACAGTTATTTTTAGAATTTATAACTAGACAGTCCTTGGTTGTGTATTATGTGTAGCACTTCCTTAAATTTGTGACAGGCATTATTATTTCTATTTTTGTGTGTGTGTGTATATCAGACTGCAGAAGGCTGAAATTCTACACAGTCCATGGAATCAAAACAAAACAAAACAAAAAAATCCTTGCTTAGAAATCAATTCTGAAAGATTCTTTTTGCTGGACTCATGACATAGTTACTCTAACCTTCCTAATTTTAAATTAATATCCATCCATTGGTATTTCTACAGCACAACTGTCCTTGAAGAGTAGGAAAGAGCATGTAAAACCAAACTAAATGAACAACTTTAGATTTTTCAGAAGAAATATTTTTATTAAAAGTTCTTACATCAAAGAAACACAGAACCAAAACAGAGCAGTAATTCTGCCTCTTTTAAAAAATAATTCCAAGTTCTTAATGATCATGTATCTGAAAGTATTAAATAATGTATTATGAAGTATTTACATAGCCTTACTTTTAAATCTAGAAAGGACCAAAAAGACCTTACTGTTTGATCTGAAAGTTCCTAAAAACTTAATTTAATCATCTTTCAGAAAGATACATAACGTTATCTTAAAGATATAAACGACAGAAGTCACTGTTTTTCCTTTTATGCTGCTGGCATGTCAACTGAATTTTCCAAGTACCAACATTGGAAATGGAAAAGTATGCTCATGTAAAAGTGAAGCTATTAAAGGAAAATGTGAAAGCACTGATAAAACATTAGATAATTTATATGTAGGAAGTAGAAGAGGTGGCAACGGATGGCAGTGAAAGTAGGGTAAATATGGTAATGCAAGTAACTGATGAGACAAGCTAAAGGGATCATATAATATCGGTAAGTACTAGAGTGAAAAAACTCATCCAAGCAAACAACCAACCAACCAACCAAAAAAAAACCCACAAAACAAAAAACCCCACAAACAAACAAACAAAAAGAGCTATAAAGTACGTTAGGAGTAAAAGTAAAGCCACAGTTATAAAGAAAGATACCCTAGTAAACGTAAGAAAATTATAAGTAGTTATGAAACAAAAAACCCAAACCAGAAATAGTCCAGAGTGGTTTCTGTTCCAATTCTGAGGTGGAAGAAGAAAAGGATATTTCATATCCTTTTCTTTACCTATTTATCAAAGTATTTCATATTTTATTCCATATGATATTGTGGACAGAATTAAAAAAGAGGGGATACGAAAAATCGTCTACAACAACCCAAGACTTCATGGTTATGCTCTCAAGTTCTTCCCAGAGCAGCTTTGTAGTATTTCTCCCAATGAACATATGTAAAAAAAAACATGTTAAAACATCAAACTTGTATATTAAGTCATAGATCAGTGCGTGGAAGATCTGTTTCAACAGAATAATGCATTTGTCAATAAGGCAGTGGTGCCTGTCTGCTAAGGAATTTCCTTTATCCTAATACAGTTATGAATTGACTGGAAGACGGTTTTGGCCCCTATTTTCACTCTGAATTTTATGAAAATACAAAGTTTCCAGTGTAAAAAGTATTATGTTCAATACAAACATAGGATCTCATGGTTTGGACTGCAAATAAAGAATACCAAAGGAAGCAGACCTTTCTTCTAAGCCATAAAGTTCTTAGCACTAACAGATATTTGATTAAATTAAAAACACATGGTTACTTCTACATAGTTAATTAATTTTAAAAATAGCATGACAAGTGGAAAAATAGAATTTATTATTATGGCTAATAATTTCAGGGACTATAATTATTTCTCAAATAGTATTTGTAAGATGCCAATTTATTTTAAGTATCACAGTTCAGTGCTTATTCTCCTGGATACAACTGGCAACTAATAAAATCCATCTATGTTTTATTTATTAACTTAGAAGACAAATGTGCACTTACTGAATTTCACATTAATTGCTAATATTTCCCTACAGCAACAAAACCCTGAAGGTCTTGTTAGAAATATGTCAACTGAAATTTGATTTCTGTTTCTTAGTTTGTTTTTTAGAGGCAAGGCTTTTACACTTAAATATTCAGACTCCAGGGAAGAAAAAACCGCCAATGATAGAAACAATTATTATCACATAAGAGAATTGTCCATTGCTGCTTCTGCAGACCCTCAATATACCACAAGGACAATTAAATCAATATGCCTCAATTTCAACATAATTAAATCCATAAAAAAATCCACAGACTGTACTGTCAAGATAGTTTCATAAGTACCCTGATAGCTAAAAAAGTTCTGAAAACCTTTCTATTTCATATGATGCACTGAAAGTCCTGTCTCTTTTAATTCCTACTGGAGAAACAGGTTCCTTAGCAATAAGTTGGTATTTTAGGCTCTTGGACTTAGATTTTTTTAATTACTTTTTTTAAGTCTTCTTTGGAATTAAAAACTTAGCAAAGGCTGATATTTTACAAGTAAAATATCACTGATCAAATGGCTACAGGCATGTTATCTTTTTGAGTGAAATTTAGAAATCTTTCTGAGTTTCCTGCTGAGTCAAATGCAATAATAAAAAAAAAATCAGTGCCTTGTGCACAGACTAAAATAAAATTTCCTATGTTTATGTTAAACCAGTTCCTGTATGTGCAGAAATTCATTGGGAGCCATCACTTCTGCATACATAAAGTACACTCAGTTACTCACAGAGACTTGAAATCTGCACAGTGAAAAACAAAGTAATATTCTTTCCTACTACTAGACTGCTTATTTGAAGAAAGAAGTGGTTAAGAGGAATGCATCTTTAACGACAATATAACCAATGAAAAAAATATTTTGGGTGGAGAGGTGGTGGTGCTGTATGTAGAGTTTAAGGCAATGTTGCATACTATCTCATACCTGTGACAGTAAAGTGTTTTTAAAGCTGCCACCAAAGATATTTAAAACGCCCTGCTTTGGTTCCTCTAACTTCACTTTTCAGGCAGGAGAATCAATCAGGAAGAACCTCAGGATGACGAAAGATGTGCCAGGGTGCCAAGTCAGCAAATGATGCCATGGCTCTAAAGGGAGAACTGCTGCTCTCTGGCTTGCCAGCAGCTCTCCAGGGTGCTGTTCCACAGGACCCGAGACTGATGCGCTACCAGGGTCGTATGGAAAACCAGGAGCCCACCCACTTGCTTCCCTTGTCAACAGAAAGAATAGCTTTGCCATGGCAACTGTGCTACGTACTCTACTATGTTTAGTACATCTTATTTTGGATGTATCTTTCTCGGAGTTGGGTTAAAAACATAAAATTTCTTCCCCATTCCAACAGTGTTAAGAATAAGTAAGACTGAATAGCTGGAGCAATCCCAAATACTCTTTTTTTTGGATCCTGATAACCCCTCAAAACCTCTACTTAATTTCTTGTTTGAATATCTTATACTATAATTTAAAACTGTTCAAACAAGAGCAGTAAGAGAAGGCAAATGTGGATGGCATGAAAACAATCACGCAATAATACAGGTATCTTACACTATTAAGATTTCTCTTTAAACAAGACATTTGTATTACTGAATACATATTACTGTAACTGATGCTTTGCTACAGGAATCATAATAAAAGTGACTGATAAAAAGTTTGAAAATGCAAAGAGAATGCTTCAGCCTTGCTAAACGTGGTGCACTTTGTGAATGAGGAGACAGAGGAGAGAATCGTGTTTCAGAGCATCAGGCAGAAGAGCATCAGGTAAAAGAGACAACCAGGGCGGACATCACTGTTAAGTACAGGTAGCATTATGTAAGAGTTTGTTTTATAAATAACAAAAAATTATGAAATCATGTCTTCCATAGGGCCATAATAAAAATTAGTGATATAAATTCAGGGCTATGTGAAGAAGCAAAACTTATAAATTGCTAGATAAAAGGAAACTCAATTATATTTACATGAACAAATTCTTAATTCTTGTCTTAAATATTATTAATTCTAATTTAGTTATATTATTTCAAGAGTACCCAAACTTAGCAGCTGTATAATCTTATCATATTATAAATCCAAACATTAAATGTAATTTGACTGAAAAATGGAGTCCTTTAGTGGTTACAACAGGCTCAGGATCTGGTCTTTAAATTTTGAATTAAGCTGTGTACAGAATTACTATTAGATCATGAGTTCTAAGAAAAATTTAGTTTCCCCCAGATGGATTTCTTCATCAAATGAATATTTTAGCAAATAGATAATAAATAAAAAAACAAAGCAGTATTTAGTCAATACTATTTGTTTGAATTGATCCAACATAAACCCGATTCAACAATTGCTTACACTTCATTCACAATTTCTCTAACTTACTATACAACTATGCTTTATATATAGCAGTGTATAACTGTATGTAGCTGTAATACTATTTCAGCATATTCTATCAGTTTTGCTCAGGGACTTTTGTTGAGTCTTGCTTTGTTTTGTTTTTTATTAGCTGTTTTTGTTTTTTATTATTTTATTTTACTTAGTTTTAGGTAATAAAATTCAGAACGAGAAAGGCAAAGCTCATAAGCTATTATTAAAGAATGAGGAGAATAAAAATTGTAAACAATGAACAGAATCAATAACAGCTCTCAGATTTGATGTATTAATAACACATTCTTAAATTCAGCGTCTGGAAAAATCTATTGCCTGTTTAGAAAGGCGTTTGGACTAAATGACTCCCTGTGACCTCGGAATCCATGAATCAATAATATAATTTAACTTTCAAATGCATTTAAAATATTTTGCAAGGAAGTTAAGAAGTATGTTCTGAAATTGAAATGTATGCTAAAATACATTTTGAAGAACAGCTTTTACGATAAATAGGTGTATTTAAAAATTAGCAAAAAGGCTCTTGAGTATTATTAATTTTGTTATTAGCATAAAACAATCCAGAACAGTACATATTCTTTGAAATGCTATTCAAGTGAACACAGCTGTAATCTACTCATTACTCAGATCCTTAGGCATAACTATGCACAACTCTGTAAGGTCTCAATCAGTGGTGCAATCCAGTCTTCACTTACCTTTTCCTCCCAGTTTCCAAGCCCTCCCTTAAGATTACCATTTCCTCCACCTTTTGAGATACATTATATTATACACAGGTGTTACAGTGAATACTGAATATAAACATGGACATCAGAAGTAATCGGTCTGAGAAATACAGAATTCACAGGACTCCAAATATGAAATCCCCAAAAGGCTTCCTCTAATGCAAACCAGTCACTTCTGCACAAAAATTACCTGTTTAAAATGCCTGCCAGGGCACATCTAATCTACATCCTGAATTTTTATTACTGCCTGAAGAAGAGAGTTTTGACCTCCTGCAATTTGAAATCCTGACTGTGGGATATGTTAGTAATATTATAAAATGAGTCAAATTTTGTAAATTTTCTGTAGAGCCTCTTTCCTGACCTACTAGCATTAATTATTACATCCTTATTATACCAATCTCCCCAAAACTAGCATCCACGCTCTTAGTTAGAATAGTATTTCAATTTCTTCCAGAACTCAGAAGCAGAGGAAATCTGTGGTGGAGTTGTGACTCCTTTCCCCTCCTGTTGGGGAAATTGTGGCAAATTTTGGCCATAATTAATGTTAATATAATACATAAATAGGAGTTTAAGAGTTCAGATGTATGGCTGAAAGGCTGCTGAAGTGTTCTAATCCCACCCCTCACCCTGAGATAGGCTCAAGTATACTTATATCACCCCCAAAAAGATGCTCATCATGAATGTATTCAGTACCTCAGTAGGTAAGTTTAACCCTAATCACTAAGTAAATTTCTTCTTGTTCACTCCAGTACACAAAAGGACTACTCCTTGTGTAACAACTATTCATGTTCTGGAAAACTATTACAACTGCTCTTCCCCTTCAGTCCTTTTTTTCCCAGATTATTTTAAGGAAACTGAAATTTTGCCAACAATATCTCAAAACACATCAAACATGTACACAGAGAATCCCATGAAGATTGTCTATAAAAGATGGAAATGCCCTCTTCTATCATCTACTGCATTTTTAAATAGATGCAAAACTTTAAAAACAAACCCAAAACACAAACTACCAATAATAACATTTTTTTGTAAACATAATTTATTCTTGACATTTTGAACAACTGTTTCTTATGTATGTTGCCTAGTTATATACTAGCACAATTATAATGAATATTACATTACAATTATAATGAATGTTGGGCAACATTTCATACTCAACACAAAGCACCTTTTACTGCTTGGCCTATTTAGCAACACTATCTACAGAAAACAGATGAATTTTGAAAAAGATACTAAAAAGTTTTCCATGATCTCAAAAGTTACACTTTAAAGGTGATTAGTAATGCTGCATAGCAAATAAAAAATATTATTACATAAAAGAGATAATTCTGTAAGCAGTTTAATTCCCATGTGACTCTTTAAAGTCATTAGGGGAGCAGAAATCCTCTCCCTTTTTGTTAGTCTGAAATAGTATATAAGGAGAATCTCAGCAGCTTTATGCTTTCCCTGAAAGTTAACTTCCCCTACTTTTTCTACAGTGGTTCTACACTCAAGAGAAACAGGCAGGCATAGTTTAGAAAGAACTTTATTTTTTATGAAAATCAATTTTAAGAATCTATGACCATGGAAAACTGTATCTGCAATCACTCACAAACTAGAATCAGCTCCTATGTTACAGACAGAAAATATAGATACAAACTTCTAATTAATGAAATTCAGACACTCAAAGTATACTTTCCTCTAAGCTAAGTAGAGCTGAGCAATTCTTGAGCAACCACCATGCAGAATGAACTAGTGGGATGCATTCTAAAGGTTGGTCAAAGCATTCACTAGCATAATCATGAAACATTGAGGATATTAAGGGCTATGATTCAAACTATGTTCTTTAATATTGCTAATAATTATCTTATTTATTTTATATAGTTTCTTAATGTACTACTAGTTACCTGCTTTTATTAAGAATGGCAGTTTTAAATCAATATAATGATACTGCAAGCCTAATTTGGTTTTTTATGCCTACAGGTGTCTGACTGTGGTTTGTTTTCTTGGTTTGTTTTCCCTTTTTTGCAAAGGGTTCTTCCTTCTGTTACTACAGAGAATGGATGATGCTCAGTTCGAAGAAATACTATTCAGTACTTTTTCTGTTCTTGTTATATGTATGGGAATGAAACGTATAGCATTCAGTCTCTGCTCTGAATACAGAATTAATACTTTTTTTTTTCAAATGACAATCATTGCTACAATCCCACACATACCACAAATAATACTTTTACTTCATAAGTGCTTTTAGAGAAAGAAGTAATGCTTTATTACTTTTAATAAAGAATCTTCTAAATAATCAGTGTAGCTGCTAATCCAATCTTGGCTGTCTAGGACATGATTTTACAGTGCCTGCCATGACACAGAAATGCATAAATTCAAAGTCCATGCTGGCTTCTGTGGAAACTAGGGACACTTAGTCTTCCTCTTCAGATACAGAAATGGCCTGAGAAAGAAATCTACAGAAAAAAAGTTTCAGCCTAAATGGTAAACATTTACCAAAATTTACAAATTGAAATAAAGTTCTTATTATAGAAAAACACTATCATTTACCTGATCTACTGTGTGGGGAAATTTTGCTGTGTGAGAGATGATTCTCTTGTCTTGTTACTGAGAGAGAAAAGTATTATTTTCACATTATATCTGAAAATTTACTCTGTTTTCAGCAGATAGAACAATAATGTCTTTCAACAATACAGCATTTATCTGACAGAAGCACAACTCACTAAACTAGTTTTGCTATCAATATCAGAAATACCAACTGGAATTATGTATCATTTACTTTTGAGAAAAAAAAATGTAGCGATTATATATAATTGCTTCTTATTTGTAGTGAGACACAGTTTTCAACCTTAAAAGCTCCTAGCTCTCTTTAGCCCCAGACTTCTGGTGTTACCTTCTCCTGCCTACTCTGGAGCTAAGAGTCTGTGAAAGGCAGACAAGGTTTGGTATGTAACCAGGTCTGAGAAATAAAAAGAAGGTAATTGTGATGGGGTTTAGGTGGTTGGAAGTGATAACATCAAAGACCTGGCAGTAACAGTAGCAGACAGGAATGACTAGGCAGTAAGAACACAAAATACCTAGATGGACACAGGTTAATCACAGTGTAGGATCACCATGTTGATGAGGCTGCTGCTAGTGGCAAGCACTGCTCTAGATGTAATTTGTGTTCTCAGTAATCCTTGGTCATTTCCCCATTCCCTGTGTATGGCATAAACTGCAGTACTTTACCTCCCCCAGAAGCAAAAAGAATGTGTGCTCTCTGACATGAGTGGACATAAAAGTTCAACAAGCTTACAGTATAAACTGCAAGTTTCCCAACTAAACTACACAGCCAGACAAAAAACAAAACAGCTCCTATAAGATCCAAGTACTGCAGTTTCTAGATAAATGATTTTGGTTGCTTGCTCAAGTTACTCAAGACCCTTCTTAAAATCAGACAAGTTCTAAATTAAACAGATAGAAAGGCCAGTGTGCTGCTTTCTTAAAACCGCTTCCTTCATTAGGATAATTTAAAAATAACAACAGCAAAGATATGGAACATACTTATATATAATTAGTTCTAGCTGTTATCTAAGGTCCCTCTGAAATATCTTTCAGCCCTGGAAGACTATGGGCTAACTTAGTGGGTAATGTGCTATCCTCTAGATTTTTCCATTATATGAAAGGTTTTCTACAGGATGATTGAGAAAAATAAGGAGTTTCAGAGCATGTCTCAATATTCACCTTATGTTCCCATAAACTCATAATTGTTTTCTTCACTGGTCTGTAACTCTTAGAGTGTTACTGAAGCTCCTATAAGCTTTCCTGAAGAGTATTACTCCTTCGTAGGTAGAAAAATGACTTGTCTCTATATGACTTAACATATTTTCCCTTAGGAACTCAACTAATTTGCAACTATAATCTCACTTCTTGAAAATTTATCAAACTCAGCAGGTTTAGAGATGATACAACAGCAGAACAGATGGATACACCAGAGGATAATGCTACCATTCAGAGTGATCTCAAAAGGTTGGAAAAAATGGTCAAGAGATATCCTGTGCAAAAAATGCTTCGAAGCAGGTTGTTACACTAGGTCATCTCCAGATGTTGTTTCCAACCTTTTCCATTCCTTAATTCTACAATCATTCAATGAATTCACTCTGCTTAAGTTAATCAGCAGGACTGAATCATAGTTAACATAATCAAATTGTGTAGGAAGAACTCAAAATGGTTAACTTGTTCAGTTACTCTAAACCAAGGGGTTTTTTATTTATTTCAATAGGCAGAAATACTACTTAAAATGTTAACTCTATCTATTACTCCACTCTCTCCTTCATATTTATCATACACAATTCCCTATACCATTCTGTATTAAATGTTGTAGCTAGGTTTAGTAAAAGAGCTTTGATTAAAAGATAAGGCTACACAGAGTTCTTGAAAACTGCAACTTCAGCTAAAAGTTTAATAATTGGAAAACTCAAGAGACACTAATACTAACTTTTAATGAAAGAATTAATTATCAAGATGAAATAGAGCTGAAACGATCTTGTTTCAAGACAATACACCCAGAGGTTTAATTGTGCTCCGCCAACTTAATTCCAGGAATGACAGATGCCAAGAAATTCGAAACATACAAGCCACATCTTCCAAGTTTGCACTATAATCATGCAACCTGGGATGCCACTGTTTACGAAAAAGGAGAAATACACACACATATGTCTTCCATTTTTCTCATTTTCTTGCTCTATGCATTCAACTTCCCCTATGTGAATTGCTATTGGAATCAATTGAAAATAATCCGTTCTTACATAACAAGAAGCTAAACTGGAGCGGATTCAAGAAGGTTATTTCCTAAAACTACTTTTAATTCTGTAATGTTGGTGCTACATGCATTTCAAACACAGCCTTCAGCAGGAAAGAAATAATTCTACAAGATATGCAATACAAATTGTGCTGTCATAAATTCTTCTGTGATTGTCTATGTGTGCATTTACAGTTGTGGTTCAACTCAACAGAGGTATCTGGATAGCTGCATTTCATACAAGTTCAAGACTGCAACCAGCAATGTCTTAATCCTTAAACTAATCAAGCCATATAAATCACATATCCTGCCTGAGCACACTTCAGCTTCTCTTTCAGGAACACCTCAAACTTCAGCAAAATGTTCTCCGTTGTGCAAATCCTGGACATTCAAGCTTTACTCTCTATCCTAAGACCAATTCAGCAACTCATATAACACTCAGATCTTAACAAACATCCACTGCTCCCTCTCTTCCTCACCACAAAGCTAGTTCAATGTCACATTCCTGTATCTCCAAAACCCCTAGGAGTCCCAGTAAGCTCACTCTTATTCTGACACTTACTCAGGCTCACCAATACATTACCCCTACTCAGCCAGTTGTGGACTTGAGGCTACATCATCAGTGCCTACCTAAAATTGAAACTGCAGATTCCTAAGTCCTCAGTACAATATCCTTAAATCTGTCTCTGATACCTTCTATAAAGATGTTCAGGTTTAGCTCATCACAACCTGTCTCCCCAAATTAAATCTACACCAGAAATCCTGTCAACGTAGCAATGAATAGGAGTTGCTGTTGACACCAGTTGTGAAACCTACTTTCACCTCTGGGCACAGAATTAATAGTGGTTTGATGTCCTGCCAGATCAAGCCTTAACCAGCCAGGTAGAGTGCTGTCACCCAAAATATATACTAAGTTTAAATACGCTACTGAACCAGATTTCATCGTCCACCTCTCAGCCATGCAAACCATAATTCCAACTTTATCTACAAAACTAACTCTAGGCAGCTAAGCCCTTTCATCCCCGATATAAATCTCCTCTGTTAATGACTTCTATATCAGTTAAATCCAAGAGAGATAAATTCTGCTTGTTTCAGAGCCAAACTTGGTACAGCAGCTCCTTCTGACTGCGGTGGCAGCACTTGAGCATTTAGAAAGCACCAAACAAACATTAGTTAATCTTCCTGGTCTTTAAAACAGTGATGGTTATGCATAAATTCTATAGGTAGATAAACACAGCTTTAAATATATTTTTAGCAAAAGTAACTGAAACTAACAAAGGAGGTTCCAATGGGGCAAGCTGATGTTCTAAGTCATTAGGTGCAGCACTGTCACACATGATTAGAGAGCCAAGTGTGTGCAAAGCTAAGAAATCCAAGATATTTATGTGTTCTTTAAAATGAAAAGAATGTTTTGAACCAAAGATGAAGTTATGATTTCACACTAGTATCCCCTACAATTCCATAGTTTCCATTTACGTTTTACTATATTTATCTAAGGTCTTAAAGACAGTTTTCATTATTAGCTGTAAGTGCTCTTTAAACAAAAAAAATCATTGTATCAGTAATTCCAAGTCAGAAATTATAGGGCTACAACTCTTTACTTTTCCATTTTATGAAGATATGAAATACTAAAGCAGCAAACAGACTGCAAAGACAGACACAGGAACTTTATACTGTATCCCAAAAAAGCATTTAGTGAAACTGTGTTATAAGCACGCATAATGAAGACTTAAAACAATTCTCTAAAACTAAAAGCCAAAGGTAAATCTGTAACAAAATCTGTCACCTTGCCTGAAAATGGAGCTTTTCAGAGCACATATGGTATAGATGCTATTCACATAGACAACTGCAATCTCCAAAAACCATTAAGGAAGCGGTGCTTAATTTTCTGTAACATCATTCCATTTTGCAAATCATCGTAAGCAGGAATGTTCCATGAAGAAGGGAGCTTAACAGGAACATTAAAACTATCTATTTGAAGACACACATTTAAGTACAACTCAAATGGTCTTCCAGACCAGCAGGTACACCACATATGCCACAAAAATCTGATGTTTCTTCCTTAATCATGTTTTGCTTTCAGGCATGCAAAAAACCTAAATGAGCTGTAAAGAAAGCAATAGGAAAAGGGCCGAATTAACACTGAGAATATGGAAGAAGAAGTGGCATCAACACACTTTAAAAAAAAAAAGAGTGTAATGAAACTTTAACTGCATCAGAAATTCAAATAAGTATTTTTAATTAATTTATAATCATGTTATTTTTGGTTTTGTAGTGGAGTTTTTTGTTTTGTTTCATTTTGTTTTTTTAATTATTATTTTTTTAAGTCTGGATTTTGTGCACAATTTGAAACAAGAAGATTTCCAGGAATATTACTTATTAGCTTTCTGAGGTGTGATATATTTCAAATTCTGTGATTAAGCATTTTTACTTTCCCTGTATTATGCTTCCATGAATGACATGATTCACCAATATTAAGAGTAATAATAGTCTAGTCGAGTTCTCCTCATGTAATCAATATTTGCTGCTTCTGTTCCCAAACACACCTGTGGTTTTCTGATTACATGTCATCCTCAATTTTGCCAAGCACCTAAGTGTAGTCGAAGCCCTGCTACCTTTTAGCTTTGTAAGAACACTTCTAAACTGCTTTCTCATTATTGCTATCATTTCAAGATAATATGAGAGGGAAGAGAAAAATGCATGAACCATTTGTCATTTTCCAGTTCTGTCTGAAATGTAAACCTCTTAAAATCTAATATGTAATAAGGGATGACATATGCAGCAAAAGCAGGTATGTACTTCAAAGGTGTATGGCACTCTTTTGGCATATTCCAAGTCCTGACTGATTCTTTCATTCCTGCTTTTTAGGGAAGAGATTTATGTTTCCCCAAATCCATATCTCCACACTAAGTATACAAGAAAAACATGCAGATCCACTGATTATTCTATCCATCTCTTATTTCCTTTGTTACCAGGAGCATCAGCAGTCACATGGAGTAAAATTAACCCTACATTTGTCCAAAGCACTATTTTGCTCTTCAACAATTCACAATTTGAAGTATGTTACAGTCTGTGCTTACCAGCATAACAAGGAAAGAAATCACATCTTAAAGGGATAAACAGATGTCCACATGCAACTTTAATTATTTTCATAAGGTCTACATGGCATCAATCTCTTCTTTTACCTATGTAAAGTATTATTAATCTGATGCATCAGCAAAAGTCAAGAGTAGAAACTACAAAAAGCCAAATATGCTTGATAGCCATTTTAGTACCTCAAACAACAGCAGACTGCAAAATGCATTTAGCTTCTCTAACTGCATAATGTTCTCAGCTATTTTTTTCTTACTATTTTAGCCATTTTCTAACACACTTGGGAAAAATACTACAGCTTTTTTTCTAACCCATAAGAAATCTTTATTACAACATATATAAACTTGTGGCTGAAGAGATTAGACATACTGCATAAATGAAGTAAACTTCTTGGAAAGAAGAGCTTATCTGAAGAATTCTCTACATCATATCAGACACACTTGCATTCAGAATCAAGCATGTGGTGAGTACCACACCTGCCCAGAGCAAACACTGGATGTAGAATGGATGCATAGCGAAAGGCATAGGAAGACAAGGTCTGATGTGAACATCTCAGTTCTTGGCACTTTAAACCTTTAGATTATCTAGCTTATCCCAGCTTCAGGAAAACTCCACTTTCCCTGATGAACTGATTACCAACTGAGCTAGTCCTTGACTTTCACAAGTCTGAGCTAGACTTGACTTTCACAATGTCTCTAATTTGGAGGTCAGCTAGGGGGAAAAAAAAGGCTCTCCAGCCACAGGAATATTTCAGCCCTTCATTTGCTTCTGTATAGAGCTGTTGCTCTGTAGTTTGATATTCCAGTGTCATCAGCGTTAGCTACGCAGTGCTGAACAGCAACAAAAATCTCCGAAAATGCTCAAAACCGTAACAGTGTATCTTCCTTTTCTATTTTAAAATTTATTTTCTGGTTTTTAATTTTCTTTTTCAGAGTCCTTGAAATTAACACTTGGGGGGCTAGAAATGGGCAGGAAACCACTATGTGCTTTCCATTTTTGGTCCTCTGCTTTTGAAAGTTATGATAAAGAATATCATGTTGAGAAGCTCAACGTTTGAGAAATAATCCATCCTCCACAGTATCACTGTGAAATCTTAGTATCTTACAATTCTATCTGTTCTGCAGTAGGAATCCAATTGGGCATCAGAAGATTTCTATTCCATAGTAAGATAAGGTTCAGTTACTGTATTCTTATAAATTGTATTTATGAAGCATGAAATGTTCCTATTACAGATAAAACTGAAAAGCCCATACATAACATTGTAAAAATTAAGGGACCCAGTTGAGTTTATATTAATGTTTTTTGCCTAGAATTCAGCATGTCAGCAAAGCAGGGGCTTTAAGCACATGAGGAAGTACTTAAATGAAATAAAGGAAACTACGAACTTTAGAGTTTAGTACCAAAAAATTCATCTTAACTGGGCAGAAAATCAGGATAACTGTACTGTTTTACAAGCTCCTTACTTTTATTTTCTATATTAATATGTAGGAATACTGCATACAAAATTATATTATTCATATATTTGACATTAATTTGCCTTATTGTAAGAGTAGAGGATTTAAGGATTTGGAGTACAATATGAAAATATTCAGAGTAATTCTCTGTACTTTCCTGTTTATTTCTCTACTACTTTCCTGTAGTTTATTAGAAACGCTTTCCTATAGCCAACCTAATTTTTTAATATGTAAAGCTAGGGGCATAGATAGCTTTTTAAAACTGTGGGTCATAGACAGATAAGTTTGTTCCAAAGGGACACAGTTACAAACTTTCTAAAATCAGTCAGAATTCTAAAGTAAAAAAGTTTCAATATTTATCAAAGGGTGTATACACAAACTTGCAAGGGGTTGAGCTGAGCACACTTCCCATTGAAGACATGACTGAATATAAATTTGCATATTCTTGAATACATGCATTTGACAAACTATTTTGGGCTTAACTCAAGTCTTAATGAGGAAGTTAAAATAGAAATGTTGATTTATCTAGATGATTCATTTAGAAAAATTAAAAGGAATTTTGTTTTCAATCCAAGTCAGCGTTGAAAAACATCTTTAATTTAAAAAAAATATTACTATGAAAAATAAATCAGAAATTTGCTTGGATGAATAAACTATTTTTTCAATTCTTATTTTCCATGAAATGTTCAAAAGTTACTTGCAAGCTAACCTGAATACATACCTCGGATAATTCTATATTTCTCCTATCTGCCAACAACAACAATAAAACAAACTAACAACGAATCAAAACAAACCCCATGCATTTCCACACCTCTAATCATAATTAAAATTCAGCGTCCTTAATTTAATTGTTTTAAATTGGAGACACCCTTTGCAATTAACAGTGGTTTTGTTTAAGTAACAAAACACAATTAGGATAGTTGTCAGCTAATGAAGTTTGATTACATGAAATATTATCTTTCTGCAAATTCTAATCTAAGTATTTATGAAGAGTTTTTTTAAAGCTGGAATTTTGTTTACTTCAAACTGATATTGTATCATTAGATTTGATTACGAAACAAGAAAAAATACTTTAACCCTATTTAGAATCATACCTAATAAAAGTGATGCTACAGAAATTCAGAAACATTTAGAAGCAGGTCTGTAAATCAGGTGGTCAGAATGAGAGTTTAGAATCCTGTTGTGATGTATTTCCAGAATGTTACCACATACAGAATATATAAGGTTTGTAAATGAACATTATACATATATTTGGACTAAATGCAAGAGTGCATGAACTTTAAAGGCATTGACTTCACAGCAAGCTAAGCAAAGCAGAACTTCAGTTACTTTCCCTACATGTACTGCAGCTTTTCAAAGTCCTACAGAATGTCAGCTACAGACTGACAGATGCCCAGTTCCCAAGGCTTCACCAAATAGGAAGGCAATAAAAATAATTACAGTATGGCAAGGTTAAGCAGTTCCATAGTAGCTAACTCAGCAAAGTGCAATGTTCAGTGTAAGCCTGACATCACTGTGGAGCACTGAAAGGTTCTGTGTTGCCACCGGCAAAAACTCTGGAAAGAAAGATGACTAATTCCATTAAACAGGTGAGATTCAATAATGTTTAAAATGAACTACTTCTTTAAACTTAATAAACAATTATTGTTTTTAATTACACACTGCCCTATCCTTACATTTGTTAAAAGTCTATTGACTTTTGGTTGCTATCAATAAGTCTTGTATGCTACTAGTGACCTAAAATAAGACATATCTCATTGTCTAATTCTTTCAAAATTGGCATTTTCAGAATATGATTCGAACAGACTAGAAATTTGGTTTGGAAATTACATATTCCCTCTCCAACAGTCCAAATTTATTATTATATCATATCCTAGAGAGAAAAAGAATTAAGACTGCTTGAGCCTTTTGTTAAATTGGACCATTGCTAAATGAATCTATGATGTTTTCTAAATGTATCAATAAATTTATTTGCCACCAAATAAAAAGTGTACAATCAAGTTGCAATCCCAAATGAAGCTGAACACTGCATAAAATACATACCAACACAAATAAATACATGAAAAATCTATGAAACCCCTACTTATTTCATACATCTTTTCAAATGTCAAAGGAACATCTCTCTCTCTCTCTCCTCCAGTTTACTAGAAAATATTTAACTTAAGAATAAATTTTACTGAAAGTTCTATTCTGCTCTTTACCTCCTACTCATTGCAACAAACTAAATATAATATTATCTGTTGGATAACTTTTGCGTCATGAAAATTAGTACTATAATGTGAAACATTCAATATAATTCCGAAATGAACTATAACAGATGACTTTCCAGTTTTACATGAACTAGAGATAAAAATAATTCTTTTTGTGTTCAGCTGAATCCCGAAGTTGTATTGCCTGCATAGTCAGCAATTTATACATTGCATTAAGTGTTCTAATATTTCAAGTATTTTCCGAATTATACAGTATGATCTAAAAACCTATCCAGTCTATTTATTATACAGTTTGATCATTTTACTTCTCCATATGGAAGTTTTCTCTTGTTTCATGCCTCTTATTTTGATTTTGCTGTTTAAGGTAGCTCCTAGCATTTTCTGTGTTCTTAGACCTGTGTATGCTATAGAATGATGCTTTTTTAACATTTTAAGAAACAAGTACATACAGCCAAAGCCCTCTCCAACACCATTCTCCAGCCCTTCTCCAAAAGAAAAGGTGACAGTACCTGGTGAGCCTGCAACAGCTGCTCAGCAAACCGACGGACTTCTGATAGTAGAAGTGATATTAAAGAATTTCTTAGAATGTTGTTCTTTCCTAGCAAAGCCAGCGTTTGTGATATAGAATGCAGTGTCTGAAACTGAAAAGAAATAAAAGTAAATTTAATCTTTCAAAATGCATCTCAATCTTTTTTATCCCAAACAATTATCTTAAGTAGGAATGGGATTTACATATTAAAATTTTAAAGAAAAATGTCAAATTCAAAATTCTAGAGTTTAAACTCTATTAATTACATATGTATGAGATCTATGAGAAACCAACATCCTTTCTCAAAAGATTAACACTACAGGAAATTGTCATATGAAGAAATGCCTCCAAAAGTGTGAATTCCCCAGGATGCAGCCTTTCAGAATTAGATGTCATCATGCCCATCTGCTTACATAGAAAACTGGTGACTACACTGCACACACAGTACTTCTACTTGCCACAGGCAGACAAATAAACAAATGAATTCTTTGAAATTCAAATGTAAGCTGAGAGCTGTACTACGGTTTTCTGTCAATACAGGTACCATGAATAAACTTCATTAAATGCTGGAAGACACACTATATTTTCAAATTCAAACAACTCCCTTTCATATTGTTCTTTGACAATGCATTTCTCCTGAACCACAGGAGGAGTGATGTAAACTTACATGAGAATTATGTTAGTAATTTTTTGCCAGTCTTTTCTATTAAAAAAAATTAAAACTGATTCCTTTGTCCCCTGAAATTGAAATAGAAAGCTATTATGTAATGAAACATACTGCTCTACAAAGTACACACGACATTATTTTGTTAACTAGTACTAGAAGAAATTGTCATTTCTATATATAAAAGTATTGGAGTTCTTTCAAAGGAAAAAGGTAGGACACATTAAATACAATTTCTGTACTTTTATATAAATGTATACCTACAACACTAATGTTTAGTAACTCTTTGTAAATGAGTATTTTTTACTGACAAAAGGACACTCTGACACAAATTTGTATGTCTAGGAATAACTAGGATGTCTTAACCATTCAAAAGCAGATCACTGCATCCTAATAACAATCGAGATTATAGCTCTAGCCAACTCATGTGTATACACATACAGACATATATATATATAAAAATATAGATATATATATATACACACACATATACATATATAAATAAAAATACTTGTCCACCATTTACAAGTTTGCATTGGATTAATCCTCCTGGAAAACATTCCCAAACACTTGAAAGGCAGGAAGTTGATCCAGGAACAGTCAGCATAATTTTATTAAGGGAAACATTTACCTTGCCTTTGCCATGGTTTTCAACACCATCTCCTGTAAAATTGTCTCTGACATAATTTTGGGCTAGGTAAGGGGACAGTGAGGTGGACTGAAAATTTTGCTGTAAAATCCATTAATTAGGCAGCTTTGCATTTGCAGTTACTGCTTGTCTGCTTGATCAGCAGTTGATGCAACATCTGTTTACCAGCCTCTTCCAGCTGAAGAGTTGGATCAGCTTGAGCTTGGTTATCATCATGAGACCCCTCTTCACAGTCAGAACAATCCAACTTTAATAAAACTTTGCCCTCAATCATCTCACTTCTGCATGTAATCCCAAAACAAATATCAAAAGAAATCTATGAAAGACACACAAGTCTCAAGTTCAGAGTCAAATCTGCAGGCTGAGATACAAAGTAAACTCCTCCTATTAAAGGGAATTAATAAATTGCCCACGTATAGCTTTGAAAACCTGTGTGAAATCATTTATTAATGTAGACACCAAAGAGTCTATAAACTTGAAATGTGAATGAAGGTGAGATAAGAATAATTTTCTGAACAACTGAAATTATACGAAAGGATGATGTAATGCATGCACCTACATGTGCTTTGAGGATATATGAATTAAAAGGAGACTTTAATATATCAGAAATATATAGCCCTCCAAACAAAGCAATGACTCCTTTTTCTAAAAGTAAACTAGAGATTACAGCTTTGAAAGCATCTTCCACAGTATCTACTAGAAACAAGTTTTCAGCATGGATACTTCTGCCTTGACTGCACCCATGTTCCAAAAGGGTACAACTGATTCAAATCATCACTCAAGGTTTAAAAAATGCTGAAAAAATAGCACATTTTTCACTAAGTTGCCATTCATTTTAATTTGTTTTAATAAATTAAGGAGGGATACATTATTTTACAGTTCTATATTTTCAAAACATAACATTGAGTATACTTGCTAATTTGCCTTTGGCAAGCAAGCAAAGTAGGCAATCCAGCGTAGTTTACCAATGTAACCTCTCCCAAATATCACACCAAAACATGATTAATGTTCTTCTTTTTTAAGCTCTCCTCTATTTGCTTACATGATTTTTTGACAGATAGTGAAGCAATTCATTTTTTAAGCAATTGTTAATGCTAGAAGTTGAGATTTAACTAAAATAGGATCTTTTACAAAATTTCCATATCTTTTACGGTTTGGCAATATTTACTATTTTCTAGTTGGAATTTTGGAGGACTAGGTAACAGGGGACCTGGAAATTAAAAGCCTGAGTCTTTATGAAGAGAAGTAAGTAAGTATTCTGTATTTTGCATTTTGCAATGATGCCAGTTAGGGTACTTGACATACAGGCACCGATGCCACTGAAAAATCCCACCTGTGAATTTATTGTTATTTAATAAATATTATTGTTAAATAGATCCTTATAATACAAATATTTCATATTAATATATAATAGCAAATTTGTTGTAATTAGATTTAATAAATATTAATACTGATTTTTAAATCCTGCTATTTTATTAAAGAGCATCGATTTTACATTGTATTTTGGTGGATCTCAGTATATTTTAAGAAAATAAGAGACAACAAAGAAGATTAAAATAATACTCACAGACCGTATGCACTAAATGCATGCAGAACAAATTTATAGCACATAAGCAATAAATTTGTAAATGGCAAACAAAAGTAAGACTTTGTTGTATAGCAATGCTCATGTATTGCTAATTAAACTCTGGAAACATTCAAACTGAAAAAAAATTCAAATAGTATGCAGTTTCATTAAAGATAAAAGCATGTCTTCAACTCTCAAATCTATCCAATGTTAAAAAGGAACAGAAATCTTTTACTCCCTTGGGTTTGCTTAATGGTGTAGATGAAATAAAAACTATGTGTTTCAGGAATTCTCAGGTAAAAGCAGTCAGAAAACAGACTTCAGAAAATATACCAGCAGAAACAAGGAAATAATGGAGCTTGGTTCACTGTTCAGGTGCTTGCATCACCTCTCCCTAAGCCTCCTCCCACACCCCGGTTTCTGCTCTTTTCCGATGTTTTTCAGGATGTAGAGCAAGAGAGACCATTTCTGTGACAGCAGTTGGGAAGGATGTGTGGATTGTCAACCTGGCTGCTGCCAAAATGAATAGACAATGTCAATGTTCTGCCTATCTCAGGCATACTAACTTGGTCTCCCCTCCACCCACCTAATGCTTTTAAAGTCTACTTGAAGATATTACTGACCTTCCACTTCTTTCTAATCGATTTCAAGCTGGCTATCAAAAGTTACTCATAGAGGAAATGAATGATAACTAAAGGAGACAGCACAGTCAGGTGAGCCGTTTCCCAGGAAACAGCAAAAAAAACTTATGACTTACTTTTTTAGAATTCATTTATCAGCATGTTAGATTTTATTTAATAATGACTATCTAAAACTTGTAAGTTTAATTCCTTCATGAGTCGCATGATCCACAACACCCTGCAACTATGATAACTGCACCTTAGTTTCTGTTTTGCTAATATGCAGGTTTTGTGCCAAGTAACAGCTCCCTTCCCCAAGCAACCAGCATATTTGGCAGTATAGGACAGGCACATAATTATTACAGATATCCTCAAATTGTGAGGTATTATAAACAAAACCAGTTTCACCTTTGATTTCACATCACCCTTGCCCATTTAGTTCAACCTGACTTCCACTCCTAATCATCAATGCCAGTAGAAAAGTTTCACTTTTATACAGAGAATGCTAGCACCCCTTCTCTTATCTTACTTCACATTGCATCCTTTGTTAATGGATGGCTGTCATTTATCTCTCTTCCTGTTTTCATGGCACTATTTCCTCTATCTATCAGTCTTGGCAATTGATACATATTATTTCAACTCTTTGCTCTGTAGGGCTCATCTCAAGCCCTTGCTCTTCCCTCACCCCTTCATAGAATCAAAAAATGGCAGAATGTAAGGGTTGGAAGGGACCTTAAAGAACATCTGGTCCCAACCCCCGTGTCATGGGCAAAGACACCTCCCCAAGGCAGGTTGCTCAACGCCTTATCCAGCCTGGCCTCGAACAATGCCAGGGCTGGGGCATCCACAACTTCTCTGGGTCACAACACCCTCACAGTGTCTCAACACTCTTGATGTCTCAACATCCTCACACTACAGAATTTCTTGCTAATACCTAGCCTAAATTTCCCGTCTTTCATAATCTTGTTCATGTTTTTCTCCATTCTTCTAAACCTGATGTTCTCTGGCTTTACTGCTGCAGGCTACCAGAATCAGGTCCTTGGCAAGCTTTGCGGTGATATGCAAAGGTTAGAGGGACAGGGTGCTAGTGAGGATCCTCTGCTGCTGACTCTGAAATGTCCTAGGCACACTGAAGCACACTTGCACTCTTAGTGAGATGAGCCAGGGACTCCCGAGGTAACAGAAGCCAATAGGGAAACACCAAGGAAATTTCTCAAATTAATTACGGGGTGTTCCTCTATGAAGGCAACATGGCAGACAGCTGAGGTGCCTTTACACCAATGCACACAGCACGAGGGAAAACTGGAGGAGCTGGAAGCCACTCTGCTGCTAGAAAGCTACAACCCTGTTGCCATTACTGAAGCTCGGTGGGACAAATCTCCTGACTAGAGCATGATTATCGATCGCTAAAGGGTGTTCAGAAAAGACAGAGGAGGAAGGGGAGGTGGACGGGTTGCCCTCTACATCATGAGATGTGTTGAGTGTAGAGAGTTGTCTCTGAAGAACAGCCATGAGCAGGTCGAAAGCCAAGGGGTAGGAATCAGAGACTGAGGCAACAAAGAAAACCTTGTGGTTAGGGTCAACTACAGGCCCCTGATCAAGGGGAGCCTGTTGACAAAGTCTTTTTGCTCCAGCTCTGGGAGGCATCATGCTCACAGGCTCTTGTCCTGATAGGGAACTTCAGCCCCTGCCCAGCAGCTGCTGGACAAGCGAACTTTATCCTGCAGCTCTTCCATAATTGTAGCTTTAGTATATGATGTATATCAGCTGAGGCTGGCTGGGGAGGAAAGATAGACAAAATTTCCTTTCATTCATTCTTGTCTGGTTACTTCTGTGATTCACTTTACTAAAGTAAATGACAGTCAGTTTGGTGATTGCTTTAGACTGTAGTGATTTACAAGACAATGGATTTTGATTACCATTTGACTTAAACAACTCTACATAGCACAACAGATTGCTGAGAAAATTTAATTCAATAATCAAGAGATTCAAACATTGACTCTTACTAGACCTTGAAATCCAGGCAACACATTTTAATATTCAGATAAACGAAGTGTTCTTCCCCTATATAAGAAAAATTTTGTGGTTGACAAAAAGGCACCCATGGTATTCCCCTTGGGACTCAATTAATTTAGGAAAACTGAAACCTACTAGTTTTACACTTGAAAACCACCAGTGACATGAATAACTGTTTTTAAATCTTATTTGTTGCTAAGCAGGCAAGACTCTCAAACTGATGAGTTAAGTACTGTCTCGGACGTGGCTGATAAAAGATACTGCAAACTATTCACAGCTGGGGGAATTTATTGTCACCCACAACTAGCTGCAGCATGTATTAAACACATACTGTTGCATGTATTAAAGCATCAGAGTAAGTTTATGATTACTCTCTTCCAGGCAAATTCAGTCATTACTGAATCATACAAACTGCATCCTAGATAAGGAAAGATTCAAAACCATGGTTCAGATGAATGTGCACGGTTTCCAACGGCACATGCACACTTCCATACATTTCATTATATAATTGCCAATGAGATTTAAACAGTTCTCTTTCTGCTTTTCAATGTATTACCTTTTAACTTGTTATTTTCATGAAGAATTGGGAATTCTTTCTCACACAAATATCCAATAAAGGCATTAAACTACCACTCAGAACTCCTGCATTTGCTTTTCTGTTAAATATATCAACAGTAGGATTTTGAGCACTTGCAAGATTTTACTTAAATGGTTTCAGATAAAAATGAGAGAAAAATAAAAATGTGCAGTAAAGTCCCAAATAGGATAGAAGTTCCTAAGGACTACGTTCATGTCTCAGTGTCCATTCAGATGCTGTTAATGCTAAATAACTTCAAAACAATTACACTAAAGGTACCCAATTTCCAAAAGGGAAAAGGGTTAAAAAAAAGGAAGGAGATATCACATAACCTTTTTTTTGTGTGTGTTGTTTGAATAGAGTGGCAATTCATGACTTTCAACAGCAACTTCAAAGTCAGTATTGATGTTTTAAACATAGCATGAGAAGAAGCAACCAACCACAGACCACTGTAACACATCTCTCTTTCTTCTGGGTCTTGTTTGAAAGAGATTATGACTGAGATGGGCCAGAGGAATGAGGTATTTGTTGACTAGGAGCCCAACACTGTTCAGCTTTAGAATACTACATGTCGTGTCTTCTATGTTTGTGTTTTGGTTAACTCCTTAAAAGAAGAGATCCAAGAAACTGACAGAGATCTCTGTAAAGAACACAGGGTGAAGGCCAGGGTCTTCTGGCCCATAACAGATGCACAAGCCATGCTCTGAACTACAGCATCAGCTGCACCTAAAAGAAATGCAGTGAAATGAATCGTCTACAGTGCTGACAAACTAATGTGACCACTAGGATCACACCACAGAAATCCCATGTAATGCAGCACCCTGTGAAGTATTTGGTCATGACAGCTTTGAACTGTGTTGACAACTGAACTACACTGAAAGAGGTGAAAGATAAACCTGTTTTCATCTATCTCCAGAGTAACAAATGAGACTCTGGATTCCTTAACAGAAACTGAGTTGAAATTTCACACAGCTGCATATACAAGAGATATATATAACATGTATAAAGTGTCTTAATTTCTGTTAAGACAGATTTGACTTCTAAAGCTAATTCCATAGTTTATGAAACTACAGCTGGCCTAGATTCATCACAGCAGGCCTCCAGGCAGGCCCCAGTATGTCATCTCTGAAGTGCCCTACTGCCATGAGCTGTCCAAAATCTTCACCACAAATATAAAACACACATGCTACTCTAAACAGCACAGGGAGTTGGGAATCCCCAGTGCCTCCAACTGTTGCATTTTTCTGGCATAGAAATGATCCCATTCCAAGACATTCTGGACAACAAACCTCAACTGAACAGGAACATTTCAGTCCCAGTGAGTGGTGATGCAATAGGTGCAGGAGAAAAGCACATTTGCTGTGTCTTTGTGGAGGTGGATGGAAATAGCTTTTGTCAAATCCCAAACAGGTAGATTAAACAAAAATAATGTTCCGGTGCTTCCTTTCTTAAGAGAAGAGACAAAGTTTCTACTCCACTGGAGCTGTAATTACATACCATAGCTCCTGCCAGAGTTTTGCATGGGAAATGTTTTCCCATGTTTTGTCAGGTAGTAGAGTCCATTTGAAAGGCAGAGCCAGTGGCTCAGCCAACTGGGTACAATCTCAGTTTTATACTACACTGGTCTGCTTGAAAGCAAGACTTGCAAAGAACTTGCACAGATAAACAGTGGTTCTGCTGACAGTGGAGTGACTCAACACAAATGAACAATTTGCACATCAAAAGGCAATACACACCTCTACAAACCTCCACAGGTCTCAGTGCTAAGGACTCAAGAATTAGTGATGAGCAAAGTGCTTGCTCCATGGACAAGCAGTGACTGTTGCACATTTTCCAGCACGAAAGCAACAGCTCATCTGTACAAGAATTAGATCCCCACAAGCTTTTCTGTGGCAGTCATACAGGGATGCAAGACCAAGCCAGCAGAAGGAGCAAAGTCAGGCCTTTGCACATATGGTTCAAACTCTGAACATTCATGTTGAATTCACCCTTAGCAGCTGTGACTTGAGGCTCCTTTTTTTAGATATTTCCAAAGGTTTATTCCAAAAGATTGTGTGTCTAACAACTGTGTGCAGACTTCTGAACTGCTCTCCAAACATGAAGGGAAAGGGGAAAATTAAAAAGGAAAATTCAAGAAGCTACTTTTAGTTTTTTTGATTTAAATAATTTTATCTTGTAAGTAATATTACATTTTATTTTACATCACGTAACTTAATTGACAGACTTACTTCTTCTTCTTTTTGATACTTCTATCAATTTGGAGTTTCAGGTCAAAACTCTATCCAAACTGCAGAGTTTTAGACAACTGAATCCAGGAAAAAAAATTCTGAGTACATGCCTTGCTGGTTCCTACAGTTTCCAATACTTTATAATTAGAAACATCTCAAACAATAGCACTCAACAGTTACAGCAAGTAATTCTGCTGCTGTTTTTCTTTTTTTACATCTAAGACAGAGACAATTATCCCTTTTCCAATTTTCAAAGA
Source organism: Climacteris rufus (assembly GCA_013398175.1). Lineage (NCBI taxonomy): Eukaryota > Metazoa > Chordata > Aves > Passeriformes > Climacteridae > Climacteris > Climacteris rufus. Next base: position 69,317 of record VZRZ01000907.1, on the reverse strand, counting down.
TTTTTAAAAGTTATTTAACTTGTTCTGAAAAACACTGAGATTGCTTTTGAAGATTAATTAATTAATTACGTGTAATCCACTGCCACTTCTCTCTGTTCACTTTTTGAAGGTGTTTCTCACAGTCTTTTGTCCTTCTTGAAAGCTCCTAACAGTTTTAATGGGGAGATGGTAAAGGGAAAGCTGTGTCAAATACTATACAGCTGCATCAATGGCTGTCTATACAAATGCTTTTTGACAGTAAGGTTAGATACAACAAAATTCCTAATATTTTTATACTGGAGGAATTTAAGCATTTTCCTGGAACTGAAATTCGTACAGTTTGCCACTCTTTCCAGAAGACAGCCTTGTAAGTAATGGTAATTTTTTTTTTAAATCTATAATCTTGATATTTCAACCAACACCTGCATAAAGTGTCCCTGGGATATATCTGGTAGACAGCACACAGAGAATTAGTTATACAATTTACACTACTAATTCTGGATTCTACATATTTACATCCATATTCAATTCAGTGTAAAGAAAACCAAACCTCTAGTCTGGAAACCTCCAAGATTATCCCTTAATAATTGGTTTATACAATTTTTAAAGTCTTTTAATCTGTTTTACTGAAGTTGCTGATAGTAACGACTGCTAAGTCAATACCTTGGTGGAAACAAGATATAACACATCTCATAAAAAACCATCTGTTTTAGAGAAGCTATTCAGAGAAAATATGCCACTTTCAAATTATGTGGATGTACTCCACCTTTCCCAATTTATAAAAGCATTTCCCACAGCTGAAACATCCCTGAACTATCAGAGCATTTTCTCTCATTTAAGATGTGACTCTTCCCACTCCAAAATTTGCCAGGTGCCTCCAATCAGCAGAAAATCCCTCTCTGAATAATCTCTGGATTGCTCTTCCACAGTTAACATTACTTTAATTATTTATTGACGATCCCATTCAGGTAGAGGAAGGAAAAGTGTGTAAACACTGGACATTACCAACTATGAAGAAGCCCTTAATGAAGGACTGCTCAAACTTTTTGTTCTGTATCCAGTGATCACACACACACAAAAAGGAGTCACACCTGTGTAACTTCATTCCTGACGCCATACAAATGGAACGTATGGTCATATCCTTTCAGAACGCTGACCAGGGACAGCTCTAATTAAAAACTAAGTATCGCACCATGGCGACACTGAACTGGAAAGCACTCTGGTATTAGAAACACAAGGCTCCAGTCCTGGAAAGATTTCATTCTGAATGCTTTCTAACCAAAATATATGTATATCCTTTCCACTCAACATCCCCCTAATTTGGTAATAATACTCATGTGATGCTCATTTTCTAAGGTAAATACTCAATAAACAATGAGTGGGTTTCATCTTAAGTTAAGACAAATGGGTACATCCATCCACAGGCATGGCAGATGTCCAGGCTCTCATTCTACTAAAGGCAACTTTAGAGTTTATCCTAAAACAGGAACCTAGTACCCAGTCAGCATTCTTTAGGCTCCACTATTTCAGGGATAAGATCTTCATTTCCTATAATGGTGGTGTAGTTGCATACATGGGGACACTAAATTGGTACATCTAAGTCTCAAACAACACCACCGTCATGTCTGCTCCAAGTTACTCCAAAACCCAGAACGAAAACCAAAAATCCTAAGGCAGGCAATGAAATTCATTACCTGTAGGGCATCCTGTGAAGACAGACCAGGGGTCTTTCAGTTGAATGAGGAAACTAACAAGATGATACATGGAACAACATAGACTGATTAATACAAACAAAATGCAATTCAGTCCTATTTGTCATTTGTGCTGGGAACATATTATTTCTGAACTTTTCACTCATTTGTTGATCTATTTTTAAAACACAAATTTGCAAATAGGTAGAGAATCAGAGTTCTGAAGTAAATCAAACTATTTTCTCTAGGTACTCAAGAAATAATTTAAAAACTGTATATTCATTACATATGAATGAATACCTACAATATGCAGCAAGAGAAACAATGTGTTTTTCTCTCATATTTTCTATAAAGTTCCTTCAAACTGCCTTTTTATCTGCTATTAAAAAGTCCTCTACTCAGGAATAGGCTAGAACATCTTGCATGCACAAGCAAGAACTTTTTCAAGTGCTTCAGAGCATTTATTTTCCATATTGCAAACAAAGTATAATTATGAAAATCTGTGATTAGTACTCTTCAAAATATAAGACAAATTGATATTTTAAAAGTGCATAAAACCAGGAGAATATTACAGTATATAGAAGTGGGATAGGAAAGATGGAAAATATTTTAAACTTACCCTATTAACACTGCTGTTTCTTAAAATAATTTGAATTAGATTTTTCTTAAATTCTTCTATCTTCTTGAAACACTTCTTCAAAACATGATTTGATAATTTAGTATCAGTTATTAAACTGATCAAAACACAAACTGCTTCAGTAAGAAAATTCGGAAATGGAAATTTAGGACTGTTGTAAAAAACAGTCAGTCCATCAAGCAACCGAGACACTGAATTGCATATGGTGAAAGAATCATTATCAAGCTCTGAGAAGTCTGCTTGAAGAATTCCTCCTTCTGACAGTTTTCTTATTTCAAGCAAATGTTGCAAAAACTGCACTGGAGCAGACAGAGACTGCTCCTTGCTAGTATGGCAAAGATTCAATGGGGGAACTCTTTCCAACCAATGTTTAGAAGGGTTGACATTATGCTCAGATTGGTGAAAATCTGAAGCTATGCCTAAAGAATCAAATGCAGAGCCATTAGAGACATCACATCCAGAGTCTTCTAGCTGGCTTGAGTACCTTGTAAGGTTTATAGATTCCCGATCCAGTAGAGTTTCATCAGAGGTATCCTGTTTCCCTGAAATGCAAATGGGAAAGCTACATTTGTGCAATGCTTAAAGACATGTTTACAGAAAGTGTCATATATACTTTCTCCTTTTTGCTTCCATGCAAAAATCACATAATACATGTGTATAACTGCTCCCCAAGAACCTCCCATGACTAGAATTTAGCTGTGGAAGAAGGTATTTTTAAATTAAAGACAAAAATTTCAGAATTAGTATCTACTTGTGAACAAGATATTTTGTGCTTATAGCAATATGAACAGTAATTTTGAGTTTTAAACTGTCAAGAATTTTAAGTTTTCATGTATATAATTTAACTAGACATAAACCAAAAAATTTAAGTGGATAGCTATATTCCTATTAATTTCCAGGGAAGAAAATGTGTGTAAATTTCTGGTCCTTCAAACATTTTCATTACTTTTATTCTCAAAAACTCAAGACACTTTCAAAAGACAATGAAGGTCTGTTACTATAACTGTATCAAATAAGATATTCTTCTTTATGTGTACTCTTTCTCCCCAGTCAGGTAAGAATTCTAACAGTCAAAGCTGAACAGAACATTACACTTGATTTTTTCAGTATTTAACAAAGAAAAACACTCAGAATCAAAAGCTTCTTCAGTCATCACCTATCTCATACCATCTCCTTCAAAGACACACAAACTACTTTACAAGAGGTATGCAGTACATTCACACCAATAAATTACTTTCATGTACTACTGTAGAATCTCTTTCACCCCATTTCACACATTAAATACATTTAAGGCAATGCCTCTCGACATAAACCCAGCTCTAGGTGACAAAAGACCCCTGTTATATGTGTTACCTATGCCAAAACATTACAGTCAAAACAAGCAAGAGCAACATCTTGGTGCCACGATGCAAGGCTAGAACCCCATCTCACCAACTCCTGGCTCTGCCCTGCTTATCCAGGCAGAGCCACAAACTGCTGGTCCTCTCACTCTTAAAAAACATGCCTACACTATTCATATTTTCCACAAGCATCCAAAGTAATACCATACTCCCCTGTCTTTGTATTCTTAAATTAATAAAAAGAAATTATAGATGGTTTGGCTTCACAGGAAATAAAAGCTGTATCTCACAGCAAGTTAAAAAAAGCATCTTTAACAGAGAAAACATCCCTAAGCAGCATCCTACATTATTCTGTTAATAAAACATTACTCAAAAATTTTCATACAGACTTCATTAAATTCACAATTTCAAATTAAATTCTAACCATTACTTCAGTCTCTGAAAATACAGCAGATCATCCAATGAGAGTACCATTACCAAGATCTAAACTGGAAACATAGTTAGTTTATTTATTTATTTTTGAGTTTCACATCTTTAACATTCAGACATATTTGAAATTGCACAGTGTTTGTACCAATTGACTCAAAATGAAAGGGCAAACTGTAGGGAAAACAACTGCCATTTCCAGAAGGTAGGAAAAGCTGGGCTTTTAAGGCCAGAATAGCATTTTATAGATTAACACTGTTTTCAAATGCCTTGCATATCCAAACTTGGAAAGCAAGCAAAGAAGCAAAACACACTTCCCATGGTCTGACTAACAAGAGCAGACATCCATCTTTCATGTCTTCTCTCCCTAGGGTTTTGAGCAAAACACATTTCAGAAGAAAAAACCTGAAAGTTGTTTTTGGTGCAGTTTAAAGAAAATAAGCCCTTCTGTGGAATCCATCTACTGTGAGTTCCACTACATGGACTTTTTGTTCCTGCTTTTAGTCCCACGGGACAACACAAAAATTGCTTATGAGGATTTAATGTCAGAAGTCAAAAGAAGCAAAGCAAGAACTACGTGCAAAAAACCGCATATGTATGTTTGCTGATTCTCTTGTGGAAGCAAAAAAAATAAAATAAAATAGAAGAGACAGAAGAAAGGAGAAGAAAATAGAAGAAAAAGGGACGAATAGCACAGCAATATCCCTAGAAGCCAAACTTAAGATGTTCCCAAATAAAACAGGTAGGGTATTCAATGAAACACTCCTTCTAGTAGGCGACAATGTTGCATTTATGGCTAGGTTCCTATTCACAAAGATATCAAAATCCTGTTCCATGGTGAGCTTTCAGAAAACCTTGTTACAGTAAGTCCCCAATATCAGCATATTTTCAGCTAAATGAGTAACACAAAATGCTTTAAAAATATTAAGCCCTTTACGTGTTCCAGTCATTTTGGGAGGAGGTGGCATTTATCTTGTAAAAAAATAAATAAATAACCTACCAGGAAATACTCATTTCCCTCAAAATGTCTAGAAACAGCTTGTAATTTATTTCTTGGAAAAACCTAAGTTCATCACTTTGTACTTACCTACTATTTAAATGAGAAACCAGTCTTGATGTTCACACCATGTGGCTATCAAGTACAACAAAAAAAATAAAAAGGAATGGCATTAAGCCTGTCTCATACTAACAAGAATCTCTGAACAGTAATTTCAGGAACATCTGACTATAAGTGTATTGGAACAAGAAATATGAGAATTCAGTGTATATCATAAAGTGACCACAAATTTTACAACACCGTAAGTAATGAAATACCTGGTCACAAACAATTTTACAGTCTCCTTAAATCTGTCACATCAAATTCAGGAAATATTTAAATTCTTAATTCCTATTTAGGACTTTAGTGTCTTACTACATTAAGATTCTGAGCTGAAAAACAAAGCAAGATCCTGAGCCCCAAACAAAGCAAGACATGGTCACAAGAAGAGCCTCAGGGTGCAAAGGCTGAAGAAATCACATCCCTCCACACATATCCAGTACTGCAGAAAGAGTACGGCCTCAAAATCAGAAGTCATTCATGAGATAAGGGAGTGACTTGCATGCTGTGTACAATGTGTCAGGAAGGTCTATAGGCACTAGAACTAAGATGTACATATTGCTGTGGGACCACAAAACAGGGGCTTTCATCAGTGCAGAGGAGTTTTCAGCTCGTCCTGAGTAAGCAGAGCTCTGGAAAACACCACGGTCAATCCCATCTCCCAAATTCATTCTCTCACTGTCCAATATGGAATAAAAGAGGCAGCCTGTATAATAACCATGTAGCAGGAGCAGGGGTGGTGAAAGATGCTTTCTTAACACAACTCTGCTATGGGCTGCCACAACCAGAGAACATTTGCATGAGAAAGGCCAAATGCTACATGTAGTTCAAAATTTAAAAACTGAAGAAGGGTCCTCAACTGATGAAATTGCTGTGAAATGGCAAAACAATCTTCAAGACTTTTGAAAAACTTAATCTACCTGCAGTTCCTTCACCAACAAGGACTGCAGAACAGAAAACAGGCTTGAAAGTTGCAGAGGTAAGAAACAAAGTGAAGAGATGATCTGAATTCTGCAAAGAAAAAAATATTTCCATTTCAAGCATTAGACATTGTTCATATTCTTTCATTTATGCATGGATCATCACTTGAAAATCAAAAACTGGTATCAGACATGTAAAGCTCTCTTAGAATTCAGTTACAATTGATACTCTCAGTTCCACTTCTAAAAGAAAAAACAAGACAATTAAAGATGAGGCATTCTTAGAAACGTCTTTGATGATACTGCATTCTGCTTTCCAAGTAGGTGTTCAGTCAATAACCTCTAAAAGGAAATGAAAACGTAAGTGAAATTATGCTCACTTCTGCATTTTTCAGGACTCTGTTATTCTTCATTTAATCTTCATTGATTGTTTGTTTGAAGTCACTTTCCATGAACAATGAATCAAGTTTATTCTCTTCTTTAAAAATCCATATGCTTTCATTGCCTTTCTTTCATGTGTAACTCTGTCTCTATTCTGTTTTCATAACTAACCAAGCTGCCTGGTTGAGGAGAAACAACTCTCCCTCCTTATAAACTCCTGTGTGTTCAGCACACTGTTGTTGTCTTGACCTGGAACCAAGACAAACTTCTGTTTTCATTATTCTAAAACAATAATGACAAAATATATAAAGATTCTAGAATTACCCAAATAAGAAGTTCTAGAAGCCTTGTATTTCACACTTTACTTCTGCATTTCCATGGGTTTTTTTTTAATAACTGGCTTGAAAAAAAAAAAGGTCCTCTATTTAAATGCAAGGTCCTACCGCAGTATGTACATGAGTTCTAGTGCCTACACACCTTTTTATGCTTTTTAATGCTAAAGGTGCGTGCTGACATATTTTATCCCATTTAAGAATAATTTCACAGAAATTAATGTAAGACTGAGTATCTAAAATTTTCAAATGATTGTTCAATTACAGGATTTAAATGCTTCTCTGAAGGCTTAGAAGCATATACTTCAATTTGTTAGGGATTTTGCTTACATAAAACATCTAAACATTTAGAATTTCATAAGAACTGAGAAGGATTTTGAGGGTAAAAACATTCATTTTTAAGGGATTTCTGTATATGACAGCACAAACCTTTTCTAGTTTAAGTCAAATAAGGAATACTTGTGGTAAAGGTATGAAAGGATAAATAATCAGGTGACAAACATACAGATTTGAGTCAGTTAAAACTCATCAAGCAGCTTTGACCACAAAAGATCTGACAAGCTTTACAATATTGACCATCTCAATAACATGACTGATTTGACTTCTAAGCCAGACAGAGGATATTTCAAGATGCTAAATGAATTAATGCCACCTCTGAAGACTACCTGTTTGAACTGATAGTACTGAACTGGAAGTATTATGTCTTATTAACAATACTCTGCATTATGAAAAAAACCAAGCTTTGCTAAGAGACAGGAAATAGCAGCCAATGCAGGCTGCAATGATCTGTATGGAGTTTAATGAGATGAAGGTTGAAATGAGGTGGACTCCTTACGAAGTCAGCTAGGGTGTGCCTTCCTATAAGCACTTCTTTTCTTGGATACAACATGGTATAAATAACTTGGCCTTTGTGTTTATATCTCCAGAAGGAGACAAACAAATATCTGCTTTAGGAACTAGATTCTAAGTTTGAGTTAGGTTAAGGTTGCCCGACAAGGCTGTGAAATCTCCATCCTTAGAGATACTCAGAAGCTGTCTGGCCATGGTCCTGCACAACTCGCTCTTGGTGGCCATGCTTGACAAGGGGCTTGGACAAGATGACCTTCAGTGGTCCCTTCCAACTCAACCATTCTGTGACTCTGTATTTTCAGGGAAAAAACTGATTGATCCTTAGCTTCCCACAATACACTTATAGGCAAGAGATTCCTAATTGCCAGGGCCACACTTATTAACCTGTTTTTAATATATACATTCAGTTTTCCCCCAAAATTTCATTCTGTTACCTTGAAAAAAAGAAATTAATCTACGCTAAATTATGAATCCCACTTGCTTTTATGAACCTTATTCGTAATAATCACTATGCATCCTATATGGAACTTGATCTACACAGGCAATTAATTACATAATAACAAACCCTTTCTCTTGCTGGGAAAATTGGATTGGTTCTGCCTCTGAATGGGTTCCTTACACAGAAATCTGGAAAAAAAAGGATGTTCCTCGGGTCCCTTTGGCCCAAATATGAGCTTAGAACAGACGTAGCAATGCCATCACATAAGATAGACAGCATCTGCTTTAAAAGGGAGAAAGTTGCCACAACCAAAACAGACCTGTTATCCATGGAAGGAGCAGTACTTCGAGATTTCAATGAATCATTACACTCCAGCTGGTGCCTTTTCCAGATTGCAAATTAACTTATTTAATTATCCTGAAAAGGCTTCAGCTTTCATAAAGTTCCCCATTGTGTCAATACAATTATGGAGAACAGATTTATCTCATCATCATATTCCAAGAGCCATATTCCTGTAAATCAGTGCTAAACACAATTTAACTTCATTTTTGCCACCTCACAGACCTGTTTTCAATGCTCTGCTCTCCTCACAAAAAAAAAAAAACTTTTTAGGTTGTGAGGTATTCCTTGCCATGCTGCCTACTTGCATTATTACCACTGGTAGAAGCAGGGGAGTACACCAGTACACTTAAGATGTCAAATGACATTTTAGAAGTACTGTCTGTCTGACAGTGTTATGCCTTAGAGGAAAAAAAGTTGAGATAACACACTGGGCTGCACTTATGGATCTGTATGGAGAGCACACCTTTTTTTATTTGTGGGGATAGGAAGGCAAGAAGTAGGGAGGTAGAATGTCTTTATGCAGAAACATCACGTCCCTAAGCACCAGACAAATATAATCAGAACTGTTTTCCATGGCAACATCAAATTAAGTGTCAACTGCTGCCCAATAGAGAATCTTCTCACCTTGGAAAAAGGAAGATAGAAAAAGACAGAAAAGGTACCCCTCAGAGGATGACAATTCCTCTGCAATTGTTCTGCTTTTGCATTCCTTCCAAATACCAGAGGGAAAAAGTGATGACAGGACACAGCAATCTGTAACAGCAGCTAATTTAAACATACCAACCTGAAAAAATAGCTTTTACCTAAACATACCGGAAATTCTAGTCTATAATCCTCTACCTTACTACCATGTCATAGGAACCAAAGTTGTTGCTAAGTGCTATTCACAACAGATGTAAACATTTCACAATATTTCATCTACCTTCTAGGGAGGGAAATAAATTCTCCTAATAGACTAATGTGTTTTTATCATTACTATTCAGTCAGATTTGGACTGGTGTTATCTCTACTAACAAGAAAGACTCCTTTATGAGGCTGCAGATAACATATCCACTGAGAAATCTTCCTGTTTTGGTCTGACCTTTCTGAATTCATCTGATTGGTTTCTCTTTGAAAGTGTGCTTAAAAAAAATCTATTATCAATTATGTTCTCTCACCACTCTTTTTAATGTAAGGAGGCAGAGGAAACATCACATTTAAGTCATGATGGAGAGCTTTTCCCTTTCAGAAGTTTGAAATCAAATTATTCAGAGAACATTTTGTATGGCTATCACTAGACTTGCCATCATCAAAGTAGGACTTATCTGATTCTGTCTACAAAGGAAATCCTGGGGCTTTAAGAAGAACACTCAGAGTTTGTGCCTTTCCCTACTCAGCAAGAAATTGCCAAACCATGACTTACAGGGAAGTGGAAAGGAAAAGAGAAGATGAATTCTGTGGCCCAAGCCAAGGCTGCTGGTAAATTGTCGTTCTGCATTACTTATGATCAGTTTTACTTCAGCTGTTGAACTGGCTGGTTCCAACTCTATAAACTTCAACTTTCACAGCGAGTCTGAGCTCCCAGCGAGAAGAAATGAGACTGAAGTGTCTTCATTTATACTAATATACAAAAGAAGTTGTTCTCTTTCTGCACACATACAACTAAATGCCTCACGAAACACACCAAGTTAAGGAGTGAAGCAGGAGATACAAATTCTTTTTTCGTGTGTGTCTTATTCCCAAAAGACATACAAGTTGCTTCTTTGACACAGGGAATAGAATTTAGGAGATAGTATCCTGAAAGGTGAAACACAGCCTCAGGATACTGTTAAAAATCAGACATTCATGTTAATCATGTCCTGACTCAGAGTTCAGCATTTCCCTAAATTACCACAGACACACTATGGTAGGGTAGCTGGCAGCCACTGTGCTACTGTGAAGGCTAAGAGCAGGATGCCAGGGCATGGCAGAATACTGTGAACGATTTATAAAAGGAAGACCAACCTAATTTTAAAAAGGCACAGGGTGGAGAGAATCTGGTTTTTTATTTTAATTAGAGGAGCAAGCAGTTCAGTAAATGCCTACCCACTGCATAAGAAGGGAATAACATGAACCAAGATTGAAGGTGAAGCTAAGGAAGAGAGAACACATACTTGATACAAGTTTTGCTAAACATATACCCTGGAAAATTGATTTGGAGCCTTCAAGAGTATCAGCCTAAGGCAACCAAGGCAATAAACATCTATCCTCTAAATTGTCATTCCTAAAATACATGCTTGGCAAAAAAAGGGTAGAGCACTGCATTTATGCCTTCTTGGGATGGAGTAACAGCTGCAGGCTTTTCAGAGTTCTTTAACACAGCCTGCCAAGAAACAATATGATCATCGATTTTATGAGCTGATAACAGCGAAGGAATTTGTCTTAGAGGGCAGGTGTTTCAATCCATTAATCTATCAATTCCTCAATGTTCTGCAAGACCCTTTAACTTTTCATGATGCTCCAAAGCAACGTGACAACAGAATGCTCAAATACTTTATATCCTTATTCTTAGAATAACACAAAGAAATTTCTATGAAATTTCTGTGAAATTTTAATCTTAATCAAAGAACAGCAGGAAACTTTGATTTAATATGAAATTAGACTTTTTTTTCCTACCCACGAGCACAGCTGTCCGGACAGTACTGTCAAGGTGAAAAATAATAAACAGATAATTACAAAAAGATTTGCTTCTCCCCAGATGACGGACATACAGCCAAAAGCACCACCAAGGAACAGAATCCTTGTATTCAGAAAGACAACTGAACAGTAAGCCAAATAAGGAACTTCCACACACAGTACAGTGTAGCAGTGTACTTGGCAGAAGCTGCTTCTGTGGAACTTCACAATTGGTGGGAAGAGACCCAGGGCAATGCCCTCTGAACCTTCTCCCTCCAATATCTGAACTCCCCGCCTGAGCTGTGGTGAAACCCCATATTTCCCTTGTGTCACCTGTATCCCCAGCCTCAGGTTCCATACAGGGTTATGCCCTGGAAAACTCTATACGGTCATGTCCTGGCAAGGTCTCTCTTCTCCTGCTCTCCACTGGTCACTTTAAACCAGGCGTCCTCCCATTCGGTGTCCCCTGGTCCCACCTCCCTTTAAAAGACCCCTGCAGAGCTTCCTCGCTCTCTTTTTCTCCTGGGTTAATCCAGCCATGTGGGTGTCTCCGGACTTCCTCCCTGGACCCTCACAATGCAACACTGGATTTACAATAAAAAGGCAATTATCCCAGAGAAGAGCCCTCTGTTGCCTTTCATTCTCGCTGATGCCTTTACACCACACCTGGCGTGATTCTCAGTCCCAGAGGATCCAGCAGAAACAGGTCATCTGCGGCAGCAAGAACTCTGTACTTTGGGAGAGTTGTAAAACCACTGCAACCCATCCCAGCAGGGGTTTTGCTCACATAAAGGACGCTGTAGCAGCCTCGAGAGCTCCGCCTTAAGCATCCTTAGTACAGTCAGTGAATATACACCACAGCACTTTCATAAACAACACATCAATAACAACTAATACCACCAAGCAGTCTACCTGCAGCAAGCATGCTTCTTCCCCTAAATTAGGAACCTCCAATTTTTTTAGTGTCTCTGAGGACAAAGAACTACTCAGGTGGGACAAAAAAAAAATTAGGTAACATATCTTTTAAAAATGGATACTCTCTTCTATATCCTTCATGTATTTGCATGTCCATAATGTGTGCAACTTTATGTGGAAGGGGAAAACAGGTATCACAGCTTCAAAGAGCTCATAAATTTCTTCCATCAGGGAAATAAAACTCCATGGGCAGTCTCTAATAATTCCTGAAGCTTCTAAAACACCGATTATTATTACAAACAGCAGGTGGGAAAGGAAAGCTCTCATATTCAGAATGCAAAGCAGAGAAGATACAGATGCAAAGTGAACCTTGGCTGGAGGACTCAAACTCTTCAGATCTCAAAAGGCACCAGCAGAAACAAATGCAGTATCTTACTTATACTGCAAAAGATTTTCTCAAGATGGATTTTGTTAAACTCAGGTATTCCCGTATCGAAAGAGTTGTTAAACAAAACACAAGAAAACCATAGAAAAGTTGAGTGTTTGAAATCTTTTTCAGAGGCTGCATTATTTTAAGCAGAACACCAACTCCAGAAATGAGGCTGAAGAAATGAGTGTGGCCTGGAAAAGGGGCGGGGGCGGAGGATGCACCATCACAATGGAGGAGGAAAAGGATCCATGATATATGCAGATTATTTGGTGCTAAGAGCAAGCCTAGTGATCCTCAGCCCTGAGGAGTATATCTGGTGTAATATTAGATGGTAAACTTTAGCCACATATACCATCAACAGCAAAACTTGATGGATCTATAGTAGCTTTCATTTGAAAGGATCAAACACCACTTATTACCACTTTTTCTCTCAACTTAGATGCGAGCTCCTTGTGCCTTTGTATCTCAGCAGTAGCCATCCTTTAGCTTCTAATCTCCCTGGGCTTGAAAAATCTCAAAACTGGCGCAACACACAAGAAAGGTGGTGGTTTTTTTACTTGTGGCAGAAGATGTCAGTGGTGTAGTGACCCCTATTTCAGGCAGGCTTTGCTTCTACAATCATCCTCCCATACATGTCAGCCACAGGTGTTCTACTGTTACTGTACTTCAACTTGGTCACCCTAGGAGTGCGTAGATGTCACCAAGAGATATTCCATCAGGTACCAGGAACAAGCTTTCTTTACTCTAAAGGAGGGAACTGAGCATTTGTCTCCAGTGTAACTGAAATCGTGAATGCACACTCAGCAGAAATTTTGTGCAGCTGTAAGACACCTAAAATTAGAAAAGATTCATCACATTTTAAATCTGTGAACAAACTTCAGTGTGACTGGGGCAATGAAAATTAACATCCTTTGCAAGGGGTGTTATCTGCCAGGGACAGTTTTCTCTGCCTATCTCACGACTAAAATTCAGAGTTTAAAAACTCTTTCAAAAGTTAGACTTAGAACACAGAAGTTGCAGATGAATTGATTTTGTTTGCTATTTTTTGCTAATTGATAGTGTTCACTATGTTCTGTTTAACCCACAATCAGAATATCCTCTCCAGACATCAGGTGCTAATAAATCTCTCCTGATCACATGCATCCAGTTCTTCAAAACATAAGATACCTGTTGGAAAATGCATCTTGAAAGTTACTTTTACTTTTAAATGTCATCTGTAGAACAGGTTGCAGAGAACAGACACACAGACAATAACTAAGTAAGAACAGTCATTAAATCACTTTTCTACAGAGAAAGGCCTATTATACAAATTAAATACAAAAGCCATTAGAGCTTCCTGCTAAAGTCTAATGATCCCCCCAATCAGTCAAAGTTAGAAACTAGAAATCTTTTCACAAGGCAATAAAGAAGCTACCATTTCAGTACAAAAGCAATGTGGTAAAGCCTCATCAAGTTTTCCACCAGGGAACTTTCTAAAAATCTCAGTCATAAAGCAATTAGCTATACACCTTGATTTTAGAGATCCCCTCAGCAGTGAACCGTCTCTCTCCTTCAGCTCAGAGCATTTGGATCTCCATCTCCCAGGAAAATATCTCCCCAGAGCCTGCAGACGAGAATCTCTACTGCCTTATTTCCAAGCTCACAGAGTGCCACTGATGTCTTGAACTGAGCATGACTCACCCCACATGCACAGGTCAGAGAACCAGTGCTGTTTGAGACCATCTTTGTTTTTTTCATCTTCTTTGACTAAAAGCTTTCCTGAATCTAGTAATACCAGACTCACAATATTTTATAATATGCCATAAAAAACCTTCACAGTATCCACAGTTTCAATACACTAACAGAAATAGCAGACATACGGTCCTTTGCCTGCCCTATCTTCCTGTTACACATATTACGGATTAGCACTTCTAATACATGAGGTTTAAATTCTGATTTGAAACATCTGTAGAGCAGTTAAAAATATGCAATATGTCTTTAAGATATGTTTCAAATTTAAATAGAGTACATCAATATTCTTACAAACTAGTATCTCCAAGGTTATAGAGTAACATTCTGTATTGACAATTTTTGTCTGTAATTATTTTGTATAATACATATTGATTCTGAAGGTTAAATATGTAAATTCTGAGTAAGCATCAAATTCTCACACACAATCCCATTAAAAATGAATTAAGTGTTCCACTCCTTCAGAACTTTGGGAAAAACAGAAAACTGTACACTGAAGACTCTCATATCTAGGTACAAGAAACATGAAAGTTGTTTGGTTCCTTGTTATTGCAACATAGCCAGAAATTATTTGAGAAACTTACTATTTTCCAAGCAGAATCTTGGCGAGATCCTGTTCAAAAGAAGTTCCTGTCGTAATCGAAGAACTTCAGCTTCCAGCACTTCAACTTTCCATTTCCATCCAAAATCTTGTTCAGATACAGTTTTGGCAAGGTACTCTGTGTATTCTTTGGAACTCTTCCCTGGTGGTTTTGAGTGGATAATGGCAAAAGCCAATGCTAGTTTGGATATTTTCAAATACCAACTTTGATTTTCTCTTCCACCTTTGATTTCTATTGCATTAGAAAAACAGAAAACAAAAAAGTTACTTCACTATGACTCTATTTAGGAAATTATGCACAATATTTTCTTGGCTTTGAAAACTGTTCAACAGTGAGACCAATTCTTTTATTTCTAGTGCATTCCTAAATCATCAAGGAAAAGAGCAGAAATACAAGCATCTGTGCACAGTGTGAGAGCAGAGCATACAGGAGCTGCGCTGCAGCTATAAAAATAAAATTCCGGCAGTGTTTGAGAATAACTGTGGAAATAGTAAGCATTTCAAATAGGCTTATCCTAGCAAAATTTTAAATGCAAATGTTCTCTCCACTAAAAAAAAGATGAAAACAGTAAAAATACTAACCTCAGAAAAACATCCGTGACACTCCCTCCCCCCTCCACCCCCAAAAATCCCAAGCCCATGAATGCATATGGGGTTACTTATACTTAAACACAATACATATTATTTCTTGAAAGTGTACCAGAATGTCCCAGTGCTCAAAAGATAAAACTTTGAGGTTGTCTCTGGTTTTGAACACCTGATATTGCTGCCCTTGAAGTTTTAATTCTACATTAAGCCTCAAGCCTGTAGAAAGGTCTGCAGACAGCTTCAAAGTGTTGCAAATGGCTAGTAAGGCAATTGAAGAAATTTTATCAGCTCTGGTATGAACAATGAGGGAGGGGCAAAAGGCATTATAAGAGTCAGAGAAACAAAATATTTAAATACATGTTTATGTCATGGGCAACAGCATAGGAGCAGAGAAAGAAAAATTAAATTAAAAACAACTAATAATAACCATCCTATCTATTTAGCAAAGCCACTTTTTTTTCCTAATTCCACACCATTTTCATTCAGTTGCTTAATGCATTCTTTTCTTGAAAAAATATAACTCCCAGAAGAATAATTAAAAAAAAATAATCACTTCCTATACGTTTGCCTTGGCCTTGACATCTACAAAATTTTCACAATACTATTTTTATTCTTATTATCCAACAAAACTGCAGGCTAAGCACTATAATAAGTCCTGCTGAGTAGCTCTGAAATAGTCACAGCACAGGTTTGAATAAGGCACTTTAGGTCATCCATTCACCAGATCATCTACTATCACTAAGATGATTTCTTCCTTTGGTTCTGCTCAACTTTGGATAGTAAGTCATAAAACATCATATATTCATTTATCCATCAGTGGCACTTACAGAAAGCACTGCCTTTTAAGTATTTCTTTCACCTTTGAAATATGTCTGGAAGGCACAAACAATCTCTGTACACCCCTTGGACACTGTTCATTCAGACACAGCTGCCAGTTAGCAGTTAAATTGTACAGAGCACAAAGGACAAGACTGCAAAAATTCCTTGGGATCTATTTACCTACAGCTATATATTAAGCTACTGTTCTCCATTTGAAACACTCCATTCCTGCCTGTGTCAGGGGAAAAGCACCTAATCTAAGCCACCAGTGCATTCCTAAGGCAAATTAAGTAGTAAGCCTTTAGAAACTGAACTATACTATGTATACACCCATTACTTAAAGCAGTTATACATTAAATGGTACTTTTTGCAAAATTTCTTATAAAGA
The DNA here is from genome assembly GCA_013398175.1 of Climacteris rufus. Lineage (NCBI taxonomy): Eukaryota > Metazoa > Chordata > Aves > Passeriformes > Climacteridae > Climacteris > Climacteris rufus. The sequence goes on along the minus strand of VZRZ01000907.1, from coordinate 52,782 downwards.
AAATCTATTTTGCATAGCTTTTCCATTCATATCTAGAATTTCAGGGAAAAGCAGAAGTTGATTCTCTCAGTCTCAAAGGATTAGCACCTCTGTGGGACAGCTAACTGGTGTAAGATTCCTGTTTGTCTTATACATCAAAGGAAATGTTTACAATACAGAAGTATGGAAATAACTGAACTGCTTTCAAAGCTGTGAATAAAACGATATATGTGGAACCACACTGAAAGAAAAAAAAAATAGTAACATATTAATAAGGTATCCAAACTATTTGCCTTAGAACCTGAAAGGTGCTTCCCAGTTTATCTCATCAATGGAAGTTTCAACCAGATAATGTTCAAACAATGTCTGTCAAGCTCCATTCTTACTAAGTTCTTGTGCAGAGCAGAGCCATAAATTAGGGCAGGCAGAAAAATGTCTCACAAAAGGGGTTTAACATTTTGGTACCTCCAGAGACTACTTTGCAAAAACTTTCTGACTCACCTTCCTTTTAAAGACAAATAAATATTTACTTTCTGCTTCATAACATACTTTGTCAGTATTAGCATTTTCCTTTAAATCACATTCAGGGAAGTTGTAGAAGGTCCAGCACTCCAGTACGGGTCAGGAATTGTATTTAATTTCAGTATTTCATGAATGCTCAGGAACCTCTTATCATTAGAATCACCACCGATACCTTCTTACCTATTGTTTATTTCTACTTTCAGGACATACTGTTATGAAGAAAATACAAAGTTAGCTGTCTGACCACTCACATATTACCACAGGCACTAGTGTGAAATGCTACTTTGGTTAATATCTTTTCACCACTTATTACCAAAATAAAGAAAGTCACTTCTTAACTTTGTTTTAAAAGGCACTACTGTGTTTTAAGCATAACAAAAATCTTAGTGCACAAGATAATAGCACAATGGAGACAAGCAAAAGGATCTTTCACCCTCAGCATTTCAAAATGCTGTTTCCTAAAGAAGATGTATCCCTAATAAGGCACATAAACCATGATCTTACCTAATTTTGCTTTGAGAATTTTAAATAGCATTCCACCTTAACACTTAAGACATACATTTAATTAATGAATAAATGAAATTTGGAGTTTGAAAGAGCGAGCCCTTTTCCTCCTTAACATCTTATACAGGCTCACTCCTACAATAAGAGTGCCTTACACTGAATGAGTTTAGGGAGATATTCTTACTCTGGAGAAATAGAATCACTCCTTTTCTGGAATAATCACTTGTAAAGATGCAGTTAAAAAGGAACCAACAGCAGGAAAGGAGAGCTGGTTCTTCATAGGAACAAGATGCACTCAATACAGTTTTTGGAGAAGTCACTCTCTCAGAATAACAAAATCTCTTGTGTAAAAATAGATAATTAATGACAAATAGAAATATTCCTGAATGCGTTTCCAGAAAGAGTGGATTTCTTAAAGATTTTAGGGAGAACATACAGTTCTTTGCCTCCTTTCTATTACTGTCACTATCAACATCTCTTTTAATTTCTTTTCTGATCAGGAAAAGAGAAGTTTGTGTAATGAAAAGCAGAAGTTCTAAGAATTGATTCAGGTTTTCACCATTCCCCCAAAGGCACAACTGCTCTCTCAGAAAGTACTGTGTAAGTCTTCTAGAAAATAACACACCGGATGATGCTGTTAGAAATATGGGCATGCTGGCCAACTGTGCATTAGTAAAAATTGCACAGCAATCTGTTGCTCTCAGGAAGTGCTTCACCACCAAATACATTCCACTAAAAGCATATTGGCAACTACAGAGTTTTATCAATAATATTTTTGCTCCTATCAGCACAGAAATTACACCAATGGTTAGGCAGAAAAAAGTTTTAGAACCAAAGCAAAAACTTTCCTTGATTGAGAATAGTACCAGACCAAGTGCAGAAAAAAGTCACCAGTCCAATCTTATCTGCTAATGCCAAAATATGACTGACAGAAAGGTTCAAGAATTATTCAAAGCTCCATTTGCGTGCTTACTCAGTGTTAAGGAGAGACCCAGTAACCCCTTGCAAACTCTGCTAGAAGCAGGGCTCAGCACCCTAAGAACAGACCCCACCTGGTGACAGGTTCTCTATGCAAACCCCTCAATCCACAAACTGATATTGGAGATGCACTCAGAGGGCACAATGGGTTAAGAAAACTGTCAAACAGGGCTGTGTCTCCAGATTTCCAACACAAGAGTGACCTTCCAGGCTTTTAACTCTCACGCAGGGAGACGGTACTGAGGACCCACAGCCCTGCTGAGATTCTAGCCATGGGAGCTGCTGAGCAATTATTCACCTGCTGAAATAATTACAAAAGAAGCCATGACCTGTCCTGTACAGCTCTGTGTAACATAACTAAGGGGAACTGAGATGTGGTATAAGATCCATCGAGGACCATTGATACAAGCAGGAATCAGGACAACAGAAAGAACCAGGATAAGTCTGATTCACAAGTACCACCCTAATCCACCAAGGTGCCAGTCCTATTTTGTAACTGCATTTGATGTAGCAGCTCGTATGGAGTGGCTGAAATGTTAAGGGTTAATGACCCAAACAATAGGCCATTTGCAAAAACAGCGGGTGCTTTGCTGAGGCCAGGTTTGCACCAGCCCAGTGCAAAGGGGAGGAGAAGAGTTTTTGGGTGTGTGGTGGCAAAACCTCTGATCTGAGTAAGAACAGCCCAGGTCCAGAGTGGGTTTGCATCCACCACTGGAGAATGACCATGGCAAACCAACCTTTGCTCAGCAACAGGCTGGGGTTTGAGCCAAATAAGGGAGAAAGCTGGTAAGAGGCAGATCCTGTGAGGTGGAATAATGCTTTTCATATCATACCAATGTCTCCTTTACACAACTGGCTCAGGGGAGGTATTGAAACATTCACACGTAGGCCTGAAGGTTTTCATCTCTTCTGATGGTGCACAACTGGCTCAACTACGCTGACAAACAGGGGACGTGCCCAAGAAGGGGTCATAAACCATCAAAGACCCCCAAAGTGCTCCCACACTCATTTTTGGGGTCTTCCACCAGAGGACTGTGTGTGATCCACAGTGTTGCAGCAGACCATAGCGTTGCATCAGACAGTGTAAAACTGCCCCTCCTCCCTGAGTAGGTACCTGGGTGTTCCCATCTGAACCTGAGTGTATCTTAACCCATTGAACTTTATGTTTCATTGAACTTTCTGTTTCGAGGGCTTCCCCCACACCCGAGGGATCAAGACTGCAACCATCAGACATCAAAATGGCAACAATCAGGTCTGGTCACTGGATCCACAGCTGGTGTTACCTTTCCTCTACACTATTTACTCTTATCCTGCTTTCCTTTGCATCTACACTTAGGCCATTCATTAAAGTAATTTCAACATACTATAAAATCTCCTATTTCCAAAAAACCTGCAACAACCTGCAACCCCACCTTGCTAGTTAGTGGTGCCCACCCCCATACTGGTAACACAGTGTCAAAATCTGGAAGCTGAGGTCAAACGTGACATCTTCAAGAAAAAAGGACAACTCCCCAAGCCTACTATTGGCCCCAAAGCATTCCTTCCTCTTCTGTCTCAGCTGTCAGAAGATATTTCTGCCTCTTACTTCAATGTCCTTTTTTTCCCCACTGTTAACCAGAGACAACAGAACAGCCCAGCCCGAGTGCACAGCAGTTGCTTTCACTGCTGCCCACCAAATTAAGCCTCAAGAATTAAAAAAAAAAATACTCCTGGTTACTATTTGGGTTTTTTTACTCCATGCCAGAATTAAACTAGAGTCAACAACAGGCTGACAGGGATAACAACAATTTCCTCTCTTTAGCTGAAGGGTAGGGACAATCCCTTCATCATTCTTCACATTAGTACACGTAAACTAAAGGAACTGGCCCCCCAAACAGAATTAACCTAGAAAGAAGTACAGTTAAATTTGCAGTCACATCAAAAGGGACTGCTTCTGGAAGAAAAAAACAATACTGAGCTTGGGATGAGCTTCCCTCAGCTCCTGCGACCATGGCCACTGGTCTATCCCTGCCAGCTTTGGGTTCCCCAAATTCCACAAATTATTGTGTTCCAGCACAATATGTGCTGCAGCCAGACCTCAAAAGATAAGCTACTCATTTTGCTTACAGGTGAAGCCTCAGCTCTAGAGCTTTTAAAAGTTTTCAGGGGTGTTTACGGGTAGAGGAGGTGAATTTTATATAATTTACTCTTCTGAGTGGTACAAACAGTCTTCTGGAAACAGGCAAGTCGCAGAGAAACTGGGGGAAGGTGGCTAAGTTATGCTATGGTTTAAAATTATACCTCAAAATAAAGCTAAAACCTAAACTTGTTTGAAATAATTCAACACTGGAGTAATACTCATTAATGTCAATTGTAGACCTAATGTGTGATTCCTAAGTTTCTCCATAATGGAGGAAATGGAGGAAATGGAGGAAACTGATGCAAATGATGCAAAAAAACTCATAGACAAAACCTTTTTGCTTACAACAGGTCACTTATTTTCTATTCAGATCACTACCACCTGAATTTAAAAAATACTTCTAAAAATTAGTAGCATAAGACACAAAATAGACTGTAATTCATTTAACTTCCAGGCCATTCAAAGGTTCCGTTTACTTCATATATGAAATTTTTATTTAAAAGTAAGAGGATTTGTCAAGACAGAAACAAATTGCCATTCACCACTACTACACAGCTAAAACTCTTCAGACAGTCCTAAATATCAAAAAAGTGCTTTTCCTTATAAATTTAAGAGCATTGTCTGTCCTTAAAAGCACAAACACAAAAGGCAAAACCATTTCATTGCCATAATTTTCACTTTAACTAGTCTGTCAATTACACAGTGAAAATAAAGGTGAAAAAACTACCCACATCTTTGTAACCTCATCTGCTTTACACCATAGAAACCAAGATACTGACTCAATATGATGGAGCACAAAATGCTGCAAGTGCTGTAGCAGAACTGGGCTGAGCTGCAGACACATACAACCACAACATTAAGCAACAATAAAATAAACTTGATTTAATTGGTATGCCTAGAATAATCTCATTCGTGTATACAATAAACAATGATAATGGGACAGCTACATAATCAAGATGAACTGAAGCATGCCTTGTGTTCCAATTAAGCAGCTTTTATTGTAAAAATGTATATTAAACCAAGGCTACCCCACAGTGTCATCTTTAAACAATCTATGGTCACAATACACAAAGATAGGTAACGTGGACACATTCACTGAGGGAAGAACTTGCTTTTCCTACAAGCCTAACAATAACTCAGCATATTTTTTTGAATTGACTCAAAATGCTAACATAATACTGAAAATAATAAATATTTAAAATACTTTATGTCAAAACCACATGGAAACTTGATTTAAATGTAGCATGATTTATTTGTTCAAACTCTTTTACTTTTAAATAATTTTAGCTTCTAAAATCAAGTCCCACAAATTCTCCAAATCCAAGTAACATGAAAGAGCTGAAAAAAACATTCTAGAGCTTATTAATGTTGCCCAATTATAACCATTTCAGAGAATTTAAGAACATAGACAAGCATAATCCCTCAGAATTTCAGTAACATTTTAGAGGTAGGATTTATCTCTTCTTAACTACAGAAATCTACAGTTTAGAAGGCTACAACTGAGCCAACTATCTAGACTTTCTTTATATCAACAGGCAGAAACAGAGATTTCTAATGTTAAAAATAAGCCAAGTGATTTGTACATCTACTTTGTGGTGAAGTTAAGTCATGACCCAGACACATTTGTTTCCCCCCACAGACTACTAAGAGTGTTAAGAAGACTGGATCAGATGCACACACATATTGTGGACAGCCAACTTCACTGAAATGAGCTGGTGCACCGCAGGCAGCTAAAGCTGAGACCTTAAAAAACCATCTGAGGTGCCTAACTAACAAGAGAAATTTTGCAAGCCTGAAAACAGCATCTCTTAAAGGAAGTTTGTAATTCTAGATCTTTCAAATATCTTTGGGAGTGGGGGCATTCTAGAATAAAACCCAAAAGTAATGGAAAAAAGTTTGTGAGAATAACCTTGTGAACGTGTTTCAAAGCACTAAATAGCAGACAGGCACAAAGTAAAGACATGAGAAACATCAAGCATGCTCAGAATTATATGAGCATAAAAAATCAGTTTGGCCCCCCCAAAGTTTTGTGCCTCACTCTTCAACAAGGTAATCTGAAAACAATAATACAAGTCTGAGTTTTCTGGTAGTTTAAAATTGTTTATATATTCTTCCTACTGAGAGAGTTCTTCCTCTTGCATTCCTTTTTCTCCTTCAACAGGCCTTTTCTACATGTCATTCATAACAATATATAGTGAATCTGGCACATAGTTCCATTACCATGTTTCTCTTTACTATTCTAACTGTGAAAGACATGAATGTGTTTCCAGAAAAGGGAATTTATTCTATAAAACCTGCTGTTCAGAAATTATAACTGTGGTGTAAATTTATTTATTCTTATCTCAGCAGAGATTTCTTCCCTTACCAAAACAAAACTGTGATCACTTAATCAGCTTGATGTAAATCCATTTGGTTTGGGAACTGAGGATATACTTTTCATTATAGCTTTGTGAGATGAATTTATGAGACCATGAAATTCAGACCCTTATTCTTTTACAAAGTCTCATATATGCTAATAATAATTACATAAAGTGTAAATTTACAGTTGGCATTAGGGACTGTGGAAAACAATCCCAGCCTTTATCTACTGCCAAGTTACAAGAAGAAAGCAGCCTATCTCCCAAGTTTTACCTATTGCAATAACTGTATTAGCTTTTGAATGTAGAATTTCAAAGCAGAGTTCAAAAACAGGCAATCATCAAGAGTTTGGAGGATCATACGAAGACTGTTTTGCATATCTCCCCTTCCCATGTTAAAATATAGTGACTAAAATATCACCATAATTTTCTTTTCAGCTTCACACTTTCAGCCTTTATCTGAACAGTTTGGTTTCAACAAGTTTTAAATCTACAAGCTCTGTATCTTTCAGTAACAAGTTGCATTCAGATAACCTTCCAGAATGCATCCATTGTATTTAAACCTTATTCTTGGGTTTCTTACAGCAATTTAATATTGGCAGAAGGAAAGGTGATATTGGTCAGAAGAAGTAATAGAGGACAAGGAAAAGAGAGGCTACTACTAGGATCTAGAAAGTATATGGCGTGCAATAAAGAATGAAGCCTTACATACACTACAGATCCTAACATAACTATAACCACATTTAAGTATGTAGTGCCTAAATATTAATTTATGAAGCACTGGAGGTTGAAACAGACAGTGAGCCACTGAAGAGACTTGCCAAGCATTCATAGCCAAGTCCAAAGACAAGTACACTTTTTTACACTTTAATTCAGATCAAGTACTAGTTTATTGAGATTAAGAAAACATCTAAACCACAAAGATGATCAGAGGGTTGGAGCATCTCTCCTATGAACACACGTTGAGAGAGCTGAGGCGAAGACAATGCTCCAGTGAGACCTTATAGCAGCCTTCCAGCACCTAAAAGGGACTTAGAAGAAAGTTGGAGAGGGACTTTTTACAAGGGCAAGTAGTGATAAGGCAAGGGGAAATGACTTTAAACTGAAAGAGGGTAGATTTAGATTAGATATTAGGAAGAAATTCTTTACTGTGAGGGTGATGAGACACTGGAAGAGAAGCCCAGAGAAGCTGCAGATGCTCACCCTGATTTTAGCTGGGGATTTTCTTCTTAGTAGCTGGTACAATGCTGTGTTTATTGGATTTAGTAGGAGAATAATGTTGATAAAATCCTGATGTTTTGGCTATGTAGTGTTTACCCTAAGCCAAGGACTTTTTAATGTCTCATACTCTGCTATTGAGGAGCTCCATGGAAAGCTGGGAGGGGACCAAAGCCAGGACAGGTGACCCAAACTGGGGGATGATCTCTGTCCAGAAATGGACTGGGCACTGGTCAACAGGAGGTGAACAACTCTGTTCATCACTTGTTTCTCTTGGGTTCTGTTACTTTCTCCTCCTCTCCTTATGACAATTCTTCTTATTAATCATAATCTTAGCACATTTAGTAACACTATTATAATATTTTATTTTAATTATTAGATTATTCTTATCTCAATCCATTAGGTTTACCTTTTCTTTCCAATTATCCCCACTGGGATGGGGGAAATGAACAATGGCTGTGTGGTACTTAGTTGCCAGCTGTGGTTAAACTCCATCCCTTGACCTGTGCATGACCAGACTGGATGGAGTTTTGAGCAACCTGGTCTAGTGGAAGATGTCCCTGCCCATGGCAGGAGGGTTGGAATTAGATTATCTTTAAGTAACTAGAACTCCAGGCCATTCTGTGGTAAGACAAAATTGATCATTGCTTCACTCCATAAGTCAATGAGAAAAATGCATGAGACTAAGCCCTATGATTTCAAAATTTCTAAGGTCAGAGCGATCAGAAACTATAATTTCAATTCACTAACATTAGAAATAATCAGGTAAAAATATTGATAACTGGTAGTTCTTTGATAATATCTGCATATTCATGCAACCTTTTTTTAACAGGCAGAGCACTAACAACATTAATTGAATCCCAGCATCTATCGAATAGAACTTCATAGCAATACAAGTGTTTCTCCTTGTGCCTTGAGTGAACTGGATAGGAAAAAACTTCAGACTTATATCACAAAATTACAAATCTGAATAAAAATATAGAGAAATAATTCATAGCTTATTTTCTTCATTATTAATAACCGAAGCAGTGCAACTTTCATGGTAAGGCTGCTGTTTCCTTCCAGATAAACAAAAAAAACCCTCAACCTTTCATTAGGAAACCACTCCTCGAACACCTGAGGCTGCCCACGCGAGGCCTCCTGCACAGAGAACCAGGGGTCTGCCCCAGGGGAACCAGGAGAACCAGGGGTCTGTCCCAGGGGAACCAGGACAACCAGGGGTCTGTCCCAGGGGAACCAGGACAACCAGAGGGCTGTCCCAGGGGAACCAGGAGAATCAGGGGTCTGTCCCAGGGGAACCAGGACAAACAGGGATCTGTCCCAGGGGAACCAGGACAACCAGGGGTCTGTCCCAGGGGAACCAGGAGAACCAGGGGTCTGTCCCAGGGGAACCAGGAGAACCAGAGGGCTGTCCCAGGGGAACCAGGAGAATCAGGGGTCTGTCCCAGGGGAACCAGGACGACCAGGGGTCTGTCCCAGGGGAACCAGGACAAACAGGGATCTGTCCCAAGGGAACCAGGAGAACCAGGGGTCTGTCCCAGGGGAACCAGGAGAACCAGGGGGCTGTCCCAGGCAGCCCCCAGACCCGCACCCCGGGGCGCGGGGATTACACACCAGGGATGCCCCCAAAGGCCAGAGGAGGTGACACCGCGGGGTGGGGGCATCTCCTCGGGCCGATGCCTCCCGCTCGGAGCCCTTTCCCAGCCTCCCTCCCCGCCTCCCCGGGAAGCCCTGATGGCCTCGGGCCCCGACGTACCTGCAGCGGCGGTGGCGCCGCGGGGACCTCGACCGGGCTCCATGGCCCGGGGTGGGAGACGATCTCCCCGCTCCCGCTGGAGTCAGGCACAGGCCCGGCCCCGCGGCGCAGCGCTGGCAGCTCCTCGGTGCGAGCCCTGCGCCTCCCAGCCGTGTTTATCTCGGCCCAACACGGGCGCGCCCTGGGGTGTCGGCAGAGCCGGCGGGGTCTGAGCCTCGTCTGCAGCTCCCGGGGCTGGGATAAGCTGCGTGTTGAAAGGACGAAGGGCAGCTTCCTGCAAAGGCCAAGCCGCTTCAGTCGGGAAGGTGCGGGAGGGGGAAAGCCATGGAACCCCGCAGGAGTCATCTGAAAGCCCCCGGTGGTCCCGCCACGGAAAGCAGGGAGGGTGACTGGGCAGGCTTTGGGCGAGCGTGGCCTGCCTGTCCCAGCCCTGGGCTCTGGCCGGACGCTGGGCCTGCTGAGGGTCCAGGTGGCAGAGTTGACCATCACCAGGGTCACTGGCGTCACACCCCACATTTTTACACTTTTTACTGCTGTAAATCGTGTGAAGGTCTCTCGAAGTGTTTTTCTGATTAAATCAGGTCTCTTCAAACTTTTCTTATCCATGACATAACCCCATACTGGCCACTGTGCAGAAAATTGACTCTACCCCAGCCAAAACCAGCACAACATCTTAAGAGGAAATGAGATAAAAAAACTTCAGACAGTATTTCTTTAACACTGCATTGGAAATAGAAGCTGCCTGTTAGTGGAAACACTGTGAGCCAAGCTCAGCAGTTAAGAAATTATCTTTGTATGAAGAATTATATTCTCTATGCAAACTGTGCTGAAAAGGCTTTGTAAAGGCTTTTGTCGAGAAGCAGAATCTAAAGAGTCATAGAATCACAGAACCATTTCAGCTGGAAAAGAACTTTAAGATCATCAATTCCAACCATTAACTTAGCACTGCCAAGTCCACCACTCAATGAAGTCCCTCAGTGCCACACCTATATGTCTTTTAAATACTTTCTGGGATCGTGACTCCACCACTTCCCTGGGCAGCCTGTTCTAATGCTTGACAGCCCTCAGAAATTTTTACTAATCCTCGGTTGAGGTGGCTGAAGAGGGAGGACAGGAGGTGTGATAAGAAATGAGTAATGAAGTCAGATGCATTAGGTGCAGTTAGGCTTATCACAATACATCAAATTTTTAAATAGAGGGGGGTTAATCTTTCTAAACACAGAAGTATTCAGATATGACAAACAATACATACTTTTAAAATTCTTATTCACATTTCTTGGATAATCTAAGCAGCATCATTTTAATCATGTTATTTCTTAAAAAAAACAAAAATCAATATATGTAGTGGTAAAGTTCTGACTTTTTTTTTCTTTTTTTTAATTTTGAAAAATTTACCTTCCCAACTACAGAAAGCTGTTAACACCTGGAACTTTCATTTTAGACTCCAAATGATAAAAATAAATTAGACTGAATAAGTTCGAGAGCATTTTCATTCTGACAGCAGTACTTAGTTCTCAGTGAAACTCAGGGGAAAAAAAATAACGAAACATTCTCCAGTCTTCTATTATGGTGACATATCAGCAGCTACACTTTATCATTTTCTGTGCATCTTTTGCACATGTAAGTGATGCAGATGCTTTGCAAACTGGACAGTCATTATGTAGATCAGAATGTCCATGTTTTCCTATAATCTTTTCAACTGAGACTGAAATAAAAGATTAAGAGACATCAGTGCTTTTCCCTGCAAACCTGTACACAGAGAACTAAATCGAAACAAAGGAGAATTAGGCAGCGATTACATTATTATTGTTCTAAGAAAGAAAGTGGCTCTGCTTTTTCTGAGTACCAGTTCTGCTTCCAATTGTAGGCTTACTGAGAGGCACTAGAGGCACTTAGAAATCCTGAGGCCTTCTACCATTAGGCAGCTACCTGGAGAGATGTTTTTCACTTTATTGTTTTGTATTTAAACTACAAAGAAAAAGAAGGACTGTGCAAACTTAGTTTTAGATGCACAGCTCCTTTTTTTTTTTTTTTTCTTTTGGAGCTAGTAGTAGTTAGAAGGAATGTTTCTTAAACTTGCAAACTTATTATGCACAACTTTCAGAATACCAACAAGGTACAACTTACTACAGTTTTTAGGTTTGCTTTTAAAGTAAGTTGAAGCATCCCAAAATTTTCAGGGTGGAAAAAAGCGGGTGTACTGCCACCATTAACAGAGCATCTCTAATGTCTTTTTTACTCATGTGAAAGCAGCAAAATCTGGGCACAATCAGCTGCAGAATCACTGGGATGTGTGCTCCAGTTCTATCGCAGAATACTTTTCAAAAATGTATAGAACTTGTATTGACTTTATGCAGTGAGTATTCCCAGTGATTGCATAGAATCGTAGAATCACTAGGGTTGGAAAAGACCTTCAGGATCATAGAGTCCAATCTTTGACCCTGTTAATTAGACCATGGCACTGAGTGCCACGTCCAGTTATTTCTTGAACACCTTCAGGGATGGTGACTCCACCACCTTCCTGAGCAGCCCATTCCAATGCCTTACCACCTTTTCAGTGAAGAATTTGTGATGTCCAGGCAGCATAATCTAACATTACTCTTTCATAAATGAGTAGTGTGTGTGTGTGCACATGTTTTTGTGCATGGTGCAAATTCATGTTATATCCACTAAATAAAAAATAAGCTATCCAAACATGGGATGATTAGCACTGTGTGTAATCTCAAGTGAGACAACAGTGAAATGAAAGTTCAGTTTGAAATAAACAGTTTGTGGTTCATGAAGGACACTGATTCTACTAGTTGCACATAAATTCTTTTGATCTTTTTATGAATATGTCTTTTGATCTCAAGAACAGTCAAAGGATATCTTTGTGTCAAAAGGTCATACAAAATAATTAGCTGCTTTCCTTAATAATTAAACATAAAAGCAGTGAGGTGTTTAATCACATTAGAGGTCGTGAATTCTCAATATTTAACCAATCCACATTCTGAATATTTTCAAACAACTGAATGGTCAACTGAGAACAAACTCCAAAAACATAGGCTTCAATCAGTTGTTAAAAGTAAATTATTACTGTCAAACATGCACTCCCTGCTCTTACTGGATTCCTACAGTATCAACAACAATTTGAGCAGAAAAGAATATATTTTCACTTGGAGAACTACAGTCTGTGAGCATTTATAAGACACCTATATATTATAATGCATGTCTGTTTACCGGAGAACTGGAGGTGTCTGAAAACGTATTAAATGCGCTGTCTCAACTATCATAGCTGCAATCTTGTTTAGCTGATGTGGGGCAAAAGATGCACTGTCTTGAGAAAAGAATGTGAAAATCATGAGCAGGAGCATCAAAGTCTTTTCATTTGAGCCTCTTTATCATGTGTTATAGTGCTATATTAAAAATAAACATTTTTTGGCATCATGATTCTTCATTACTCAGCAGCAAGCTGTTTCAGATTATAATGTGTTCATGATGGCTCTATTTTATACGTAATTCTGATGACACCAGTATGGCTCAAGCAGTCCCTTTGAGCATAATCTGCAATTCTAAACGCATCATCTGATTCGGAATTTTCAGGCAGTTATGCAATGACATCTCTGTTTCTGTTCAGAAACAAAGCATTACCATCAGGAAAAAAAGATCACATTTCAGCGTCTGATGCAATGAAAACCTTGTTCTACAAAAGCAATATAAAAAGTTAGACATGATATGAAGAAAACAGGGAAACAAAAAAACTTGATACCATGAATAGGCCACATACCATCAGTTATGAAGAGATATTTAACAGTGCTTTATTTGTAATTACTTACATAAAATTAATACAAGAAATTCCATTCCTTTCTATACATTATATACTTAAGAAAAATAAAACCTTTCTCTCAAAGAATTTCACTGTCTTGAAATCAATACTGAAAGATTCTCCCACCACTAAGTACGAAAAAGATAATTTTCTGCATTTACATTTCATCGTTTATCTAAGCGTAACAAAAAACTGTTGCGACAGTTTCCTTGTATACATCAACAGATATCTGAGAAGAAAGAGTTAGACTAAGACATATAAAGAGTTTTCATTTAATTTAGTATTTTCTGTTATAGTTCCACAAGGTTTTCTTCATGAAGTTTATATAAAAACAAAGTAAAGAGTTAATGGCTAAAATATAGCTATCTTAGGGTATAAAAAATTCAGGTTACACTTCTGTACCCAGAACTTTAACCAAAGAACATCTGAGCAGTCCTTGCTAACTGCCTCATAATATAGAAAATTGAGTCCATAAACTATCCACATTATTGTGATTGAATCATAATTGATTGAGACATTTTGATTGGCATTCCTCTGTGCAAGCCTTGGGTTTCAGCTGAATCATGGGTTACAATGCCCATTTCTTTCTATTGACTCAGCTGGGTCAGACAAGTTTCGATGAAACGAGTTTCATTTCTTGGAACATACTGACTTAATCATGCTTCACATACGAGAAATGCCAGGTGCCCACTTGAGACACAGTGGTTGTGCTATTGCTCCTAGCAGCTCACCTGTCTGACCAGTACAGAGCTTGAAAGATGCAGAATAAATTCTTTTTCTGGGGGCAGTCTGCACCATGTTTCCCAAAGGAGCGTTGTACCCAGCAATCACTGTGATGTTCTGGAAGAGGTTTACCTCAATTCCTTTTGCCAAAAATGCTCTGCTTTGGATGAACTTAAATAGTCTTTAGGCTAAAGGCAGCTTTAATATGGTGAAAGAGCAATTACGTGGCAGGAAGATGAGGGCTCCGGTTTTGATTCCCTGCTCTAAGTAGCATGTATTTTTCTTTAGTGAGAACAGAAATATACCCTGTTTTCAGATAAGAAACCAAATTACCTTCATGTGAGGGGTTTATATATGATGCCATGTAGATGTGGTACTTCGAGACATAGTTTCGTGTTGGTTTTGGCAATGTTGGGTTAATGGTTGGACTCAATTATCTTAGAGGTCTTTTCAATGTTTCCTTAAGGATTCTATGATCCTATACTATCTCAGCCAGAGAGTCATTCCTTTAAAGGAAGAGCTGTAATAGCAATGTTAGTCTTGGTGATAGTCCTACTTGAAGTGGGACATAGGACTGATTAGACACCCTCCAGAAGTTCCTTTAAACCAAACCAAACCAAACCAAACCAAACTCAAATTCTCCTCTGACCTCCTCCCCAGCCACCTGAAGATTGACTGTAACCTAGCAAATTGGGCTGCAAGGTGAGAGAGATGGGTTTTAACAGACTCAGAAGTGAGCAAAGTATGTGTATGCAAGCCCTCTGACTACTGTGTTATTGGACAGAAACTGGTTAGAGTAACTATTATCTGTATTTTGTAAACATTTTACTATTCTAGACCTAAAATCAGGAGAGGTTTTGGAGGTTGTTACCTTTACGTGGACATACATGCTCTGATCTACACTGAAGGAAATAGAATATGGTCTGAGTCTTACACACAGATAAGAATTTTGACTCATGCAAGAATCTCCTCCTTGGCCCCCACCTTTTTCATTTTAATTCCTCTGAGGGTCCTTGGCAGGAGTGGTGAAAAGTCTTCTACTGAAAAGTATCCACAGTCTTTGCACTGCACAGAAACACGGAAGTTGTTTTACGGACCTGTGCCATATTGTGGCACTCTCCAGGTTGTGCGCTGGCACATTGGTTGGCTGCACACATAAGTAGTGCTTAATAAATCTATTTTTATAGACTATGCAGTCCAGTTTAGTCTTCAAAGTTATGCTAATGTCTCTCCTTAAAAGGACCATACTGTACTGCCCTTGTAGGCGAGGAGAGGGAGTGCCATCTGCTCAGCCATGTAAATTGTCTCCATTTCATTCACTTAGAAAGAGTTTTGTCAATTTGCTCTAATTGTAAATATGTCCCACTGAGTTTAACAAATTTAAACCATTAATTCATTCATTTTTCCTGGCATGAAATTTCAGCTTCAGGTTAAATTATTCAAAACATACATTCCTGAAGCCCAAAATTCCTTGTATCTAGCAACTATATAAAGAAGATCAGAGAAGGAAAAAACAGAAAACAGGGTTTTTTTTCTCAGAAAACCTGAAATATTTTAGACTAATGAAAGGAATTTCTAATGTAAATGCTGTATAAATAGAATAGGTCATAGGTCATATATAGAAGCATACATATGTAAATATATATATATGTATATATATATGTGTATATATATATATATACACACACACACATGCTTTTAGACAGATGGATAGATAAGTACACAAGAGACAAAGTGACCAGATTGTGGTAAAGAGGCAGAGAAAGTAATTTTTAGTTATCTGATGAATGTAGTTTCAACTATAATAACTGGCTTCCAAAGATAAAACTTTGATACCTTTATGTGAAACTTTCCTTCCCTCAGAAAAATCCCATCACATATCCTAGATCAGTGGTTACTCAGCTTTACAGCTGAAGGGTTGTAAATAATTCTAACAGATTGAGGGAACTGCAATCAATATTGTATCTGCTTCAAAACTCTTAACCTGTGCTTCCTGTGGCTCCAGGCACTCATCAGGGAAGGGTAGTGGACTTGACATAAATCCTTTCTCTCTGCAGCTGGGCTGTTGCTTCAGAGAAGAAGAGCTTCCAGCATGAGAGGCTCACATTACCATGGTTCCCATGCCTGATACAAAATGGTGGTGATATACAAATGTGAGCACCAGTAGGTACAAATGAAGATACCTTTTAAAAGTTGCATGGTGTGACTCAAGTGATACAATTTAAAATTCAAATCAGTCTGTACAAGTTATGTCCTGATGCAGCTGTCCAGAAATGTGGAAGTCCATATGTGGGCCTCAGGTTGCACATTAGAACCAGGAAGACTGGGCTGTGCATATTTTAAGGGGAGAAAATTGCATGTGCCCATAAGTTTCCAAAAATATCTATTCCATAGGAGGATTTAAGAAGCAATCACCCATCTGCCAGAATGTCTGTGTTGTCTTTAATCATGTTTCTGCTGAATGAGTAGAAAACATCAGAAGAAAGTATACTTTAAAAAACACCAAAACATCCACCCCCCCAAAAAAACCCCTGACAAAACCAAAACCAAACCAGGATTGCCAAACCCTGTAATTATGAGAAGAAAAAGTGATTAAAAGGAATTGGCTGCAATGAAAGTGAACCTAAATTTTATTATATGTGTAATTTTGGGACTAGACATAGTTGTTGTGACTTACAGCACCACTAAAACCCTTGTTAAAGCAAAAGACTCTTCATTTAAATCCATGGAAACTACCATATAAGTATAGTTCATAAAATGAACTAAATTCACGTTTAACTAAATTCTATTCAGTTTAGTTCTAACTAAATTCTAGACTTTTGTTGAAATAATTTACTGTTTGATCTTTCAGTTATGTTATGTGGAATAAATGTACAGTTCTTCATTTCAACTGTGACATTAATTTGCTCTCTACTATAAGCTTGATTGACTGTAGAACTTGATGTCTCAAGGATTTAGGAAACTGATAGAAAGAGCAGCAAGTCAGCAGAGTGAAATTCTTATGTAGGTTACTTGGATAATTCATATCTGAGAATAAAGAAATATGAGTTCTGTGGAGTACATGTGATACTTGATATATGTGCTTTATATATAATATCCTTAAGGTCTGTAAGAAAATTAAATTGAAGTTTAATCAGAAGTTTTGCTCTGCGCTGATCTGTGAGAACCTATGGTGAAATTGGATGAAGAAATATATTTATGGAGATGATTCTTTTGTATTCCCATGCATCTTGCATTTGGAGGGGAGTTGTTTATCAATACCTTTCACAATTTTTATTTCTTCTTCAAATCTACTATTTTATTTATGCTTTATTCCCATATCCTACACCTAGATATGTGCATGAATACATTGAGAGCCATGCACGTATGAACATATTTCTCTCAAGAGAAAATGTGGCTGTCAATAAATATGCAATGTGGCACATTCATGACTGGGGTAGGCAGTTCTAAGATGCATAATTTGATTATTTCAAAACCAGATTTCTTCAAGCATTCCAAAGGCAGGTATATGTCAAGATAAAAGTTACATGAATTGGAGTGTAAAAGGGCAACCTAAACATTTTTCAAATTATTCAGAAATCTGTTTGCTTATACTCCATACCTCAGAATCAGCCAGACTGGATTTTTATGACATTGTGATAATAATTCATAGTTGGGTATTCAACAAACATGAACAATATTAGCACAATAGATCATGTTCTTAAACCTCTAAATGTCATAATAGGAAGAAAATACCTTCTCAACCACAATTGTGCCCATTGCAAGTGAGGTTCTATTAAAAAAAAAAAGTTTTCCCCTTTGTTACCTCATTTCAAATGTTCATTTATGTAGCCCTCAGAACACTATTCCTTGCTATTGAATGTTTTCAGACATTTAAATGCTTCAGCTTTGAAATGCTTCAGACTATCCAGAGTTTTTGAAGTACTGTCAAAATTCAAAGAAACTTATGCTGCCACTGGTGTTTCTTCATATGCTAAGAAATCTGCTCTTCCTCATAAGGAATTACTTCTACACTTGTTTTCAGGGCTAAAAGTTGTTCTGCCAATATTTATGAAGACAAGCTTGTTCTTGCTACTTATATTTTATTTGTGGAAAACAGATCAGATAGACTGTCTGAATGCTCTGGGAGTTAGTTCAGCTTAAAGTCAATATTAAGCCAAAGAGATGGTCCCAATGTCCCACAGATCATTCCTTAGACTGTCAATCAATACATTTCACCTGAGTCTCTCTAACTACTAAGTCAAGTAGAAAGTAACACCAAGGAGGGACGCACACATCTTCTGAAAACATAATGAACACCTCAATAAGTGAGACTGAGGGTCTATCTGGCCTGGTTTTCCCTCTCATACAGCACGGTGGGAAAGGCTGTTAGAATGTTTTTTAGAGTTTACTTGCTGGCATATATGTTCTCCATTGTGTGCTGTTTCATCTTGTAGACACTGTTGAGCTCTTCATTACTGCCAGAAATGATCATCCTTTATTTCTGCTTAGTACTTTTTTATTGTACTGCTTCCAGTTCTGGGGTCCTCATCATAAGAAAGAAACCGAACCTGAAAGAAATGAACCTATTGGAGCGAGCCCAGAGGAGGCCACCAAGATGATTAGAGGGATAGAGCACTTCTCCTATAACAAAAGACTGAAAGAATTTGGTTTGTTCATCCTGGAACAAAGAACACTTTGAGATGACCTAATTGCAGCCTTCTGGTACCTGAAGGGAGACTACAAGAAAGATGCAGAGGGACTTTTTACACTTTTTACAAGGTCATGTGTTGATAGGACAAGGGGATTGGAATCACAGTAAAAGAGAGTAGGTCTGTATTAGATATTAGGAGGAATTTCTTCACTGTGAGGGTGGTGAGGCGCATGAAGAGGTTGCCCAGGAAAGTTGTGGATGCCCCATCCCTGGAAGTGTTCAAAGCCATGTTGGATGGGACTGAACAACCTGGTCTAGTGAGAGATGTCCCAGCCCATGTCAGGAGGGTGGGAACTAGATGATCTTTAAGGTGCCTTCTAACACAAACTATTCTATAATTTATGATTCTGTGATCCTTCTATTTCACTCATATCTTTGTGGTAAGAAAGTGCTATTGCTTGCGTTCTATTGAACAGAGTGACACAGGAAATCAACACAGAGTAAGGAAATTAAACTTTTGTCTCCATCTTCTTTACTAGCAGCCTATTGAATAAGGTCAGTTATCCTGTTTGACCCATGTAACAAAAATAGTAATTAGCAACTAATTTGAACTGAAGTCTCACCAACTCTTTTTAACTTATCTACTTTCATAGATGTTTGTTTGTTTAGCCTTCTTCAGTGTGTTAATATTTGTTTCTGAGATCATCCTCTAGGTTTTCTTATCTGTTATGTTTGAAGCAAAAATGCAATTTATACAGATAGTGTTTAGTAATATAAGTAATGTTTTTAACCAGATCTCCTCCCAAATGTTACTGATCATATTCAAGATGACTTCAGCTAATTATCCACAGGAAATAGGCCACCTATTGGTGGCCAATAGCCATTGGACACTCCATTAGCAGAAAATACCAAACCCCTTTAAATTTAGATAGTAACAGTAGGAAAGATCGTAAGATGAAGCAACTCTTCAATAAAGCAAAAGGGAGGAGTTCAATAAAGCTGACAGAGAGCTTGAAGCAACTAAGAATTTGGAGGTATCAAAAGGAAGTTGGTTTCCATTAATTTGCCTTTCTCAAAAGTGACTCCTTTCCATTTATAGTACCCTCAAAGCTCATTAGATGTCCACTAAATTTTACAGAGCCTTACTTTTCTTTTTTACTGGAGGACTTATTTCAATGGGTTGAAATTACACAAATTCTTTTTTTCTCCTTTGGTGAAATGACAGCTGCAAGTGAGGCTGCAGCCATATATATATAACATAACTATTTATATTTTCCAAAAATATATACTTATGCAATGAAGATGTTAATTCCATTTTCAAAAACTATGTGCTTAGATAAATTGATTATAAATTAATTGGAGTAGGTTTTGACATGTGTCCAAAACACTGTTCCTAAAACCTAGATTATTTGCACATTTGCAGAACTAAGTATTTACATTTTCCTAACAGAACTCACAAATAAAGGTAATACACCATTTGTAACTTTGACTACTCTGCCAAATGTCATCCGATACTGATTTTCTATGCCTAAATTACAGTTGCATGACTTATATATAGTAAGCTTGCACCACAAGGCAAGCAAATATCTAAGTAGCTCAAAAAATATCTAAGTAGCCCCTGTGAAATATCTAAGTAGCTCAAAAAAACCTTGAAAAATTGTGTCAAATACGGAAAACCCTAAAAGGATCATTCCATTTTTTTCTGAAGGAATTAAAAAATGATGTAAATTTCCTTGAAAACAAAACTTTATAATGGAAAAAAAGGCAGGTCCTTCACTATAAAATCACAAATGCCACTCAAATTGGACTTTTATAAGGGCTTAGACAGTGAGTTTTCAAAGCAAATCAAAAAATTATGAACAATGGATGTGACTAAAAACAGTTCAAGCTAAAATTACAAAATAATAAAACATGGATTTGTATTTTCAATTTAACTAGATGATCTAATAAGATCCTGAAATAATAAGATCCTTAGAGAACTTTGAACCTCCACAAAACTTATAGGGTAAACCTATGCATTGGAAATTTTCCCATCCTCTTCATTATTTTTCCTTAGTCTGATTTTTGATTTCTAGGATCACTTGGAAGCTAAAGCTTCTTGCATGATGATTAGGTGATTTTTTTTGCTGAGAGCACATTGAACAATCTGCGAACTATTTCAAAGAGAGAAAAAAAAGTAAGCAGTTATGCTTGGCAGCAAATTCTCTAATATCATAGTTATAAATACCACCAAAAAAATGTTGTTACAAAAATTATAGAGGTAAATACATCTTTGATTCAGAAAGATGCTAAAAATATTTGATAGCTGTGATGATTGACCTTGGCTGGATGTCAGGTGCACTCCAAACCACCCTATTTCACCCCTCTTTGACAGGAGGGTGGAGAAAATAAAAAGAGGAAAACTCATGATTCAAGATAAAGGGAGTTTAATAAAGCAAAAGCAAAGGTTGACACATGGAAGCAAAGGAAAACCAAAAGACTTCTTCTGTACTTCCCATCATTTGGTGATATCCAGCCGTTTTCCAGGAAGTAGGGCTTCAGTATGAATAGCAGCTGCTTTGGAAGACAAATGTCATACTAATGAGCCCCACCCCCCTTCTCTCAGCTTTTATTGCCAAGCAGATGTCCTATGGCATAGATATCCCTTTGGTTACTTTGGGTCAGCTGTCCTGGCTGGGTCCCCTACCAAGATCGTGTCCACTCCCAGTCTACTGGGTGCAGTAGGGGGAGTCTTGGAGGGACAGCACTATCAGCTATCAGCACTATGCTTCTATCAGCACCTTTCTAGACACCCATACAAATGCACAGCACTGTGAGGGCTGCAATGGGGAAAAGCAACCCTGTCTCAGCCACATTCAATTCAGTAGCATCTCATTTGAAAGTATGTTATTAAGTCTTTTGAAACAGGTCGTTGTCTTCTGATGTCTAACATGAAAATAAAACCACAAAGCCTCATAAAGAGTACCTTCCTGGTTAAATAGTCACTAATAATAACAATTGAAATTAACACCAAGACTCTGACACTGGATAGAAGGAACTGTAGAAACTTTGGTTGTAGAAACTGGAAACATGAATTATTACAATTCCTTTTATTTTTTTCCTTAATGCAAGTCTCTGCACAGTGTGTTTAAGCTTTAAAATATGCTACTCACATACAATTGAACTGATTAAAAAAATAGTGATATATATTTGTAAGACCAAAGCAAGTGTCATTTCTTTCCAAAAATAAAAATACTGCTTCAAAGACTTAAACCTAAACAGCCAGTGAGATGATAAACAGTTGAACCTGCTTTTTTGATACCATTTTCTAGGAGGGTGATCTTCAATAACTTCAGTCATGGGTCAGTGAATAAAAAGGAAGTCACTTACTTGTTGATCAGTATCTGCCACTGTCAGTGGATTGTTTGCGACAGTCTCATTGAGACTGAAAGGTAATCCTGAAGGGGCACAAGTGACACAGTGGTGTTGACTTGGTTTCAGTCATTGAGATATAACACTATATAAGGTACCCAGGTTTTCTGAAGACTGAGATAATGTGTCCCCTTAAATGTTTTGGAGTTCAAGGACTTGCTTGCAATATCAGTAGATGAGCGGAATAGACTCTTTTTTCAAGAAGGATTTCTCATTGGTTTGATTCAGCTCCTTTCACATATCCCTTAGACTGGTGGGCCTTTGGGTTAATGCTGAGGAAACTGATATGTGTCCTTCTGAGGTGAACAGAGGACCTGCTGCTTTCCAGCTCCTAGCTAGAATCTGTCAGGCTTCTGTGTAGTTGCTGGGCCAGGCAAGCAGATAACTGAGTAGACATGTGCACACTGCATGTGCAAGTTGTTTCATGCAGTTTTGCACATACAGCAAGTCGCAAGCATCAGGGTGGACCCACAAGCAAGGATTGTGGGTTTGGACCCACAAATGTTGGCAGATGGAGGACAAGGTGTAGGTCTCCTCAGTTACTCATAGAATCATAGAATATGCTGAGTTGGAACCATAAGAATCATCAAAGTGCATCTCCTGTCCCTGCACGGGACCATCCCCAAGAGTCACACCATGTGCCTGAGAGTGTTGTCCAAATGCTTCTTGAACTCTGTCAGGCTCGGTGCTGTGATCGCTTCCCTGGGGACTCTGTTCCAGTGCTCAGCCACCCTCTGGGTGAAGAACCTTTTCCTAATATCCGACCTAAACCTCCCCTGGCACCACTTCAGGCCATTCCCTCTGGTCCTGAAACTGATCACCACCGAGAAGAGATCAGGGTCTGCCCCTCATCTGCCCCTCATGAGGAAGTTATAACTGCAATGAGGTCTCCTCTCAGTCTCCTCTTCTCCAGCCTGAACAGACCAAGTGACCTCAGTTGCTCCTCACATGGCTTCCCCTCAAGGCCCTTCTTCATCTTTGTTGCCCTCCTTTGGACACTCTCTAATAGTTTAATGTCTTTCTTACATTGTGGTGCCCAAAGCTGCACACAGGACTCAAGGTGAGGCTGCCCCAGTTCAGAGCAAAGCAGGGCAATCCCCTCCCTTGCCCAGCTGTTGATGCTGTGCTTGAGTTAACAAAAGTGAGCCCTCTTATTTAAATTCTCCTTAAAAAAAATCCTTGCAAAATCTTTATGACAAGTAAGGATCAGCCAGGAATCTCCTGTGAAATTAAGAGAAGAGGAGGAGAAAGAATACAGAAATCTGAAAAGTAATATGAAAATGGAGATGTTTTTACTGATATTTTGGAGGCAAGCCAAACTACTCATTTGGATTCCTATTTGCACAGTTTATTTTGTCAGTCTTCCTTTTACATCCCATAAGGTAAGAGATTAGGAAAAATAAGGACATAGAAGAAAGCTATAAAAGTACTTAAGCTGACAATCCAAGTATCCTAGATGTTGAGTCCTCAGGCAGTAAATCCCTGCTTCTGAAGTGGGCAAGGCTCTCTGCCTCCAAAGAGCTTTAGGAGAGCCATAGGATGCTTTGGATTCAGCACGATCATTTTCATAGCTTTTTATGTCATAAGTGAACTGTAATGTCCATTAAAAGTGTTCTTTGTTGGTGGATTGGCTTAATTTTACTAGTGAAGTAAACTGAATTTAGATGTACAAACTGTTTAAAAGTTGGAGGTAAGAGCTGCACAGCTAAACACAGCAGGCCAAATTCTGGGTTTCCTGAAGAGCTAAAGATTCTACCAGGTCTAGTTAGAGTTTTTTATAGCCTGTAAATCATAAACTCTGAAGGAAATCTTCATGATTTGATTCACTGTAGCTGTTAATGTCCCACACCCTTTTCTTTGGCACTGCGTTCTCTATGAGTGAAAGCTTTGAAGCTGAAATCAAGTTTTCTGGCAATTGCCTTTCTGAGGACAAACAAAAGGACCATTAAGGAGCTGTGCAGAGCCTTTCAGGAAGTCATTTAGGAGCTTCAAATTCTGCTTGAGAGTTTTCCCTTTGTTATTGAACTGATTGCTTCCTCCTTTGGTATCTCCTCCTCTGCCCTGCAAATGAAACATTCAGTCCTGTCTTTCTGGAGAGAGTTGATGGATGAAACAGTTTCATACTATGCACTGCTAGCCAAGCTCTTTTTATCCCAAATGGATTCTGCATATGGCTGATTTTCCCCATACAAAGTAAGAAGTAAACAGAGAGTGATAGATTTTGGCTTTCCATCATCTGATCTGTCAGCTTCTGTACATTAGGAAGTTATCTATGCCTTTAATTGTGAGTAGGAGAGGGATTTAGGGCTTGCAGGAGCGTAATTGTTTCACAGTAAATCTACAGATAAGCCCCTCTTCCTTACTGCCCACACAGTTCCACTGATTTTAGAATATTAAATTGTCCCTTTCCCTTCAAATGCTGGTGCCTAAAGGAAGATCTATTATCCTGAAGTCTTTGTAGCTTAGACTCTAATGGGATGCTGATATTGCAAACCAATAACTAAAATGAGGAAATATTAAAATGAAGCATAAGGCTGCTTTTATTACTGCCATACATCTTTACTGAAACATATTTCTATTTTCTTTCTAATCCCGGTCTTAGAGTTAATAGTTTTGATAATTGACAAGTTTTTTCTCATGTGATATATTCCTGGAGACAAGGTGTAAGAGTCTGGGGGAGAATAAGGAAGGGAAAGGACTTTTATTTTTGAATGTGACAGAGACTGTGAACTTTTTCTTTCAGTTTACTTCACCAGATTTGCTTTGATGTCTACATTTCAAACTTCACTGAATTGCTTATTCCTTATTATGAATGGGGTTGAATTCAAGTGAGCAAATGGCTTACAAAAATCACGTAAGTTGTCCTCTGATTAAATAAATATCTGCAGTCCCTCTGGGATTGTCTTTGTTTCTTCTGAGCTTCATCAGTCTTGTCTTGTTTGTGTGGTCAGGATACAAGAATATGTGCCTATTTAGCAGAGAGTACTTGTGTAAATGAAATAATGAACAACCACAGTTTCTTGTGTTCCCCAGCCTGCCTAAGAAGACAACTGATGTTACTTATTGATATTATTAATAAGACAAATGCACATGAGAAATGTCTCTGTTTATCTATCCTCCATTCACTGGCAGGAATTTACACTACAATAACACTGCTCATGGATGTAATATAAAGTGATTTCTTATTTAGGGTGAGTCTAATTTCATTCTTTGAATCAGTGGGCGATGAAAGGAAATTATGATATAAAAAATGAGACAAACACTGCTTGCACCAGCCCCAGGTAGGACATGCTGTTTCTGTCCTACCTCTCTAAAGAAGCAGAACAAGTTATTTCACGCTATCCTTGAAGATTTCATGTGTCAAGGGTGAGCAGGTCAGGGGA
This sequence comes from Climacteris rufus, assembly GCA_013398175.1. Taxonomy (NCBI): domain Eukaryota; kingdom Metazoa; phylum Chordata; class Aves; order Passeriformes; family Climacteridae; genus Climacteris; species Climacteris rufus. Next base: position 27,394 of record VZRZ01000907.1, on the reverse strand, counting down.
CACAGAGATGAGGATATGAAGTTGGAACTGGAGCTTCTCTCCAGGGGGACTTCTTGTTGCATGGACCCAAGAAGACTGGATACCACCAATGAAAGCCCATACAGCTTTTTAATGAGGCACTGCTTCCTTTATATCTTGTGTCACACAAAGCAGCCAATTATCCCAGTGCCAGAGATATTTGGCATTTTTACAGAGGTATGCTGACTATAGATAGTTTATTTTTGTTTTACTTCAGTTTTTGATTTCTACTGTCCTCTTTTTTTCCCATTCATTTCATGAAAATAAATCTCTTAACACATACAAAGAGGTATAATGAAAAATAAAAGGTCAGATACATTTTGGGAATAAAATATTTTGACATTGTATAACTTCTTTTAAAATCAAAGGGTACAGTAATAGCATTTGGTTTGCTGTTTCCTCCAACAAGAAGGTAATTTACTCTCACAGCTACCTTATAGAACAGGATGATGTTAAAGGAATAATTAACAATTTTTGGGATGTTTTGTACTTGACATCTGTGTTTCCATTTCAACTGAGTTAACAAAATTCTCCTTTCTGTTCGGTGTGTATTTCAATAATCAATGCTAAAATTTTCCGGTAGAACTTCAAATAGATAGGAGTAGCATTTTGAATACTGAACAGTGATGAACAAAAAAGACAATTCTGTCTTTTCCTTTCTTCATTTTCTAAGATGAAGTGGAGTGTATACTGTTACAAAACCAGCAGATGTGGATGTGATCCCAGTATTCTTTTGAACAATGGAATCATATAGCTCCATGTACATACAAACCTAACCAGAAAAATGAGAAGACAATAGCACCAGTGCTTGGCTTGACTCCATATTTACTGGCCTCTGAACTCAAGCAATTTTTATGTGCTTAAGCAAGTATTCATAATGGCACTACATTTTAAAGATACTGGTATTCATATTATTCTGTGGGAACCTGGTTACAGGTAACAAATATATCTACATAGTGAGAAAACAGGCAAATGGAGGTTCAATAAAGCGTTAAGTAACATCACTAATGACAACCACAAAATAAGGTAGTGGAAAAAGGAACTGACCACTGACATTGTTCAGCCACCCATAGCAGTATAATATTAATCTTGAAACACTGACTTGTGGACTGTCCTGCAAATTGCATAAATTACTTAAGGGGCTTTAACATTATAGCATTTAATGATTTATGTCATTTGCAATGCGCAGCATGTCACATCCTATTGCAGCACTCTGTGTTATGTGTAACCATCTATCCAGGATGTTGTTGCTAAATTTGCTTAGCTCTCGATTGGTATATGAGAAAATAAAATTCCATCTCCTTATATAATTTAAGGAAGCAAAATGAAAATTTAGAGCTACATGGAAACCATTTGTTATTTTGACATTGAAATTTCTCATCTAAGAACCTATCTAGAGCCAAGAGTTTTCCCAGCCTGACACCAGAGCTGTTGTTACAGCTGATTATGAAAATGCTGACTAACGAAAAAGCAGATATTTTCTTGTAGTTTATTCACTTAACTTAATAGCTTTTCAGTTTTATTGAGTATTGCTAAGTTAGTTAATTGAGAAAAAAGGCTTTTAGAAGAAATCCAGTCTTCTAAGAATTTTGGAAGTTTTGGATATTTTGCTTCAAATTTCCTTACTAACTCCTAATTTTTTTTTGTATCAATCAGTAATACTATTATACCTTGATTTTTTCCATTGATCTCCAAATTTTTCATAAACAGATCAAATAAAATCTCAAGATTCTTTGATGTTTTCATCACAAGTAAATGAAATCTAAACTGATGGAGGTGGCTGCTTACTGAAGTGTTACATAACTATGGAACTTCATGCCTCCAAGACAGTGGTTTAATCTAGCTTTCACCCACAGCAATTAAAAAGTTAATTGATGTTAGATAGGAGAGTTCTATCAGTTATGTTGGTGGTCACAGTAAGAGGAACATTTAAAAAGAAATCCTCACCTTTTCAGTTCAGTATGGGCATTTATATGCTCTTGTGTCAAACAGTCCCTCTTTTTAATTTTGGGTGTAGCTATTAGGAGTCTGACTGACGTGAGTATGTATTAGAGCATGTGTGTGGATGTGGATATGTGTGTGTGAGTGTATATACACATTCACATTCAAGCAATTTGTTTCGCATCTTCTGGGATGAACACAATGTAAAAAAAAAGGAATTTTGTATCAATTAGCAAAAACTTTCTGCAATAAAAATGCAGAAACATTACTGGAACTGAAACAACTAGGGATGAGTTTCACAACATGCTGAAAAGTTTTACTCTGATGCATGGAACTGGCAGTGCTTAGAGTTGTGTATGTCTGGCCTGAGTTTGCCGAGCTGGAAACCGCATTTTACAGGATCAAGCAAATCCCAGTGAGATTTTGCCAACTCATACAAATTGACAATATATACTCTGAAATCTTTGTTAGTTGAATATTTTTACAGCAATAATCTTCTTGCAGCAGTAATCAACATAGTCATGTTGTGTCAGAAAGCAGTATTGATTAACCCCTGGAAAAGGCCAACGATATGGAAGTATTTGACCTGAAGAGCTACTTTTCCTCACTTCAATGAATGATCATTATGCTAACCCAACTCTGTCACCAACCAACTCAAACCTCTCCGTCCACAAAATGCAAAAGGAGAGGCAGAGTTGGTCTTCTAAGAATTTTAAGAAGAAACTGTGGGGTTTTTTATTGCTTTGTTTTGGGATTTTTTTCCCTTCCTTTTTCTCCTGTCACAGAGAAAGCCTTTTTCTTCCATTCCTGAATTCTTTGTTCATGAGCAGAAGAAAAGGTTGATCTAAATGTTCTAAGAGATATGCCTCTATACTTGTTTCAGTTTTAAGAAGAAAAAAACAGTTCCTGATGAGGGTTTTCATTTCAGTGAAACAGAGATTTTTCACTGACATTTAAAACTATGAGATCAGTCAAAACAGCTCCATCATAAAAGAGTAAGGTAGAGAAAGTGCACTTGTAAAAAAGTAAATGGCATTGCTAGAAAGAAGGCAACTAACTTTTTTTCTAAAAAAAAACCAACCTTAAAAATCATTCACTAAACTAAAAGATCTTGAAAATCACATCCTGGTAAATATATTTAATCAAATTTCAAATTCTTTCTTTTTGGCAAATGAAAGATAGAACTTTATCTTTCTGTTCAAATACGTGTTTAACATAAAGAATCAATGAGTGGTGGCATGAGAAAAATAAGTTTCAGAAAGTTTAATTTGGTTTGGTTTAGTTTAGTAAAACAAGGACTTCATATTGAATACCCACATCAATGTTTGTCCCACTGATTATCCTTACCTTCTTCTGTGCATGTTATGAATGAGAAGAATTTGTTAATTTATTAGGAAGCACTTCACATAATGAGAGCACTGTTTGTCTATGCTATATGGCTTTTAATTGAACTTACACTCACTGGAATTATGTAATATTACTTTAAATGTGCTGAGATATAAATAACATAATTTTCAGTTTCCCCTTTGTACTTACAGACATAAATATACTTCCAGCAATTATCTTTGAGAAATAATAATCTGCTTCTACTTTTCCTAGTTCCACCTTTAATTTTTCTCAGGTAATGTTAGTGTTGTTTTATTTATTTTACTAATTTTCAAAAATCAGTATTGTAGTCCTTTTGAGTTAACTCAGTCTGGGCATGACCTATTGGCAAACTGGTTAGAAACGTTTTAGAAAGTTATTTTATCAGCTTTTCATGATATTTCTTCATCACTGAGAACACTTTTGCTTGTATTGCTCTTGCATCTTATAATCTCCAAATTTGAAATATTACACTCAGATGCTGGGAGGACCGTGTGCAGATCTTTCCTTACGTAGAGCACCTTGCTTGCTGAAAAAGATTCTGTTAATGCTAAAATCATTTTGTTGCACATTTAGGTCAAGCTCTGTCTCTACAAACTCCTGAGACCTGGGAATGCCACATGCAGTTAGTGTTAGCCAGCTGATGTCCCTGTAGGTGCAGGACAGACAGCTTTGGAGAATGGTGAGGTCCACCCAGAGCAATCCTGGCCAGCTGTTCCTGTCTCCTTCCATTAGCTGGAAAGGGAATAGACTATCTATATTTCTAACCTTTGGAAAGCTGAGGTTAGGTGAGAGGAATTGCAGTCTCAGAGGCCAAACACTTTACTGCAGACCTTTCCCACTGGGGTTCAGGTATGGCCAGCAGTCTGGTGGTGCCTCAGAGCAGCAGCTGCCACAGCGCTGGCGAGAGCATCCGCACGGAAGGGGCAAGGATGGGTTTGGGTGAACACGACAAGAGGTGCAGCTGAGTCACAGTGAGTGATGCTGGGGAGAGAGCTGAGGACATGGGTTGTGTGTCAGCATGAGATCCATGACTGGTGGGTGAGGAAGGAAAGGACAGTGACACTTTTTTTCTTGCACGGCCTGACAGAGAACCAGAACTTGCTGTTACTAGCACATTGATACCTCCAAGATACCTGAGAAAATTAAGTTTAAAATGCCCTGCAACAATATTTGCCCAGTGCCTTTCACTGCCAGAGTACATATTAGGACCAAACTTCATTTTCTCTCACTGAAAACTCCTGACATGTATGGGATAAAGGACCACTAGGATTTCATTAACTAACTAAGAATTCACTGTCAGAGCTGAAGTAATTATTCAAGAGCTGTGCTGTCATGAAAAGGCTTTTTTCTTGACTTTAAATCTTCTTTTAATGATGTGCTTTTCATTTAGTTTGTTATAAGGAAATTACTTGAATTGTTTCAATAAAAGTTTTAGCAGTCTTGATTCTGTAAGTAAAAGCATGCACAAGAACAAATAATTCCAAAGATATATGTCAAGCATATGCAAACTCTACAGAATCATTGCTTTTGAAGCAATTTTGCAAAACCACTTAAAATCATGTAGTGAGACATCAGTCTTATAAACAAAAGAGGTAAAATGAAATTAAAATATACAAAATGAACTTAATTTGTGCTTGTTTGTGAACATTTATTACTAAAAGATATTAAAACAATTTTGAATGTTCACAACTGACTCCCTTGCTCTTGCCTTACCACTTCCAACATTGCTGTAATGGAAGCAATTTTTAAAAAAAAATATTATTTTTTTGTAATTAGTTGTATGAATATAGAGGGAAAAGTGTTTCCTCTATTCACTCAGTCATAGCATGGGGAGCAGGGTGGCTGTCTCTGTGTAGGCTCATGTACCTTACCAGGGCCTTATGGAGAACTCTTGGCCAACTGTAGCATTATAGCTCTGTCTATAGTTCCCAAAATAAGCTCATGCATACATGCCCTGCAATGTAGCTCTGAGGAGATGGTCAGGGCTCCCTGCTGTGGAGGAAAGTCTTCACACAAACTCAAAGTAAGCCAGCCCAAAAAAGCCTAAGTACCACATATTTTTCAATGATTTAGAGACCTAGGATTCACTGGTAATAGGAAAAGGAGGGATGTTTGAAGTTTTTTCTTACTTTATAGGGCACAACTTGTTTGGTTTAGCCCAATATATAGCACAAACCACAAACCCGATACACTGTGTTAAAGCCTGGAGATTTTTGTTGTCCTGAAATGTGAGAGTTCTCAGGAAATGTAACAGTGACTCAGACAGAAAACAGAAGAAATCAAAAGTGTCAGCAGTGCACAGGCCAGTGTAACAGCAGCAGATTGGGTACCTGTGCTGGGCAGCAGCCTTCGTCTGCTCCCATTCCTCAGGTGAGTAAGGGATGGTTCAGTGTCTTCCTGTGCTAAAAGAGCTTTTGAATTCTGGAGCAAGTTGCACCTGGAGATAGATTGCACCTGGGCATGTGTGGCACCTATAGGGAGCATGCAGTGCAGGCTCTCTGGGTATCCCTGAAGTAGCCCCTGTCTTGAAGAGGTCTTTGGCAGCCACACCAAACCAATTTTTGAAACTTATGTGGCTCATGAGCAATGGCTATGTCACTTCCAGCCTGAATAAATCTCTCCAGCTGTGGCAGATGCATAGCTTGCCCCAAAACAAATTCTCCAAAGCAGGAGAACATCCTCCATCCCTGTGCACACAGAACCATCTATCATGTCTCTGTAGCCTCAGACCTGTCTGTGATGTTGTGACAGTGCTGCACACATGTCCAGCTGCCCTGTGTACCATCCCTGCCCCTGCACCAGCTCTGTGTCTTGGTGAGTAAGGCCAACGTCACTCTCAGGTATGACTACCTCCCTCACAAAAAAGGATACAGAGGCAGGAATTTGATCTCTTTGTACTGAAAAATTAGGACAGGCATAGGTAATCTGTTAGGTGCTACCAGGAGGTGAACAAATGAAAATGTAGGAGTAATAACCATGTCAGACTTTCGAGTCTAATTCCTGCCTTGAGCCGACATGTGAGCAATAATTATACTCTCTGGTGAGCTGCTCTATGGACACGAGTAATTATAATCCCTGATACACAAAAATGTGTATCTCATTATAATGAGGCACAGAAGTAAACAAAAATAAATGGACTAGAACTAAATATTCAAAATGCCATTTAAATGCTTGGCTTGACAGTCACCCCAAGACTTACATAAAAAGGAAGTCTGCATGTGGAATTCTGGCTTTATAGGTGGAGTTTGTATGAAGAGTAGTCACTAGAGATATTTGTCCAATACCTGAAAAGAAAATGGTTATTCAATTGAAATATTTCATTTGGTAGTAATCAAAGTGAAAATTTTGCAGAGATACATTCTAAAGTTAAAATACAATTCTCTGCTCACGTTTTTGTGGTAACTAGCTCATTAACACTAAATAATTTAGTATTTCAGCCATATTTCATTAAAATCCTAAATTACTTACAAAAATCAAGTATAAAAGTATAAAATTCATGTTACTAATGGTAGTCAGTTACTGTAGACTCCTTTTAGAGTCAAAGCAGATCTAGGGAACAACTCAGTTCATTCCAGAAGAGATGTCTTAAATATACTGTGGATATGTGTATTTATTCCAAAGAATCTAACCTATCAATATGCAAGGTTTAGACCTAGAAATCTGATCTCCATATGTTCAGATTTCATTAAAGTAAATCTACTACCAAACTTTCTAGGTATCCACAAAATGTGTAAAGCTTACCATGCAAAAAGCTGCAGTGGTAACCCATGCTGGCCATCCAATTGTCACAACAGATTTGGAGATCAGTCATTTATGTTCAGTCTGATTTATCTACTTTTGTAGGGAAATTGACTGTATGCCTACATAAATTCCTGTCTGTTGCTATTCGACACAAAAAGAAAGACACGGACACCTGCTAAAAGAAAGAAAAGAAACTGGGCCCAAACTGGCCCGACTTTATTTTATATGTGTCTTAGAAACCACAGTGGATTGGAGGGGCAACTTGCTGCCCCTCAATCACACTGATCAAAGGAAATATCCATCAAATCTCTCCGCCCAGGAGAAAGGAATGTAAATAATAAACTACCGTTACAAAAACATGGTTATGTTTGCAGGGAATGTGTGCGAAACGGTTACAGAAGAATGAAAACATCAAGAACTGCAAAACTCAGGGCAACACCTGTCATTTCTAGCATTTCAGTGTTTCCTTACTTGAAAGAATGGGGCACTGAAACATGTACTTGGGGGAAATCCTGTTTCCACTGAAAGCAAAGGGGAGATTTCTTTGATTTCTTTGACTTCAGAAATGCTAGGATTTCACACAAAGAAAAGGGTGGTTGTGCTATGTCACCGCAGGTGTTCACAGGGAATGAAGATAATTCCCCAAATTTCAGAACAAAATAAAACAAGCCCCCCTTGTCTGCCAGGATGGAACATTGCATGTTCCATCAAGGTACCTGCAAGCAACTCTGTTGTAGGGAACAGGTTGTCTTGAGCTTGAAAGGTGAACAGAGAAACGAGTGCTGTAGTTCAGCGATGACTCACATCTGGCAGTGCATTTTCCTGGCACTTCTGAGTGGCAGTGCCCTTCTCTGCTCCACAATAACATTTTAACTGATGTGGGAGATATTTTACATGGAGAAGCAAAGCACGCTGTATGTGACTCAAAACAGATGTTATTATTTAATCCCTTATTCAAATTACTCTTTAGATGAAGATTGTATTAATGCTCATAATTAATTTGGCCTTACATAATGCTTCTAATCCAAGTATCTCACAACACTTCTTGAGCATTCTCTAATTAAGCTAGCCACAGTCTCTCAGTGAAGTACTCAAGGAATCTGTGTGACTCGTTTCATCCAGCACTAAGAAGCAGTCACCTCTGGGGTCAAGTAAGGCACAGCAGCATGTTTAATAATGCATAGCAGCATTGTGCCACACTTTGGGTGGGAAGTGAGAAGTAGAATCCCTAATTGGAACTACAGGGGGTTTAAGGAAGGAAAATGTATTTATCTGTAATTTCAGATTTAAAGCTGCTAGCTTGTCTTTTCCTGTGAAGATCGCCAAAGGCTCTTTAATGAACAGTTGGGTTTTTTTGCTCATGAGTCTGAAAGGAATGCCTTACTATATCATGATTTCATTACCTGTTTTACTTTGAAATTCTGCATCTACACATAGCATTTACTTGCCCAAAGTAAATAGCTAGTGTGATTCTTTGATTGAAATGTGTAAGCCATTGGCAATATTTAACATTTCTCCCTAAAAGGCTTATTTCAAGCAGTTTTATTATCCCTGCTGCACAGAAAGAAGTTGAAGGATTGGGAAAATAAATGATCTTCCTCTACGTACCAAGAAAGCCAGTGATTAAAAGGTCATCAAATCTTGTTTTCTAAGCCTATATTAGTTTGCTAAGCTCTCACTCATCATTCTTTCTGCCTGTTAAAACATCCCTAGCGTTCAGTCTGTATGACAGTCTCTATTTTTGATACCCTTAATTAAAATACAGCTTGAACACACAGAGTTCTGTAATATTCTAATAGGAGCGCTTGCACCAGGCACCAGTCACCCAGGCTCTTTGGGGCCCCACAGGCCAAGGCACATGGGACAGAGGCTTCAAGGGTCATTGGGGGACAAATGACTTCATCTGCAATTCCCCCATGGACAGGATTGTCACTGATAACAGCTCTGAACTTTTCACAAGTTCTTGCTGCCAGATCAGGCTGAATAGCAGAGACTTTACTGTCTCAATTTTAAGAAAACATGTCCCATGTAGGTATTTATAAACAAGTTTGTTGAGACTGCGGGGGAGCCTGAGAAGGCAGATACTTTTGCCAGGACCTAGAAAAGCCAAGAGGGCCAGAAAACTCGTCTTTCTCCATCCTGCTTGTAGTATAGCAGGAAAATATATGTATACTTTTCAAGCTTTGGTAGTTCATGCGCATATCTTTTTTTTTTTTTCAGTTCTCTGTAACAGAATATGTATTCTTATGAGGCAAGAAAATGGAGAAAATTATAAGGAACACGCTAAGGATTTCTAATGATTATTAAATTTTAAGAAAGCAAAGACACTACTGTAGCACTTGGACAATAAACATTTTAAAATACATAGAAAACTGTGTGAAGACATCTATAAACCCAGTATTTTTAGTATCGAGTAATTATATAATTTGCAGTGGCTTATACCATCCTTCATTTTATGAAAACTGTGAGAACTGACGTACATTATTGTTGTCAAGGGAGCAGACAGACAACATGACCATTCCCAAGATGAAAAAACCTTTGTGAGATGATCCTTTAAGTAGAGTTCCTATAAGGAAGAAAATTCAGCTTCCTGAGTGATTTAATTTCTCAACCAAATCTTGATGCTTCCAGATATCTTATGAAGTTTTCTTGTGAAAGAAACATTCTAGAAAAAAAAAATCCATCAAAGTTCATTTTTCCAGTTTTCTGATCATAGAATTATTACAATTATGAAATAATGTAATTCCTGAAAAGAAAAAAACAGTCTCACATTTCACCAGAACATCTGTCAAAGTTTTAATAGCTTTTGTGGTGTTCTTTTCACTCACTTTGAATAATAATAATAAAAAAAATTATGCTCTTTATTTCAGGAAGAATTATTTTAAAAGGAATTTAAATTCTCTTTCTGATTACACAAAAAAAGCCCACATCTCCTTCACAGTAGGTAATAAATTCCAGATGACTATATGAATCATGTGCAGTATGGTTTGCATCATTAACAGCTGTAGTTGCATGGTCATGGTAGCTGCACTTATATTTTCTTTGTAGAAAGATGCATGCCCTTTCTCCTCAAGAGAGGAGAAGTAGTCTCTAAAGTCAGATACTAGTAGCTGAAAAATACTGAGTTCTCCACATTGCAGGCCAAGGAAATATACACTGGGGAGGGGTGAAGTTTACTTAAGGGAATTAAAAGAGAAGCCAAGGTTGAGTTCTTCAAAGTGATGAGGAATGTGGACTCCTCGGTGACACATCTCACTCCAAATGAGGCACCTAATGACACACCTTCCCCAAGTCAGGAAAAATAACTCCAAGTTGGAAATTCCTGTTATTCTTTGCTGACACTAAAGGGAGTGAAACGTAACTAACTCACACCTTGATAAGTAACCACGTCTACATTTTGGTGACATGAGTCTATTCTAAATGCCTGCAATTATCTTCAAATATTAGTTTTAATCTGTTTATGACAACCATTCCTAAAACCAACAAGAAGCCATCCAGTTTGGGTAACTGCCAGGGTTTACATGCCTAAGAGTGGTGCAAGGGCAGTGACATTAGCAGTGTTAAGTGTGCAACAGTGTATCATAAACTCTTATTTCATGTTTAATTTTTCAAACAATATTGCATTTCAGTGAATGAATGTATGTGTTGTTTGAATATTATATAACTGTACTTGCTGCTGTATATAAAGTGGATGAAATATCAAAGAAAGCACAGTAGATATAAAAAACCACATTGGTATGACCAAAACACAATGACCATATATCTTGGCTTGGCACAGATTTGTAAATACTTTGCTATATGCAGATCATAAGAGATCTTTATTTGCATAAAGTTATAGAAAGAAGTGGAAATATTATTTAGAGCCAGGTTTAAGTTTTAAATGGGTGTGTGCTAATGCAGAAATCTAGCTAAAGCCATCAGTTGCTGTTAGGAATGTTAAATGAAAATATTGCTGCGTGTCATTGCTCTGTTAGGATTTAGAGGCACTTAGAGAGAAAAGTGTAGACGACCAGCTGCACTGATAAAACGCGACTGAAATCTCCTCCTAAGGGTGTTGGCACATCACAGCTGGCAGAACAGCAGAAATACCTAAATTAAAAGTTAATTTGGGCATCTCCATGTTGTGAGGCAGTCTGGCATGCTCTAAGTTACCTTTGGTGGGCCTGCACAGATGTTACAGAGGGGAAAGGAAGCCAGTTCTCATAAGTTTACAGCATATGTTTTGCTGCACTGCTCAGATCTGCTTGGCTTTGCTAGCCAAATTCAAAATGTATAAAATGGCAGTGATTTTTCTCTAGTTGTAACCATTTATTCCACAGCAAATTGGATCCCTGGTAACGAAGGAAAAGAGCATGCAGTGGGGGAATGTAAACAATATAAAAGCTGTGGAGATTGTCCCAGAAAAATGTTCAAGGGTTATTTGCACTGTAACAATAAAGGGCATCTCGAATGCTAAACAGTTCAACATCCTACCCTAATCATACTTAACCTCCTATGCAGATTAAGACCATTATAAATAAATTCAGCCTCCACCCCCACACATAGTTAATCAAATATAGAATCAAGACAGACGGAACCTGGAGTACAAAAGGAAATATCTCATTTCTCAGTCATACTCAGTCATCCAGGAGAACAGATGGCCCTTAATAGCATGCCCTAAAATGTCTAATTACATGAGAAACTTTGTATAGTTTTTCTGGACTTTTAATTGGTCCCCCAACTGTTCGTGGAGAGAGCCAAATGTTTTAATAGATTAAATAATAAATATCAGGGTAGGCTGTGTTACAGCATGTACAAGACGTGGCTGATTTAGCCTTAAGGTGAATGTAAAAATATGGCAATGCAGGGAGGGAGTCAGCCCTGTGAGTCCAGACTGTCATGCAGACAAGCTGTACTAATTTCTTTGGAAGTCTTCCTCATAATATGTTGGGTGCCTTGACATCTCACAATATAGAAATAACACGATATGTATGATAACACATTTAGGGTCACTAAGAATTACACTACATAAATTACATGAATGGAGCAATGGCCAGTAACTATAGCAACCAATAAAACCCTACCAGGAGAGAGGAATGGACATTACACATCAGCATGCCAAGCTGAGATGTACTACTATAACTACAAGATTAACAATATATTGGAAAGATGTAATCTCCTAAAATAATACTTATAAAATTTATATTATTAAAAGAATTAATGTATATTTAATGATAGAGTTTTAGTAAGGTACCTAAACAGTAGCAAACCAGCATATAATCAAGTTCACAAGTCTTATTAGTGAACAACAGACACAGAAACTAAGCATTAAGTGAAGCAAGAAAAAATCAGCAACAGCAAATGTGTTTTTCAGTGCGTACTGAACTCAGAATCTTATCTAAAGATATCGAATCTATACATCTATTACCCAAAACTTTGTATAATGTTTCCATCTGGTAATAAAGGCTATAGGAAAGCATAGAAGTTCTGCTTATTTGGTCAATCATATAATTTAATCCAGGTTGTGATTTCAGGTTGTGCTGTTTAACCACATTAAATTTTGTGCTGCAATTAGAAAAGCTATTCCAAAATGTTGTTGCTCTGATGCTTAAAAACCTTCTTTTCAGGATAAATTTATTAATGGCCAGCTTATACCCATTTGTTCTTGTGCCCACAGTGGCAATTAGTTCAAATTACTTTTCTCTGGTGTATGAACATGCAATATTATAGACATGCAACATTTTTTTAGGCCGTGAAAGCCAAGTTCTTCTTGGAAGACAGAATCACGGAATGGTTTGAAAGGAGCTTTAAAGATCTTTTAGTCCAAGCCCCCTGCCATGGTGTGTGACATCTTTCACAATATCAGGTTTCTCTAAGCCCCATCCAACCTGGCCTTGAACACTTACATGACTGGGGCATCCATAACTTCTCTGGGCAACCTGTTCCAGTGCTTCACCACACTCACAGTAACTTGTAACCTTCCCTAACATCTAACTTAAATCTCTCCTCTTTCAGTTTAAAACCATTCCCTCTTGTCCTGTTGCTACTGACCCTTGTAAAAAGCCTCTCCTTTCTTATAAGCTCCCCTCTAAGTATTGAAAGTCTACAATAAGGTCTCCCTAGAGTTTTCTTTTTGCCAGGCTGAAAAACCCCAGCTCTCTCAGCCTGTCTTCATAGAAGAGATGATCCATCTCTTTGATCATATGAAATTTTTGTTTTCCTCTAAGCATCTTAGGCGCTTTTCTCTGCTTTTCAGTATGTTTAATTCTCTTGTGTAAGCAGCTGTAATTATACACTATACTCCAGGTAAACTCTTGCTAGAGTACTGTTTGGTACTTCCCTATCCATGAGAAGATGTCTTCAAGTGGCAGCATCATATCAGGCTATTGCAAGATCACTACTGGATATGAATTTTTTTCCTGTTGTTTCAGCAGGTGACCTGATTTGCTGCAGAAACTCTAGATCCTACTCCTTAATTCTTGACCTCATGGTCTGTGCTACTGAATGTTGTCCCATTTCTATTAACTTAATCCTCAACTCTAATCATCAGGATGCAAAAACCTCTATTCCAGGTATGGTTGGTCTTCCATTATGTTTTTTATTCCTATACATGTGGCTATGTAGTAATAACTAAGACTTATCATTATTATTTATACATGTCCTCCAGCATATACCTGGAAAAATAATCATAGTAATAATCATAGTAATAAGAATTTACTGGAACTATAGAGATGTCTATTCACCTGTCTTCAGAATCTCTGGCAGTATTTCACAGACTGCCTTAGTGAAAACTCTTTTGCAATCCTTCCATAACACAACTGACCAAAATCTTTTCTGTTTTCATCCATATAACCTTTATTTCACTATTGGTTAGTATCACAATGATTCTCAGCCCCACAGTTTAATCTTGTCTTTCCTGGACAGTATAAACCTATTACCTGTTAATGATTGTATTTTCCTTATGCTTCTGGTTGTTGACCACGAAAGAATCAGGTAATTAAAAAAAGTCCAGACTGATCAGCAGTATTTTATACCTATTTCCAAGAATGTAGAAGGATACAAGAAATAAAAGACAATGGATGATCACATGTTTTGCTTAACTGAAAGCAAATCCTGGTCTGCACAGGTGCCAGGTGTTGCAGAGGTGAAATGACCACATGGAAGGTCTAACACCCTGAATGATAGTCTTTTCCCTTTTGGTTTGTACAGTTAGCCAATTTGATATACTTATTAGCTATCTTTGCTGTTCCTTTTCATTGTTCACAGGTAAATCTGGTTGAATCTATGTTTACAGTGGTCCATAAAGATGCTTTTTTCCATCTAAAAGAATGCAAAAACCTTATGGAGCAAGAAAATTTACAGTGATAGGCCTATTACCAGCCTGCAGCTCACCTAAGAGCTCCCTCTCTGGGTAGTACTGCAGATGTTTTCTGAACCATCTGTGGTGGTTTGTGCCAGAGTTTCCTAATGCTCACTTTCCAAATACAAGGTCTCTCTATTAAGTCCACTCCATGCACTTTCATGCAGATCCTAGTTGCTACCTGCATATGGACTGTAACATTGCAAAAAGCCTGGATTTCAGGCACTTCCCCCTCATTTCAGGCACTTCTACCACGAACAGGTTAAGTTGCAGTTGATGAGATTGTCGGATAGGATTGTCAGACCCCACTCCCCATCCCTCCCTGGGGATTTTGTCTGTTTTGTCTTTGCAGTTCTGCAAGGCATACTCAGGTGCTCAGTAGACAAGATGGTTATGTCTGTACTGTTGCGGTGCCTCTGGGCATGGCTTGCGACCGGGCCCGGTCTGTGACTTGTGCCCACACTGTTCATTTTTCTCAGCCCCAAAATGGAATGTCCACTTCCAGGCTGTCTGTTTTATTTGGACCTTGGCATGGGCCAGCCTGTGCTGTTCAGCTGCTCAGAGGGGACTGGTATGCTCAGATCAAAATGTGCCAGGGACAGGTTTAATAATTCATCCCTGCATACATTTAATTGCATCACTTTAAATTATTATTGAAGACAGCCACAATGTTGCTCATATTTTTACGTTTCAGTTACAGCACCCATACCCATATATTTTCCTTTGTGCTCCTGAGAATTACCCCTTCTCATGGTTGGATATTTGAAGTAGTGCCAAAATCTTTATTTGCAGCTATCAGAAGGTCTGGGAGTTCAAGAACTTCTAATATTATAGCTTCTGAAGCACAGAGGTTTATGTCTAGCAGTTAACATTTTCGTGTCCCCAGACCTTGCCTTGCACTGGCATACAGGCAACCTGCTCATGGTGCAGAGGCTTTAGCATTTACCTCTTTGTGTAATGATTTCCAGAGGCTGGAAAAGTTTTCTTGTATTTCAAAAATTCTACAAAAAAGTACAAGAAAGATAGCCTCATTTAAAAGTGTAAAGAGCTAAAAAGTAACTTCTCTACTCTTTAAACATCTTGACAACTGCATTGCTAGAGGCAGAGCTCTACTGTTGGAAGTCTTCAAGGGTGAAGAAATAGGATAAGAAATAGAATAAGAGAAGTAGCATTAGTGAACCACAAAACCTCATATTACTCACAGGATGCTTGCTCTGAAAAATGTCCAAAGAAAAGTTTACTGAAGTAATGGCAAAGGCGGATGTAGAGGAAAGTCAGGCTTGGGGGAAAGAAAACCAGGATGAACAATTTCAGGAACTTCAAAATACTTTGATATATTGTACAGGTTGTTCTGTTCTTATGCTGAAGGAAGAGTCAGACCATGGGAATTCAAATAAGGAAATTTTGAAGCAGTCAGAAAGGGCCATAAGAAAGCAAATTACAGATAAGAAAAGAAGAAAGTTTTTTTGAAATACTGTTTTGCATGATAATGGACCAGCCAAATAACATTCTAGATGGAATCACCTTATTCAAATAGGGAAAGTGAAACACAACAGTCCTGTAATTGAATATAGACGGAACCAAGATGACTATTTTTGATAAATATTCAACACACAGGACTGCAGTTCATTAAAAAAAAAAAGAGAGAGAGAAAGCATATCCTAGACATCCTAGAGACACCTACATGTGTGATCACTGTTTAAACAATCAAGCAGATGAATAAAATCAAGCAAAGATTAAGTACATTAAAATTCTTAGCATTAGATCAGGCAAAGAACATAAAAACAACCAAACCAAGGGAACAGATCTATTCCTTTGGAATAAGAAAGATGAAGAAAATTTCATGTAAAACTGTGAAAACAGTTCTTAACTAGCAATACATAGTATAGTTCTGCAGTGTTATTCTGCAAATAAATTTGATGCATGCAGCAGTCAGGAGTGGCAATCAAAACAGAATAAGGGGTCTGGGTAATGTGACAATTTGTTTGCAATTTCCTATCTAGTTGTGTACTTGCTTCAGTGTTTTTTAGTTTTCATTCCACATCTCCAAAAGTTTCACCTTCTTCAAAATAAAAATAGGTGGATTGATGTAGAAGAATTGTTTACTGGGAGCTTATTACAGAGTGGCCATTAAATAAACTGATTAGGGTTTTGGAAACCATAAAACAACTAATCTACATCAAGGCACAAGGTCACATAGTCAAATTAAGATTTGTTTCCTGTGGATTTCAGTGGTTACCTCTGGGGTTTTAAATTATACTGGTAGACAAGTAATACAGTTATTTCAAGCCTGTCACATTGCAGATAGATATTATTTTAATTGAAGTACCTGTCCACCTAAAGGCACTTTATGCATTAGAATAGTTTTCAGACCTTCCCATTCTGAAAAATACCATTTCTTCTCTATAGGAGAATTGAAAATTTTTCAGTCTGAGACCGTGGTAACAGAGGTTCCAAGAAAATAGCTTTATATTCAATAAATTGGAGTCTATCATGACTTGATATTGTGAAAGCAAAAGACAACATAAAAAATCTAAAGTCAAATTGTCAGTGCATTGAACTATAGGGTTATAGTAAAATATTTTTAATTATATGATTGCCTTTCCTCAGAGTTATTGTGGGCAACATAGTATTCACAACATTTTATACATAAATAATAATTTAATTATATAGTGATTATAGGTTATAGACACTTAGAATGGAAAATGTTACAAATACTATGACTACTTCATATCATATCAGTGTAAAATGCATTATTTAATAGCTTCAGAATATTCACTAGAGGCCATGGGAACAGTTACAAAATGCTCTGCTAATAATTCATAGTAGGTTTAGGATGGATATATATATGTGTGTCTGTCTGTGTACACACATGCACACACACACACTGAGTTATAACACAGCTGTGAGTGTGTGTGCATGAGGAAACAGGATGTTCTCATTTACCTTTTAATCAGAAGTAAACAGCAACAGGAGTTGTGTAGACTCTTAAAGAAACTTAGTGTTTGAAGAAAACAGTAAACACACATAATGCAAATACTCTATAAAAGCCATGAAATAATCAACTAGAAAATATGTTTGGACATGATAGAATTCCATTGTAACTATGAAGAAAAAAGTAAGAAATAGTAGTAAAACAGAATTTTAAAGGAAAGACATACTATTGCACAATTTCAATACTTTTTTTTAAAGGCAGAAATAAAATGAATAGAAAAATTCCTGTATTTTCTTAATTCTAGAAATTAAAATTTTCTTTAAACAAACAAACAAACAGATACTAAAAATATTCCCTTGTACTTTAGGTTAGGAACCTGTTAACATCTCAGCCATAGGTCCCTGAAATATTTGACCCTGGCTAAAACTGGAGAAACTTGAATTACAAATCATCTCAACTGCCTGACCAAAATGAGTTTGACCTTCAGCTCACTTTGAATCAATTCAGACTACATAATCAGGATCTCAACCTACAAATAAATAAACAAGTAACAAAATGTGATGACCCACGATTATCTGTGCCTTTCCCACAGCACCAAGGAGCCTTTTTGGATGACCCTGCTCAATTCTCAAGAACTTGTATTGTGTGGTACTTGTGTGATAAATGGAAACAGCCACACAAACTTAGTGGGGAAAAAAAGAAATGCCGTGAAGGAGGAGATAGGGTGGGAACACCCCAACAGAGAAGTAGAGAATCAGAGTCCAAAAACAGAACAGTTTTTCCAGAAATTGAAGTAGGTCTCTGGTTTGGGAAGGGTGCTGAAATAATAGTGTAGATTTGGAAATGCATAGATTTTATTTGGTACCTAAGAGCAGCCCCATGTTTGTAACTTAGTACATTGCAAAGCCAATAATATTATTGGGGG